>CM033724.1:2571396-3031110 GCA_019671005.1 Hibiscus mutabilis
GTACCTAGTCCAAAACAATTGGTTACGACTCCATCTTCGTAACGAACTTTCTAAGATCCAACATTTTCGAACCGAATGAAAACGGCATCGACAATAATTATTACATTTAGTTCTAAGTATTAGTGTTGTGGGTGCAACTAGGAAGAGCAGTGAGCATCGAAGTCACAGCCAAAACTAACCTTTTATGGACAAAGTGAGATGTTTCACCATAGGCCTAGAAATGTAGTTAGGAGTGCAAATATCACTGCCTTGATGTATGATTAGATGACTTTGAAAAAAGAGAAGATTAGTAGTGACCGATGCTTTTGCTTTCAATGTCTCCCCACTTTGTTTCAACTTTCGGAAATAAATTATAATTGCATGATATATATATATATATATAGAAATCATTTGTCTTTTTCGGTATTCCTATGTATGCCCCACACTAAAAAATTAGGTTTGAGATTAGGATTTAGGGTTAGAGATTAAGGTGTATTTTTAAGATTTAGGGTTTATAGTTTAAGATTTAAAAGTATGACTTAAAATTTAATTTTTTAATATTAGGAGATAAAAAAACTCTGAAAATGTGCATAAGGGGATGGGATAGTTGCATTCCACATTCATGCATGTCCCTTGGGTGGGCTTAATTTCAATGATGAGGTTCCCTTTTCCCTCGGAGAAATCCACCTTTTTCACACTGCATGCTATGCTCCATTGTTTGT
This sequence comes from Hibiscus mutabilis, assembly GCA_019671005.1. Classification (NCBI taxonomy): domain Eukaryota; kingdom Viridiplantae; phylum Streptophyta; class Magnoliopsida; order Malvales; family Malvaceae; genus Hibiscus; species Hibiscus mutabilis. The sequence goes on from CM033724.1 coordinate 2,572,098, forward strand.
TGGTTATGGCTTATCCCCCCATACATGCCATCATGTGTCCATGGCCATAACCTCTCTCACAAGTCACAACCAACATACATACATGAAAACATGATTCCTTTCTAATCTCGACTACCGATAACATTCTAAATTCTCTAAACCTTTAAATATTTAAACATAATTGCTTTGGTCGAAGATTATTTAATTATTAAGTTTATTTAATAAATAAATAATTATTTTTATGAGAAAAATGACAAAATGTATGGTTTTCTTTTTGGTTGAGTGTTATTATTATTTTTGTTCATGGAGTTAGACTAGAGGTATGTTAAAAAAAGAGTTAGACTAGAGGAACTAAGCCATATTAAATTTGTGTTGTTTCCTATCCTTTTGATTATTTTCTTCAGGAGAACTTATTGTGATTTAATGCGTTATTCCCAACAAAATATGTCAAATGTTCATATACAATTTTAAAGCATAAAATTAAGTTTATATACCGTCAACAATCTCTCGAGTATGTGGTTAAAAGTTTTAAGTAGATATTTTCCTTCTCTCTAAGTTATAGTTTTTACGAAATTGATTCAAATTAATAAAGGTTGTAAACGTAAGAGACTAGAAAGTTATTTTACCTTTTTTATAATTATTAGGTTATTAATTAACAATAAAATTGAACATATATTAGAGGAATGACTTAGATTTCAAATAAAAAAATAAATGGACTCAATTTCACAAAAATAAAATATAAAAAATTAGGTTTTAAATTTTTAAACAATACAAAGATTTTTTGATAAAATAAACAGATTTACATTTCAAACTCAAATGTCAATATTCGAACTCATACAAGATGAGACAATATGAGTATCCTTGAATATAGTAAATCGATTAATGGATCTCAACAATACATAGATTCTTAACATATTTAAACTTAGGCATAAAGCTAAAAAAATGTCCATAACGTTTGACAAAATAGTCATTGTCATTTTTGCCTATATTCTTTTTTTAATCAATTTAACCCCAACGTTTTATTTTGGGTCAAAATAGGACATATGCGATGAAAACCGTTAGTTAACTAACGATAAATGGTTGAAATGATATGACAAACCTACATGGCAGTGCACGCTGACATGACAATATCATATAGACAAATGTGTTGACTTGAGAAAATATCGCATCAGTCAAAAAATAATTTTATAAAATATAAAATTATTTTTCTGCTGACGTGTCGTCCTGTCAAGTCATTTCAAGTTGTTTATTATTAGTTGACTAACAATTTTCATTTGTAGATGGGCCATTTTGACCCAAAATAAAATATTAAAGGCTAAATTGGTTAAAAAAGAATAAGAGTCAAAATGACTATTCAGTCAAACGTTAGGAGAATTCTTTTGACATTATATCTTAAACTTATTATCAAATACAATGCTAACATCTACCCCATATAGACCAACAAAACATGAATAATTAATTATTAGATTCAATCCAAAAGATATATTGGAAAATATTTATATAATCTATGTTTTTTATGTTATATTCATTATTTTATTTTGAATAAATACCAAGATACTGACATGGAAGGTTACGTGTGAATAATTAAAGAGAGAGAGAAAAAAGAGAATTAAGGAACCTTGGAATGAGGATTCTTTTAGTATTTTTTCCAGATAATTAATCAATCAATTAATAGTAACTTCACTGCATATGAATTGGTGTCCCAATGATGAGTTTATGTTAATTATCTAAAGTTAAAGTCTATTTACGTTTAATCTCATCAGCTTTGCTCTAACTTTTTTTCTAGAATCCGAGGTTGCCTACTCCTTTCACAAACAAATTACTAAATTAGCAGCAGTAACTTTCTTAACGTCAAAGTCAAAACAATTATCATTCGAATCGAGTTCGAATCCATTATTTTTTTTAAATAAATATGTGATTTTATTATTAAAAAAAACTTGTTACAGTCAACAACAAAACAAACTACTAATAATAAATGTATAGCCAACTATATATATACCCAAGCTGTATAAAGTTGTAAATTAACCATATTTCGTGTATCTATAGGTCTAATATTAACCTTGATTATAATAATTGACTTAACTATATCCAAAATATCTTTCAAAGATTCAATCTATTATTTTAATATATTAATCATTATTATACATATGCGTAGAATTCATCATAGATTATGTAGCCATGTTTGACAATTAGAAGATAGCTGATAGCTGATAGCGAATTATATTAGTTGATACGGATAGCTGATTGCATTAGCTGATTTGACTAGCCGATTGTATTAGCTGATTGTATAAACGTGTTTGGTAAAATTAACTGATAGCTGGTAGCTGTCTGATTATTTAAACAAATAAAATGGCATATAAGGACATGATTATATTTGATACTTGTTTGAATAGTTTATTAGTTATCAATATTTTGTATATATTAATATTAATTTGATTATGGAAAATAAATTTTTAATATAACATTACTAAGCATATTTGAAGGATCAATATATTAATTTATTATTTATATAATTATTTTTAATATAATATAATATAATATAATTAATTATTAAATTTAAATACACATATAAATGTGTGAGAATAAAAAAAGTATTAGTTTACAAATGTCAAAATGTGAATACGTGTGGGTGAAAAATTAAAATAGAAAATGTTAAATTTATGTTATTTGGAGATTTTTGATAATTGTTAAGGATAAAATGATCTTTATAACTCTTATGTCAAAATCTCTAATTTCAAAAAGCTCCTATTAGCAGCTTTTTCAAATTTAGAAGTTTTACCTCTATCCGCTATTAAAACCTCTAATATTCACCAAACACTCAAATTAGTAGATTTGACTGGTCAAACCTCTAATATGAACTCAAACCTCTAATTTTGGCTTAATCCGCTATTTACCAAACAGAACAGTAAATTATACTCATAAATGATAATTAAATTTATATTAAAAAACAATAAAAAAAAAAACTAATGAATGAGAGTTTAACCCGGGATCACATATGATAACTTTTTGGCATAATGCTAAAAATGCCCTTAACGTTTGACTGAATTGTCACTTTGGCCCCTATTCTTTTTTTGAAGCAATTTAGCCCTCAACGTTTCATTTTTTTGTCAAAATAGCCCCTCTACGGATAAAATTTGTTAGTCAACTGGCGATAAACATCTTCAAATGACTTGGCAGAATAACACGTCAGAAGAACAAAAATATTTTATATTTATACAATTTTATAAAATTATTTTTTGATTGATGTGTCATTCTGTAAAGTCAACATATTTGCCTATATGACATTGCGATAAAATATCGCGATTATATACATTTACGCCGCCATGTAGGTTTGTCATATCATTTCAAGCCATTTACCGTTAGTTGACTAACAGTTTTCATCCGCAGAGGGGTCATTTTGACAAAAAATGAAACGTTGAAGGCTAAATTGATTTAAAAAAGAATAGATGCCAAAATGACAATTCAGTCGAACGTTAGAAGAACAAAAATATTAGGGTTAGAAGAACAAAAATATTTTATATTTTATACAATTTTATAAAATTATTTTTTGATTAATGTGTCATTCTGTAAAGTCAGCATATTTGCCTAAATGACACTGCTATCGCGATGTGCACTGCCATGTAGGTTTGTCATATCATTTCAAGCCATTTACCGTTGGTTGACTAACAGTTTTCATCCGCAGATGGGTCATTTTGACAAAAAATGAAACGTTGAAGGCTAAATTGCTTTTAAAAAAGAATATATGTCAAAATGACAATTCAGTCAAACGTTAGAAGAACAAAAATATTTTATATCTTATACAATTTTATAAAATTATTTTTGATTGATGTATCATTCTGTAAAATCAACATATTTTCCTATATGATACTGCTATCGCGATGTGCACTGCCATGTAAGTTTGTCATATCATTTCAAGCCATTTACCGTTGGTTGACTAATAGTTTTCATCCGAAGAGTGGTCATTTTGACAAAAAATGAAACGTTGAAGGCTAAATTGCTTTAAAAAAGAATAGATGCTAAAATGACAATTCAGTCAAACGTTAGAGACATTTTTTCGCATTATGCCTAACTTTTCATCTACCGTTATTTTTTTAGAAACCATAAATTATTCACACAGTTTGAAATTAATTTATATTTTTTTCTTAGCTGTTAAGACTTGTATCATATCATATGTTTTGGTAAAAAAAATCAAATCAAAGCATTATGGCATACAGAATCTGAAAGGAGTGGTAGGTCGAGCTTTAGGAAAATATTACGAGGTAGAGCTTTATTTTTACTATTCATATTTAGAGTTTATGATAGTCTCGTTCGATAATATCTTTTATTAAGATTCTTGTATTAATTTTCTTTTAAAAAATATAATACTATATATTATCAGTATTGTATCAAACACTTATTGGTTACATGTTTATTTAGACAATGCTACAAAGCAATGGAATTTAAATTTTTTGTCCTTTTTTACAATAACGGAACTTAAAATAAAAGTTTGAGTATGCCAACTTAAATTTTTAAAAAATTTAAAGGTTTAATTTTTAAATTTTTTTTGAAGATTTAACTAAAATTTTTAATAATTTTGAGAGATTTAACAAAAATAATTTAAAAACTTAAGAGGAGATTAATTAAAAATATTCAAAATTTTGAAGTATAATATAAATTTTTAATAATTGTGAGAGATTTGACAAAAAAAATTAAAATTTAAGAGGGGATTAATTAAAAATATTCAAAATTTTAAAGTTTAATATGAATTTTTAAAAATCCTGAGGGGGGCAAATAAAATTTTTCAAATATTTTAAGGCCAAACTTTGAATTTTTCAAAATTTTGAGTGTGGCCCCCACTAGTCCGTTAAAGCATTTGTCCTACTTTTTTAGAATCATATTTATATTCCACAATAAAAAATTATGTTTGTGGTTTAGGGGTTAAGAAATTGGGGTATGTGTATTTTTTAGGGTTTAAGGGTTAGTATTTAAGATTTAGAATTTATGATTAGAGTTTAAATTTTAATTTTTTGTAGTGTTGGACATAGAATGAGACACCGAAAAGGAGTAGAGAAATTTTGTTCGAAACAATGGACACTTGCCTCTTTTTTTTTGGATTGATGGAGAAGTGAAGGAGAAAAAGATGAGAAAATGTACCCTCTCAACTCAACATAGCAGTGAGAATAAGTATGAATCCATGTTTGCCATGCAAATGCAACTGTCATTCTCCATAAAAGAAAGATCAAAAAGCTACAATGTTATATGCTCATCTTTTTTCTTCTTTTGCTTTCTGCAATCAGCACAGAATTGCTTTATCATATAATCTTAACATCCATCCAAAGTTATTCATTTTCTTTTCTTTTCTCCATCCGACCGATTACTTTGAAAAGGCTAAAAGGTAGTATATACGTATCTCAAGACATTAAAGCCAACACTGCAATTATAATCACAGCATCTTCTTTTCTCAATGTGTTGTTGTAGTACTGCTAAAGTTCTCAACCGGTTGGGCTAGCGGAATAAGGTGTTAGGTCCCTTACCTAAGGTTAGGGATTCTAATCATGATGTTGTGGACGAAGAAAACTGGGTTGTGAGGGTTGCTTCATATTGCATCTCTTTAAAATTCAATCTTAATTAGTCGACCAGTAAGTCGGATACTGGATTTTAAACCAAAAAGTTCTCAAGGATCAGCATTTGGAAAAGCTCTGTCAACCCACACACTGGTTCCTTTTCAGTAGGATGCAGCAATTGATCAATGCTGCCTCGTCTGTTCTTTTGCAATTCCAATTATTGAATCGATTTGGATGAGTTTGGTTGCACCGAAAATGAAAAGTTGTCATTCCATTTCTTTTGATTTTTCTGACCATCCAAACAGATTCTTCTGGAAAAAAAGCATGTGCCGGCTTTTGTCCAACTTTGCTTAGGCCATTGCCTCCAAAGCAAAGAAAAGCAGCTCTTTAGACTGCAACAATACAATGATGGCTTCACAAACTCTGTCAGTCGTTCCTAATTACTCATTGATTTCATAATGCCTTCTGGTTTATACTGGATAAATTTATCTAGTATCTCAATACATGAACTATAAATGTTTTTATGCCTTAATGAATGAACTAATCCTTAAAGTATACACTTTTTTTTTTCATTTCGGTTCTTAACTTTTTTCCCCGGTTCATATCAATCTATCCTTTACCAATGCCGTTAAATAAAAAGATACATGAAACCTATTAGAACATGTCACGTGATAAAAGGATCAAAGTGAGAAAATGTGTATAGCTTAGGGGCTAAAGCATACATTAGGCCTTAAAAATATATATAAAGTTCAAAAATAGTATATAAAATATAAATATATTAAAAAATTACCTTTGATTTTTACATGTATTAATATGTTGTTGGTCGGCTGTTTGAATGAACAGTCAACGCTAATCAACAGTCGATCAACAATAGATTAATATTAGTAAGAATCTAAGGATAATTTTCCAAATAAATTTAAAATGTTATAATATCTTTGATTTTTTTATATATTTTAGTCTTAATGCATTATTTGATCCCTAAAACTACATCCATTTTTCCAATTAATTTGATCATTTTACTTCTGATTGAAAATGTACAATGCACACACACCTTATAGACAAAGCAATTTAAACCCGGATATTCTAAGATGAACATCATCTTCTTTTCCACAATGACAACTTGTTGGGTTCACCTAAACCGCAAAAGTTAAAAGATTCGAATGAGAAAAAGCGATGTACTTTAAGGACTAACTCATGAACCATGCCTATTTTTATTTATGAAATAAAAAGCCTCAAGATGCTCATCATTCTATATATGTCGTCTATACCATATCCGGTTGCAAAAAAAAAAAAAAGAAATTGGATATTCAAAGGTAAGAATTGAAAATCTTTAATAGCACCACCCAACATGTAAGAAAGCAAAGTTAACATGTCTTCTTTAGTGTATATTCTCTCTTCTTTTCCTTCAATATCTTATATTCCTTCATTTTTTATTTCTTTTCCTTTTCTTTCCAAGGCAAAATGCATTAACTCTATTTTGCATCTCCCAATTAGGGCAACTTCAACAATAATCTTTTAGAGGATGGAGAGGGATGAACTTTCAAGTATCTTCATAACTTTGGACCACAAATGTCCTTTGTTGAACAGATTCTGGTGAGAAAATAAACTATAAATTTGTCTGAAAATCCAACATCCAATTCAATGAGAAAAGTTGGAGATACTGCTTTAAAAATATGATAAAGGAGGAAGAGATAAACTATGCAAAAAAACATGCATGCAGGATGATTGTACTGTGATTAGTTTATGTTCTAAAGAAAAACCTCATTTTTACAATTGATCCGAGAACTGCACAGCATTACACTGCTGCATGCAGTTATAATACACACACATATATATATGTGTGTCTCTCTCTATATATATATAAATACAAAGTTGATGTGATAATGTGAATACTACCTATGATGGAGTCAGAATTTTTAAATTATAATGTCGGAATTTTAAATAAGTGGTATTAAATTCAAATTACGATAAAATTTAAAAAAATGGTATCAAATTTTAATTATAATATCAGGGAGTTACAAAATGGCTGATAAAGTTATATTTCGTTTTATTTTGGTCACCCACTGGTAAATTTCGTTAGTATTGATGGAGAGAAGATCGAAAATGTTGGTGGGTTGGTTTGACCGAGAAAATTGAGGTTGGATTGAGTTTTATGGAATTTGGGCTTGAAAAACAAGTTTTGGGCCCAATTTGAATTTAGGTTATTGGGCTTTAGGTTCAGGTCCAAACAAAATTGGGTGTTGACATGCCACGCCAATATGTTCGTTAAAGGTCAAACGAACGGTGTCTTGATTGAAACTATCTTAATAGTTTAATGATTTAATTGAAAGTAAAATAGAAACAAATCAATAATTAGTAATCTTTAGTGTAAAATAGTTTCGAGTTCAAATCAGGTATTAAACATTTAAAATATTATAAAATTAAAAATAATAAGGATTATATTTTTATACACAATCTGTGTAAAAAAATTTACGCAAACCTTTATATTTAAGCTATAAAATCTAAAACCTAAATCCTTATCTATAACACCCTGAAACCTAACCATAAACTCTAAATGCTAATTATAAATCTTAAATTTTACACCCTACAACTTAAACTCTTAAATCCTAAACCACGACCTAAATCTCTAAACCATAATTGAAAGACTTGTGTATCAAAGTATTTTCCAAATAATAAAAATATATTAAAAACTCTTTTGACTTTGACCAAGGTTATGACATTAAATAATTTTTTTAATTAAATATAAAGGTATTAAATTTTCAAGACATGTCGAGATTCGGACTAAGGGGGCAACATGAGATTTTTAAATAATTTTTTTTAATTATTTAATAAACTATATACTAAAAAAATTAATCTGAGTCTATTAATTGACCGAGTGATAAGGACTAATTAAATTTTTTATTTGAACTTCTAAATTTTTAGAATTCTTTAAGAAACTATATATATTTTAGGATTTTTGAGATTTTAGGGGAAATAGTTCTTTTAATAGTTAAAGAACTTGACGATAAGCTGTTTCTTTCATCAATTACTTAATTCTGGGTCTAATTTATTAAATCAAGTTTAAATTACTCGTATACTATAAGAAACCTTTGTTACCTGATAAAAAAAATCTTTGGTTTAGTTCGGAATTAACAAAATCACCATTAAAGAGTTAAAAACTTAAAAATAAGATTTAAGAATTTAAAAATATTTTTTTTGAAAAAAATTAAAATTTGAAATCTCAATTTAGAAATTTAAACTTTTTGCAACTTTCTCTATATAAGAATTGTTTTCCCTCAAAGAAACATTTCGTCCTTTGATCGATAACAATGAAGAATATTTTGAACATAGATGTTGTTTCACGACAGGTTTCGAGAATTGTCTATGAGTTTCGACACTTACAAAATCTAACCTAAAATATTATATGTATCGGTAACATTTTAGGTTGCAACCAGAAATGTTATCTAAGTTTCTAAATTTTAGGTTGTAACCTAAAACCTAAAATGCTATATATAATGGTAACGTTTTAGGTTGTAACCTAAAACGTTGCATATTTTGATAAGTTTCGATACTTGTTAGTAAGTTCAGAAACTTACCGTGTCAACTTAAAATGTTATATCTTTTGGTAATATTTAGGTTGGTAAATGGTGAGTAACATTTTAAGTTCTGTGTTTTTTTAACTTACTGACAACACACACTTTCGGTTATATACTTTTTTTTTCTTTTTAACAACCTGAAATGTTATCAAAAAGTAAAACATTGATTTTGATACGCGGACGTTCTTTGCACCTCTGGCTGAAGTTATTTCTTTTCTACATGATGATGTATCGCCTACTATTATTTTCGGTTAGTCGTGATTTGTAACGACAAGTTTATTTGTGTATTTTTGTAATTATTATCGGGTGTACTCTTTTTCTCCGATTAGGTTTAGATTTTTTTAATGAGATACCTGATAATAAGATTCCGTTCTTTATTTATCAAAAATGTATAGCATTTTAGTTGATAAGTAATATTTTAAGTTTTGTTTTTTAACATTTTAAAATATATTATTTTTTAATCGTAAGTTAACTGTCCTACGTTAGACTCTCGACACAATGAAAGAAATCCAATGCCTGCATAAATAGCCGTCGTCGTCCTTATCTCTCAATCCTCAAATCCACGTGAAATGATTCTGAAAATGGCAAATGGCCGCCGGTGCATCCAGATAGTGACATGTTAGGATATTTCTAACACTCATGAAACTATGAGAAAATGCAGCTGTGTTCATAAATTCATCTTGGACTGTGTATTAGTACAATTTCGATGGATAAAAATAATCTATATTATAATGTTGTTCGTCTCAATTAAAACATAATAACATGAAACTAGGGATGGAGCTATTAAGAGGTGGGAGAGGTAATTGTTCCTCCGAAAAATTTTATTTTTTCATTTTAATCCTCATATGTAAATTGTTTTAAAAATTAATTTATTTCTAAATTTACTTTTTTCATATTTAAATATTTATGTTTTACCCTATAACCCCAAATTTTGGCTCCGTCTTAGCGTGAAAGAATTCAAAAAGTGTTATGGCCCATCTAACCTTAACAGGGTAACAAAAATATAATGGAAACAATGGAACAATGCGCTGCTCCTTCCCTAAATAGAGTGGTGATTATGATTAAAAAAAACTTCTACCTCCAATGGTGGGATAAAAATCTCATGTCTTTTCTGTGCTCTTTTTATACTTCAATACTAAAAAATTAAATTTTAAACTCTAACCCTAAATTTTAAATCCTAAATTATAAACCCTAAATCCTAAAAATACACTCAACTTCTAATTCTTTAACCTCTAACCCTAAACCTTAATTTTAAACTTAATTTTTTAGTGTGCGAGTATAAATAAAAACACAAAAAAACATAGGATTTCTATTCCCAATAAGGAACTAAAAGCATGTCGAATAGGGTGAGATGTTAAATAATATTAAAAGTTCAGATTTTGATATTATCTATAGAATAAATCGAGTAACAAAGGTCGTCTCTTAACATGCCTCTATAATATTTGAAAATAAGACAAATCTAACTATCAAAATCATATAAAATATAAAATTTCAATTAAAGCAATCCGCTTGGAAATGAGGCTAATCTAATAAAACGATAAGTTACGTTATTAACATCACAATTCACAAGTGGATTCGGTGAATAAATGATTAGGGACAACGGCATATAAATAATTTAGGAGCGGTTATATATATATATATATATATGAGTTAAATCCACATACACTGCACCCGAGAGAAAAATACATATAGAAATTCAAGCCAGAATTATATTATATATTGAAGTAGTTTTTAAATTCATCAAAGTGATGTAGGTTTCCAATTTAGGCAACCCAGCATTATTAAGAAGCCACAAGAGCAGTCCTCCTCCACCACCACCACCTCTTTTTGGCCATTGCTTTCACAAATCAAGCAGCTAACATGGCAGTCCAAGCAACAGCCACCGCCACCTCTTGGCTCTTGAAGAAAGGAGTTTCTGGCCCATTGGCTCCTCTCAAAGTAAGAGGAAAAGCTTGCTTTGCTTCAACCAACTCATCATCTCAACCTCCTTCCATTGTAAACAACAACCCTCTCCAACATTTCATTGTTCGTCGAGTGGAGAACTTCACTCCACACATGTGGGGTGACCGTTTCGCAACTCTTCCATCACCAACTAGGTAATAGTACAAAAACATATTCTCAGTACATTCTTAGGCTACGAAGTACGGGTGTTCCAATCTAAGACCATACCACGTGTTCAATACGTCCCCACATTAGGTACATATTGAGTACGACTTGCGTACCTACAAGTATTTTATCTTTTTATTTTGTTTTCTTTTATTCTTTCATTTTTTTATCTTTTATTTCTTTCTTTTCGATTTTCTTTTGCTTAGGTATTCAATTATAAGTATATACGATGTCATACTCAAATAAATTTTTTTATCATTTTTATATTTCCAAAATATAAAACTTATTTTATATTTGTCATATCTTTACCACACCCGTATCTTTAATTTTAAAAATTATCGTTTTTCGTACTTATTTCCGTCCTCGTACGGCATCCATTATCAGTGCAACATAGTTATAAGTATATAGAAAATTATGCCCTTCTTTTGAGCTTTTAGGGTGAATTAGTATGCAATGTTTGATGTTTCAAACTCAAACATTTTATGTTTCCCTGTATTTGCTTCTTGTACGAAGGAACTTGAGACGTGTTCAAGAAAAGTAGAACAACTCAAAAAGATGAACAATATGTTAGTTACCTCTATGGACAATCCAATAAACAATATACTTTTGATCAATTCTCTATGCCCTCTAGGAGTCTCTACCACTTTGAGGCTGAGATCGAAGATCAACTGAGCCATCTTTTTACTATACTCATGCTTGAACTCGTCAATAACAAGGACCATGAGGTCCATGGCTTACGAACTGTTGCAATCATATTCGAAGTTTTCAGGTCACATGGTTACAAGATGCCTTCCGGTATGTGCAATATGTTATTATCTCTAATGCAAAAACAACTGAAACATAACTTCAAACACCACTAATTGATGCAATCTGGTGGGTGGATTTCGAACCAGATGTGTTTAATAAGTTCAAGAATGATGATGGTGTGTTTAAGGAAGAACTGGCTAGTGATACCAAAGGCATTATAAGCTTGTACGAAGCTAGTAATTGGGGGACGCACCAAGAACAGATTCTAGATGAGGCCTTGGCAGTAAGCCAATCATATGGTAAATGCCTTGAAATTCCCTTACCACAAGGGCATGCAAAGACTGGAAGCAAAACAATACATCTCCTATTATGAGACAGGTGAAAGTAAGAATGATTTGGTACTCAAGTTTGCAAAACATGATTTCAATCGACTGCAGATGTTGCACCAAAAGGAATTTAGCCTCATCTACAGGTACATTTTTTATCAAGGTAGTATATGTTTATATTTTTGTAATGGTCCAATACCTCAAGAGTAGCATTAGTACTAATGATTATTTTTGTAACAGTTGGTGGAAATCAAATGAAGCTTCAAGATTCCCTCATGTAAGAGAATCGTGGAGAGTTTCCTCCTAGTAGTTCAAATGCTTTTTGAACCATGTTTCGCATTAGCCAGATGAGTAACGATTAAGTGGCTTTCGACCATGGTATTTGTTAGACGACACCTACGATGCATACGGCTTATATGAAGAACTCCAAGCATTCACCAATGCAATGGAAAGGTTTAGTACCTATCTTTTACTACTTTACTTTTCTATTTCCAGTCCACATCGAATTTCAGATAACCTATAAAGCATATGTACCCGATACGTCTCCGTACTAGGATATAATGATCATCATCATTACTCTTTTGTTATATATACCTAGATTGGATAGGAGTGCCAGGGATGAGCTACCAGGGGACTGACTTCATGAAAAGTGTTTATGAGACAATCTTGAACATTTATGATGACGTGGAGGAGCAGGTAACCCAGGAAAGAAGATCCTTTAGTGTCTCCAACACCAAGACAGAGGTAAATCCCTCTTATTTTTATAATCTCTTGTTTTCTCATAATTACTCGACTTCTCATGCTGCTTAGATGAAGAAGTTAGTGCGAGCATACCATGCGCATGCTCGATGGACGCATGAGCATATGTTGCCAGACTTTGATGAGTATTTAGGGAATGGAATGTGGTCATCTGCATTAATCTTAACCTTGGCTCTACTCATGATGGGAATGGAAGAAGCAGATGATGATACATACCGGTGGCTGGCAAATGGTGATGCCCAGATTCTAAGAGGTTTATGTGTATTAGGCCGTTTGCACAATGATATACAAAGTTACGAAATCCGTATATACAAAAATTACTTCGTTACTATCATTGAAACTGTTGAACTTCAAGCTTATTGATTCGGAGGTGTTTTTATATGTTTGAAGGATGAGGTGAAGAGGAGGGGACAACTTTCTGGGATTGCCTGCTACATTAAGGAATACGGCGTTTCGGAGAAGGAAGCGATTGAGTATTACCGACGAAGAATTAGGGCTGCATGGAAAGACGTGAACGAGGGTTTCATGGAGAGGCGAATCCTGTTGGCAACCTTGAACCTTACTCGTGTATCGGAGGTTTTGTACAAGTTTGATGATGGGTTCACAAAGCCAGAGATTTCTCATAAAAACTACATCGCCCAAGTGCTGATTGATCCAATTCCCTTTCAAGAATAGGAAATGATTGTTCTTATGATTGTAGCTGTCTTGTTTCAGACAAAGATTTCCTAGGTTTTACATTGATATGCATTTGGTTGCGGTCCTTGTGATGCACTTGACTTCTGTTGATTTGGGTAACTTGTATCATTGACGGTCAGAGGATAAAATTATTATCCAAAACTTTAAGTCATGAAGAAAACAGTAAAGACACTGCAAAAGTTAAGTAGTCCAATAAAAAATGATGTTTATTCTAAAAAATGCAGGTTCAATCTCGTTGTCTACAAAATATGCGTACATTGTCAACGGATTAAGAATGTGCTTAAAACTTAGCCTTAAAATTAGGGCGCTTGTAGAATCAAAAAAAATTCCACACCAGTGCATGAGATATTTTCCCATTCTCTATTTTGCGTTTTTTGTCCAGAAAATAAAATGTATATGAGGATATGGATGAACGCTTCACCAAATGGTTAACGCAAAATAAATATTTTCATGGATGTATATTATAACTTCCAGCTGCTCTACTGTTTGTGATGTAAACCTATTTTTCGACATAGGGCTGCACTTTTTTTTATTTTTTGTTGATATTACACTCCCTTTTTCAACAAAATCCGATGTAAGGCGGCACTATAATCCATCTACCAAGCTTGAAATGGTCTACCCCACGGTATCGTTAATGTTATGACGTTGATCTGTTTCCTCGAGACTTCCGGTTTCATCACCAGAGAATACAGTCTCTGATGTCTCCTTGCTTTCCGTTGAATTGTCATTGCTTTCTGTTGCATTAACCACTGGTTGTTTCTCCATCATCCCGGATAGAGCCAGGCTTGGAGACCATTCAAGCACGTCGTCGATTATGTTTGACATCCGTTTCTGGTACCTGCAGGAGTGATACAAAAATTTCAGATGTGATGAGTTCCAAGAACTCTGGCCCAGAAACATTTAACTGTTTACAATATAATTAAAATCCATAAACGAGGAATAAAACCAAAAATTAAAAAAAAAAAACTATAAATGTAAAAAGACTACAATCGACTTCATAATTCTAGATTTGAGAGTGAAGATGGCTTTTGCAACCAATTATATACACCCTATGGATGATGATAACAAATTTCAGTAATATCAAGCAAATATATTTTAATATTTTCACAAATCATATCAGCCTTTTACAGCAACACGAGTAGTGAACTGTTGTGAGAAACAAAAATGAAAATGCTTATGTAAATAAGAGCAGATTCGGGACTGACCTTGCTCTAGCAGCCTCATCCGGAGCATGGTGCTTTAGCAACAATATTACCAACACAGCTACTACAGCATAGAAAAGTCTTGCTGTCCATTTCGGCCGCGCTTCTTCATCCTTTTTGGGCAAAAAACGGAATAATTCTCGCAATGTTGCTTCCTCGGCAAGGATGTTCGGGAAAAACCAAACACGCTTTCCAAGAACGATCCATGCAGCACCAAATATAGCAGCTCTCACTGCATATTTTAGAATCGATGGAAATAGTAAGAAGACAAAAAACCAAAACAATCGATTGACAACTGGTATAAAGCAAACTAAATACGGAAAGAACTGGTCGTTTAAACTATATCTTAAATTGGCTATGCAAACATAACCTTATACAAACTAGGATCACAGTTAGGCAGTTCAAAACCCTCATCTGTTTTAACTCGACAACAATAAGTGCGCTTAGCAACGCACTTCCACTTCTTCCCATACATTTGATGAAAAAGTGGCCCTGGGTCCAACATGCATCTCTGGCTCACCATTTACTTCCTTTTGGTGTTTTGGCGATATAGTTTAATGGAAATCTCTAGTGGGAACTGGAAAGTAAACCAAAAGCAGGATTTCTCCTCCTCGTGCATAGCGTTAGGTTGAATTTTGCTATTGTTTCCAAAAAACCATACTTATATCATATGCTATTGTATGAGAGAGGAGAGAACAAACAAAATTTTTATATTATCAGTGTATAAGAAAGATTCTTATTGGCAAGCCAGACAGCATATTTAGCAAACAAAGCCCTAAACAGACAATAAAAGGTCTGATGAAAACAATGGCAGAATCCAGCTCAATAGGTGTGGAATAGTACTGAGATCATTCCAATGTTTAGTCACCAGCCACAAAATCAAACTAACAACTACTACTTGCTTCAGTTGGCATTATACAACTATGTTTCGTCTTCACACAAAAAGGATCCAATATACTAAAGAAGGAAAGAAACACAAAAAACTTACATAAAAGGATGGTGAGAATAAGTAGAAGAACTCCCGCACATGAGTAGAGTATTAGTATTTTGCAGCGATGTGGATATACAGGAAACAAGCAAATAGCAAGTGTCAATACAGGCCAGAAAAACGAGAGAAGTGTTTCCCACAACGGCCGCCGTGTCACAAATGTCCATGCAAAAAAGGCATCATTTTCAGAAAAGGCTTGCTCCTGCAAAAAGATTCAAAATGTGGATAAATCCGCATAAACAAGGCATTAGTTTCCAAAAGACATTTGATTCTGCAAAAGAATCACAATACAGATGCAACAGAGAAAACATAAGCCATATAGCCATAGCCAATTGCATGAACAAATTAAAAGTTATTTCAAATGCCAAAGTTAGAATATTAAAAAGCAAATATATCAGGACTTCATTTTATCTGAAAGCATCCTTCTTTGAAAACACTGTTTTTTGCTTTGGATACAGATTATGGAAGGCGTAATTTTTTAGTAATAATTAAAATAAATTATGATGACATAAAAAATGAATAATGCAAGTTTGAAAAAAAAATTACAACTCAAGAATGTAATGAGAGAAAGAGAGGCAGTCAAGCAGCAAAGGCGATGAAATTGGGACGAATGAGGCAGACAATAATTTTTAAAACGAGCTGTGTAGGAAAGCAAATTATAGTGGGGGACATAAATATAACACATTATGCCACAGGAAAGAATCAAAAACCACATAAAAACAAGTAGTAATCCTAAAGATAATTAGCCTTGGCTCATAGGAAGCTTTAGGCTGACAAATGACTCGATAAGATGGAAAAATCACTGGGAGGCTAGGACATCACACAAAATAACATTAAAAAAGGTTCAAACAGGCGACATCGTTAGGCAGGCCACATGTATAGGTCTATGCCTAAGGTATTCACAGATAGTAAACATAAATTCTAGAGAATTCTCCTTTAAAAATTATAATATAAAGCAAAGGGGAAAACTTTGATATGGTGCATCATAGGCCGAGTTGTTGTGCAGGTTGCATTTAGCAAATGTGGAAATATAACTCTCTGCACAAGAAGATAAACATGCACACACACACACACATTACATAAGTGAAAACAGCAAATGATTTATCAAATATTTTAATGTTAAACAAGTAAAAACCTCACAGGGAAAATTTCTAAATGTGCAGGCCAGGTAGACAACTTTTTCTTCCCAGGACGAACAGTTTTCACTACACGGTCGCAGCGCACCAAAAGGTTTTTTTGCAACAAACTGTTAGCAATATCTTCAGTTTCCAGATTTCTATCCGACTCCAGTATATCTTTAAGCTCAGGATGGTTTTTCATAAAGCTTACGAAATCCTTCCCTCTGAAATATTCAACACGAGTTTCCTGCAAGATAGCCCATCTAGACTCCAAATCTTTATGGTCCCTCACTTTCTCAGCAAACAACTGGAACACATCCTTCTTGGCAGTTTGTTTCTGGTTAGAATGGAAATGAAACATAAATTAGATAACAAGAAAGTACATAAAGCTCACGAATAACCAACAAACACAACATAACGGAGGTTAAATCAAGCCTAAAAGCAACCACCACAAACCACAACAGAAAATGTTATTGAATGTTTTTAAAGCATTAATGAGTTAAAATGCAGTTTCATTTCAAGATGGGGAATGGAAGTAACATTTTCTGAATCATTGGGCCAACTAATACGAAAGTGAGTCAACATAATTTCCGCAATTTCTTTCGCGTAGCTACTACTTAAGTTCTATTGAAAGTTGAGTTTTTTGAGGGGTGGGGGGGATTCAGACCACAAAATGGAACATTCTTGGACGATGTAACCCTTCCAAATGTAATGAATAATTCAAACATCGGAATCGGGTATCCATGTCTGAGAATCTATCACCTCTTTTCTTTATTGCTAAAGATAATTAAATAGAACATTCCAAAAAGAATTAAAAAAAAAACCTCCAATGCATCAATACAATTAAGCTGGTTCCAACAGTTAACACGAATGCAATTAACAATTCAAATGAAATTAGATATTTTTCCTTGGTCATTGTAGTATTTATACTAAATTAATAGCATAACAAATAGGGATCGAAGCCAAATGGAACATAAAAGTAAAACAATAGAGAAACCCTAGATCACGGAGAGATGGGGGGGGGGGGGAGAGGCGGACCCTAGGAGGAGCGAACGAGCTCTGATCTCTGGTACCGTTCTGTACGGCGGCGGAAGATCTTCGGGCTTTCTTCTTCTCTGTTGCTCCTGATTTCTTCATTGAATTTCTCCTCTGCTATTTGGTTTCCTCTATCCTAGTAAATAGTAATTGTTGCTTCAGTCAGTTTTATGTTAATTTTTCGTTTCTGTTTCCTCGTACAATTTAGGTTTATAGTTTAGAATTTAAAATTTTGGAAATTAAGAGTATAATTTAAATTTTATATTGTAGAATTTAAATAGGTATATTTGTGTAAAAATAATTACACTTGCAATGATTCAAAATTTTATGCAATATATATGAAAAGATATTCTATGCATTAACGGTAAAAAACATGTTTTTCTTAATTGTTTAATTTTTTAATGGTTAAAGTTTAGGCTTTAGAGTTTAATATTTATGGTTAGATTTTAAGGTTTATGAATATATTTTATAGTTTAAAAATTAGAGCTTATAGTTTATAATTTAGGGTTGAGGTTTAGATCCCTAAAAGGAATACATGGCATTTTTAGCTTTCTTGTGAAAAAAAAAACTTTTCTACTGGTGGTGTATCAAATAATTACCAGACGTGTATATAGCGAGAGAAACTTTGATACACAAACTTGTTAAAATTATGTTTAGAGTTTAGTTTATGGTTTAGTAGTTTAAATTAAGGTTTATGGTTTAAGGGTAGGTTGTAGGTTTTAGAATTTATGATATAAGGTTTTGTGATTTTGGATTTTAAGATTAGGGATTTAAATTCTAAATTGTATAGTTTAAATATAGAGAAAATATCTCATGCACTTGCGGTACAGACGAAAATTTTTTATAAGCACATTGATTTTAGGGTTTAGGTACCTGGTTTAGGCTGTAGGGGTTTAGAATTTAGGGGGTTTAACATAGAATTTAGGGTTTAATTTTTAGGATAATATGGCTAGGGATTTAGGTTTTAACCTATAAATTCTAAATTTTAACCCTAAACTCTAAATTCTAACCACACTCTCTAAATTCAAAACTCGTTTACTAAAACCCATAAACACTAGACCCTAAAACTAAAGTTTCTGCAAATTGTGCATTGAATAATTACACTTAAATATAAAGGTTTATGTAATTTTTTTATATGTATTGTGTGTCAAAACATAACTCATACACACAATAGAATAAGGTACTCGAGCATATTTTAAAATTTTGACAATTGATATTTCAAAAAAAAAATTAAATTAACCCTGAAGTCAATGTATGTATTTTTTTCTGGGTTATATTTTGATACACAAACACCCTTTATATTTAAGTTATAAAATATAAAACTCAAATCCTTAGTCCTAACACCTAAACCTTAAACCCTAAACTCTAAATTCTAACCATAAATCTTTAATTCTACACCATACAAGCTACAAACTAAACCCTAAACTATAACCTAAATCTCTAACCCTAAAATTAAAAGGCTTGTTTATGTTTACACAAGCTTGTGTATTAAAAAAATTCATTTTTAAAGGTTAATATTTGAACTCAACGAATGGCTTTAGTGGAAAACAGAATAATGTTTATTCTAGGAAAAGAAGTATGAGTAAATATTACATGCAACAATATTGTCTTTCTTTTTTATTTGATCTAAGCTATCTACCAACGTTAACAATAATTAATCTTCTCTATGCGGGTATTCTCACTAAGATATAAACAATTAACCATAAAATATACCAAATTACATCACTTTAATCTTCGAAGTCTTCTAAAATTAACAATATTATTCAGCATTTTCAATTTAACCAATTTAACCATTAAACTCTTAAATTATATTAATCTCTCCTTTTATAAATTGTTGACTGGTAAAACTATTATAGTCACCCGTCTTTTAACATGTTAAATATTCTGCGGTTAAATTTTAAAAAAAAAATTATGTTTCAAATATGGATATTGCAATGATATTGATACCGCAACTTAAACACATACAAGCACACAAAAGTCCAACAAACCAAAGATTCCAGCCTTTGACCTAAACAATGTTCTTAGGTTTGGACCAGTCTAAAATGTTGCATTAGAAATGTATCTAATCCATTCATAAAACATTATAACTGGCTCTAAACTTTCCGAAATCCAAGCAGCCTGCAAATTCCAACCCGAATTTGGTAAGCCTTTCTTTTTAAAACCAACCTTAATTTTGTTTAATTTAGACCAAAAAAGAGTACTTGTTTTAATTAGATGGTTGTTTTTGTTTCCCCCCTCTAAAGCAGAAGATTTACACTTGGAATTAACAATTAAGAACCATAATTAGAAACAGAAAACAGAAAGGACTTCTTCTCCTTCTTTTCTCTTATATAGTTGAATCAGAGAGAAACAAAAAAGGTTTTTTATTTGGAGGGAAAAAAAGAGAGAGAGAAAATCTTTGAAAGATGAGAGCTTTGACTCTGAATCTCTCTCTTCCACATTATCTCTTCTAGCAGCATTGAATCTCTTCCTCACATTTCAACAAAAATATAGAAAACCCTTTTTTTCATTTCATCAACACTGAAAGGAATTTAATTTTTCAAAACCCTTTTGGGTTTTCTTCAGATTTCTCAGTGCCCAAAACTGTCAGAAAAAAGGTGGGTTTTTTATCCTAAAACAAATTGACTGTCTTTAATAAGAATGTCGATGAAATTGTTGACTTAATTGCTGCAATTGTAAGTTTAGATTAATCATTCAACTAACGATGAAATTTGCGGTAGTTCAAGATGCTAGCGTTTGAAGAATGGTTGACAAGCCTCTTAACATTGTGTCTTGAGCTTTGTATACTGAATTGTAAAATCATCTTCCTTACCACAGTATAAATTATTTGCAGTAGTTCTTAAGCAAAGAATCAACATGGTGGACTAACATAATATTGCCATTAGCTCCCAACTCACCACTCCAGGGATGCTTTCATTGTCGCTTCCTTAAACAATCCTCAAAATCTCTTCCGGTGTTCCATCGAATTCAACCGATAATTGATCTCCAGCAAGCACATTGCCTACAACTTTGCCTTCCGCACCAACAAAATCTGTAGGCACTACAGCCCCTTCGTCTTTGATCCCGGCATGCCCCACTGTGTTCTGGAGTTTGGAAATGCGATTTGTGTATTCTGCTACGACCATATGGTATGAACTGACCTTCTTGATTGCATGCTCATACAGTAATCATCTGACGACAGCAACTTAACCTGCAAATAGCTGGAAAAAGGGAAAAGGAAAAAAGTTAAATTCTGCATTTCGGTCCATGTATTTGGAATTTTTGAATTTGTCATCTTGGGGAATCCAATGGGGACTTAGTTGGCTTAAGGTGTTGCCATTGCTTAACTTTGACTCTTCCACGTTATCTCTTTTAGCAGCTTTGAATCTCTTCCTCACATTTCACCAAAAATATAGAAAACCCTTTTTCATTTCACTCAACACTGAAAGGAGTTAATTTTTCAAAACCCTTCTGGGTTTTCTTCAGATTTCTCAGTGCCCAAAACTGTCAGAAAAAAGGTGGGCTTTTTTTATCCTAAAAATTGTCTGTCTTTGTTTAAGGTGGTCCATTTTTAGACAGATTTTCTGGGATTTTTTCCCTTGCTGGAAAGGGTTGTTAGTGCGTGGAGAATATTGTTTTTCTGGGTTTATTTCTGTATGTAAAATACGTTTCAAAGCTCAAATATTCCAACTTTTTTTAGTTTTATTTTTGCTGATAAAAATCCCTTTTTCCCTTCAAGATTACCAGATGTTGTGGAGTTAAGATATTTACTACGGCTATGTATATGGTTACCTCATAAGATATTTGCCTGATTACCTTATTTTTTTCATCAGTTCGGCTTACGGGATTTTTCAGGAAATTTCTATAAAAACTGAGAGCTATTGCTTGTTTTGGATCTTTATTTTTCTTCTTTTTGATCCAAGGGAAATTGCTGTGCTGTTCCCGGTTCTACTGTTGAGAATAATAAGAAGGGGAAAAACAGAGCAAAGTCAACCCATTTTATGGAGATGAATATGCTGTCAACAATGGATCTGCTACTAACTCCAAGCTGAGGGTTTTAAAGGAATCAACTGGTCAAGATATTTCAGCTCAATATGAACTGGGCCGCAAGCTTGGGCGAGGCGGGGTAACATATCCGTGCACCAATGTGAACTCTGATGAGAAATATGCTTGTAAATCGATATCGAAGATGAAACTGAGGACTGCAGTGGATATTGAGGATGTGAGGAGGGAGGTAGAGATCATGAAGCATTTGCCTAAGCATCCTAATATTGTGAAATGGAAGGATACTTATGAGGATGATGATGCTGTTCACATTGTTATGGAATTGTGTGAGGGAGGAGAGTTGTTTGATAGGATTGCCTCAAGGGACCCCTACACAGAACAAGCCGCTGCCGGGGTTTTGAGGTCGATCGTTGAGGTTGTTCAGGTTGAACTCTGAATGAATTGGCGTAGTCTTACATTTCGTGTTTATGGTCCTACATGAGGTCCATACTCCCGTATAATTTATTTGTCATATGTTTGCTAGAAACTAGTTTAAGCCTTTTAGTATTACAGGAGCTGTGGATCTAGTTTCTCTGTTTAATTTCTAATTATAATTTCAGTGATAAATGAGCTTTTCTTATTGTTTTCCACTTACTAGGTTGGTTTTTGTTGGTTTGATTTATAATCCACCTTTTTTATGCTACCTTCTGCACTTAATACCCGATTTGGTAGATTGAATTTTGTCATTTGATATAAAAGCTACAGCTGTGGACAATTTCAGGCATTTCTTCTGGTTGCATATATCGGTGTTTTGTACTTAAACTTTCGTTCCCTTCATGTTTCCCGTCTATATGCCATTATGCAATTGCTTTCTCTTCTCTCTGTCGGGATGATAGTGCTTTTATATCGGTGAAAATAAATAACCGGCTGGATTCAAAAATATGTTGCAGATGTGCCATAAACATGGAGTCATGCATCGTGATCTCAAACCTGAAAATTTTCTGTTTGCAAATAAGAAGGAAACTGCCCCATTGAAGCTGGTTGATTTTGGGTTGTCGGTCTTCTTTAAACCTGGTATTGCATATCAACTATCAACTAGATGAACTTTATATTATGCTCAAGCAGCTTGAGTGTGCCTCAAGAATGCTCTCTCTTAACAGGTGAACAATTCTCTGAGATCGTGGGAAGTCCATATTACATTGCTCCAGAGGTTCTTAAACGAAATTATGGCCCAGAGGTCGATGTCTGGAGTGCTGGAGTTATCCTCTATATTTTACTTTGTGGTGTGCCACCATTCAGGGCAGGTTGGTCTGTTAAATTTCGACAAATTGTACTCTTTTTTTTTCATTTGACTTCATGAAGGTTACAGCTCAAGATAATTGTCCCGACAGTGTGTAATTCCAGTTTTTGGGCAAAGATAAGAGAGAGATCAAGAAAAGAGCTCTTTAATATCATGTATCAAGATGTTGATGCATCTTTTTGCCTGCACTATCTCTATCTACTCCCATGCTTTCAGAAAAATAAATATAAAATCATTTCTGGTGTGTGCATGCAGAGACCGAGCAGGGTGTAGCACTGGCAATTCTCCGCAATGTTATTGACTTTAAGAGTGATCCATGGCCTAAAGTTTCAGACAATGCAAAGGACCTTGTAAAGAAAATGCTTAATCCTGACCCAAGGCTACGTCTTACAGCACAGGAAGTGCTTGGTAACCATCTCTACATCATACACACTTTATGTATGTTGATATATATATATTTTCGGTGTATGAAAAATTATTCAAACTACCGTATGCAGCACATCCATGGATAGTGAATGCCAATAAAGCACCCGACGTTTCATTGGGTGAGACTGTGACAGCTTGGCTCAAACAATTTCCTGTAAGCAGAAGCTTAGGAAGAGAGCTCTAAGGGTAATAATTCGAAGAACTCTTCTAGATCATCTACTTTTACATTACACGATGCAATTTTTTCGGGGATACCTATTATCCTGCTTGATATTGGCCACATGCACCCACAGTTACTGTAATTTATATTTCAATTTACCAGGTGATTGCTGAGCATTTGTCAGTGGAGAAAGCTGCCGGCATAAAACAGGCGGTTGATGTTATGGACAGCGGAAAACGATGCAAAATAAACCTTGAAGAGCTTTGAACGGGGTTGCAAAAGCTCGGTCAACAGATTCCTTATGCAGATTTGCAAATAGTAGTGGAAGCTGTAAGATGTTGGAATAAACTAGGCTGTAACTTAAAAGAACAAAAATAAAGTATAGGAGAAAGATAGAATTAATTGAATGAAAACACTTGCTTTTTATTGAGCTGTAAGGTTGTTTTGACTAAAACTTGCGGCATCTGAAGCACAACTTCAACATTCCTTGCTTTGGTTGCTGCAAACTCCAAGTTTCTCTTCAAGAAACTCAAACTTGCTTCTTGGTAGAGGCTTGGTAAATATATCAGCTAGTTGAAGTTCAGATTTGCAGTACGTCAAACCAACCCCTCCTGCAGTTCTCTAAGATAAAATAATTTGATTTTGAAATGCTTCGTTTTCGCATGAAAAACAAGATTGTTAGAGATAGAAATTGCAGTTTATAATATAGTATATTTAATTATGAAACATGTAATTTACCCTTATGTACTTTACATCATGTGATAATTAAATATACTGTATTATAATGAAATCAAGGGGACAAGTTCAATGTTAATCCCTTTGGGTTCATTCTTATTTGTAACACTGCCTTCCCTTTGAATTCATCCCTACTTGTAACACAAAATTTTAAGACTTTCGAGTTGAAATAGACAATATCTTACAAATTATAGTTCAAAGTTGCTAGGGTTTGAAGAATGGTTGACATGCCTCTTAACATTAGGCCAATTCACAAGGTTCCTCTTACAATGTGACTTAGCTTTGTATATTGAATTGTCAAATTATCTCCCATAGTGTAACGAGTCTTGAGCTTTGATTGATAACCAGGAGAACACCATCTTTCATTCAAAGTTACCAAAATCTGTAGGCACTACAGGCCGTTCATCTTTGATCCCGGAATGCCCCAGTTTGTTCCAGAGTTTTGAAATGCGATTTGTGAATTCTGCTACGATGATATGGTATGGACTGACATTCTTGATTGCATGCTCATACAGTAATCATCTGATGACAGCAACTTGACCTGATTCTACTCCTAGAAGACCTGCAACCAGCTGAAAAAAGGCGTTGCCATTGCTTCCAAGGGAGAAAAGCAAGGTGTTGCCATTGCCATGGTCTTTAATTGTCTTGATTTAGCTTTAGCTACTGATACTGATGCACGTCTGAAGCATTGCCCCCTATATTTATATACACACAAAAAATGGTAGAATGTTGTTGGGGTGACTGGTCATACTCTCAAAATTCGTCGTCCTGAAAATGGAGCAGTTTTGAGCTTGTGACTAACAAACTATCTCTTTAGACCCATGGTACATGAAAGTAATAGGTTAATCATTAAATTCGTTTCAGTGAATACCTTGAGAAACATAAAAAGATGATTGTCTTTGCATGAAGACTTATATGGAGGTTATAGTACTTCTCCTTATAATATCCTTCTTTTTTTAGATTAGGATTATGATCTATGATCCATTTGTGGTTTAGGATTTATCATAAAGATTTTTTTATTATGATCACGACCATAATATGATCCACGTAATAATAAACAGTGTTGTCAAAATAAATAAAAAAAAGGGACGATCTGAGCAATTGAATTGTGAATCAATGATCTGATTAGTTCGACTGGTATAATCGAAAATAGAATGAACAACTATGAACCGATAAAAAATCATGAACTACAACAACAAAAAGTCAACGGGTTTAATCGGTTCAACTAATTATAAATCGAAAACCAACAATTTATCCGATTTGACCACATCGATAATTAAAACGAACTTTGTATTTTTTTTCATGATTTTGACTGAAAGAAACACAGAACAGGAGAAGAATCCCAGGAAGGATAATTATTCAGTTCAGAACGAAATACGAATCGTTCATTTCTAATTAAGTTTAAACGAGGATTCTCCAATAAAAAAGAAGCAAGTTTTCGTACAACTAAGAAGATGAATCCGGCATACAAACCGACATAAGGCTTCTCACTTGCGACAGATTCTAGCAGTAGGCATTGTCACACAAATAGGAGCATACTTTTTCTTAGCTTCCGGAGTCCCGGGTTTAGGCTCTTCACCCATTGCAACATTTGCAAAACTGCAAACAGCAGCAGCAGCTGCTGCAAAAACCAAGTCCCTCCTCCCGCTGCTGCTCTCTTGCTTCATTTCCATGCTGCCCTTCTCTCCTTGATCGACGCCGGTTGATTTAGCCACGACCGCGCCTCTGCGAGCCTGTCTCGAAGGAAGTCTAGTCAAAGCAGTGCTCGAGCTCGGAAGAAGAGAAGCTGACATGCTCATTGAAGCCATGTCTGTGCAAGTTTTCTAGTTTCTTCAGGTTTTGTTTGTGATTGAGGTGCTGGACTTAGATTGTATTATTAGGAAACAGCATGAGAAGACCTAAAGGGGTTGTTGGCATCCATTTCCTTATCCAAAGAAATGATGGGGCAAATGGATCATTGCCACGTGTTATATTATCTACAAACTGTTTCTTATGCTTGTGGTTGTCAAAGCCCGCTTTATCAAGTGCCAAATTTGTGAAGCTCGTGAGTTGGATTGAAAGTGGCAAATTTCACTATAAGTTTCACAGCAATGATTTAGGCTTCGTTTTTTGTTGCTACCTGGGTTCCCACAACGCCAGTTTGCCGGGCATTTTTCTCACCAAACGACCATCAGTTTAGTCTCCAATAGGCGTTTACCCACTATTTTTAGCGCCTAAATGGACGTTTGGTGGCAGCTGAAAATCCAACTTTGGCCAACGGCCGTTTTCCACATCAACCCCAAAGGAAGCCTTAGACAGTAATTTGGTTCCCTGCACATCAATTTCTATATGCTCTGTTAAAAACATTTGAACTTATTATTAACTAAGGATACGGAGCTGCTATCAATGAATACAAGCATTGCTATTTGTTGATATAATTGATCTCATAATATGAACCAAGGAACATGCTGCCTTAAAAAGTGAAGATAAACTCATATATTAACCATAAGCTTTGAATAAACCCCAGATTAATTAAAACGGAACTTTATGTTGCTGAACAAGTGCTAAATTTCTTATGACAAAAACCAAATAAGCAAAGAAGTAAACATCGCCATAGGCAATGTCTTAACAGGCAAAATGAACTTGTTTTACTATCCTAGGCACGAAAGCAGTCTTAATGATAGAGCTCAACATCATCACGCATCCACCCTCTCTGCTTCTTCAAGTAGAAGAGTCTTCACTGGCTTTCCCAATAGATCGGTATACTCCTGGAAAGGAGACCTTGTGAAACGAGTCTCTTTCCAGAAGTCAGGGGTCAAGAAACCGTATGTTTTCAAAAGACACTCAAAGGTGGCCTGAAATTTTAGGTTTCCAAAAGGAACAAATAATCAGATATAAGAAACAACTCAACAAAGCATATTTGAATCAGATCATAAAGCGAATAAACATCTATCTACAACAAAAGCATACCAATTTCATGATAATCAAATACAAATTCCTTGGAGAATAGGATAGGTTGCAATCTGTAGAATTTACAAACATATACACATACTTCCACCAACAAAATATTTGATTTCAAAACAGTACAGAAAAACACCAAATATAAATGTGCAGCATCAACAATCAAGCACAATCACTACAACCACAAAAACATGTAGGGAATTCAAGACATCAAACAATACAATATTAGAACAGGTTAAAATTAATATAACTAGCACTTACTAGGAGAGCATTTGCTAACAAGACACTCTACTATCTGATTCCAAACCATGAGCTAAGCAGAAAACAATAAAATACCTTCAACTCAGTTCCAGCCAAACTATGGACAGGTGTAATCATTAAGTTCTGTAAGTCTTACAAATATAAATACATCAATTACCGATTCATCACCATATATTGGTAATGGTAACTGGTTTACTATGTTAAACTGTAAAACCCCAGTACCTTAACAAAAATAATCATATAATTGATAATTAGAAAAGAAAAATACCTGACACAATCAAATGTCAAAACCCATTTCCAAATGTATAAAAAACATTCGAAATCAATATTAAATAACAAGAGTCAACATTTTCCGTAAAAATGTATTATTTTAAATAGAAGACAATACCTTGACGAAGTTGCCAAGAGTCTTAGTAGAACCCCGAGAAGAAGTAAAAACGTCCTCAATCCCAGCAAACTGAAGCACCTTTTTGGGCACCCGAGCAGCCACAATCCCAGCACCTCTCGGCGCCGGCACCATCCGGACAGTAACTGACCCACATTTCCCAGTAACTTTGCACGGCACCGTGTGGGGCTTGCCAATCTTATTTCCCCAATAACCTCTCCTCACCGGAATCACGGACAATTTCGCCAATATGATCGCCCCTCTTATAGCCGTCGCAACTTCTTTGCTGCACTTGACTCCCAACCCGACGTGTCCATTTCCGTCGCCGACCACGACGAAGGCCTTGAAACGGGTACGCTGTCCGGCACGGGTTTGTTTCTGAACCGGAGTGATCTTCATGACCTCGTCTTTCAATGAAGGGCCAACGAGCTGGTCGATGATTTGGTACTCCTTGATGGGGAGAGAATGGAGGTAGATTTGCTCAAGGGACGTGATTTTCCCGGCTTTGACCAAACGTCCAAGCTTTGTAACGGGCACCCATTTCTCTTCTTCGTCTCTGCGGCCGCGTCGCCTTCCTCTTGGGCCACGGTCGGATCTGCCGCCGAAACCACGCCTGAAAGCGCCACGCTCTCCTCCGCCTCTTTCTGCCATTTCTGATTGGATGTGATTACAAGAGCGAGGGTTTTCTTATGGAGAAATCCGATTGGAGGACGAAACAAGAGCGGCGATACTGAAGATTTTATATCTAACAAGATTCTGAATCTAGGGTTTTTAGGTTCGATCCGGCCTTTTGATTTGGGTTTTGGGCTAAAAAGAAATGAAAATTTGTTTTGATCCAACCTAAAATAAATTTGTACGACCCAATTACTCTTGGATTAAGCATTTCTGCCGGATGGGTGAAAATTAGTGTAATTACTTAAGCAAATACTCTTTTTATAATTAATATTATTTTAAAATTTAAACTTGTGTAATTACAATTTGATCTACCAGAAAGGTCACTGAGAACACAATGTAATTACAGTATATCAATCAAACATGTTTATAGAATTAGAATTATTTATAGTTATATTTTCATGCAATTACATTATGTTATCCAAACACACTTTTAATGTCACAGACAATGGATCGCATTTAACAATACATCATTGTTACCTTAATTACAGAAATCTCGTGGTTCGACCAAACCCTTTTGTGACAGTATTTATGTGTTGTTTATCCCTTTTGCTTGATAGCTATAAGCTGGGGCGAAAGTACATGTCCTTTGGGAGGGACCCTTGCCCCTCACGCAACGTATGGAATTTTTTTACCTTTATTTGTTATATATTTTTAAATAAAAATTAATAAATTATAAATTTGTTCTCTAACTCCAAATCATGGCTCCTTACCTGACTATAAAGTACAAGTTCGTGTTTGTTTGTTTTTTCAAGAGTATAATGAGTGTTCATTTATGTATTCTTAACAGGGTAGTTAAAGAAAAATGAATGGTTTTCATCCTACAACGCAAAAGAGTTAAGTCTTAATAATCTGTTGTTTTTATTTATTTGAATTCAGTCAATAAATTAAATATTAGACGATTTTAATATATATATATATATATCGAAAGATTTGTTATGATTTGAGGGTCACTCGTGCTTTTAACCCTAAACTTTTAAATATTAAAACATTTAAATAAATATATAAAAAAATAGTATTTAATACATCATTGTGAATACCATTTATTGCTCATAATTAATGACCAAGTAAGATTTAAAAACGATAGAATAAAAATAGCTTCAACGGCACGGACTTTGTTTGATTGATAATCATATATTCATACCATTTATGTGAAAATGGACAGATGGTGACTCAGTGAGTCAGTTGTCAGACAAATGAAATTCACCAACCGCCTTGTTTTGTGTGATCTGACCTGCCCTCTCCAGCATTATTGTATTTGTACCACCCAACCACAATTTTCCAACATTTTCAAATTATTTCAACAAAAAAGCCTTTAAAATCAATATTATTTTATATCGTCTTAATTAATATTCAAAAATTAACTTTATTGGCTTAAATCTTAAATTGGCCCCTTTAATTGTACCCGAAAATCAAGTAAGCCCTCACAATCATA
Source organism: Hibiscus mutabilis (assembly GCA_019671005.1). Classification (NCBI taxonomy): domain Eukaryota; kingdom Viridiplantae; phylum Streptophyta; class Magnoliopsida; order Malvales; family Malvaceae; genus Hibiscus; species Hibiscus mutabilis. Next base: position 2,602,449 of record CM033724.1, read on the forward strand.
AAAACAAGTAAACATGATCAAATGAATCCTTATTTAAAGAAATATGGATCAAGTAAACGCTTCTTTGAAAACAATAACCAGATTTCAACAGGTAATAATGACTAATTTGATCGAGATTTTTTAATTAAATGATTAAGGGATCCAGGATTGAAAACGAGAGTATACTTGATTTTCAGATGCAATTAATTAGACCTATTTTATAGTTATTTTTTTTTATTTTTTAGTTAATTCACCTAATGGCCTTGAACTTAACTCAATTTTTTTGTTTAAAAATGATCCCAAAAAATAAAAATATTTAATTGAATTTTAAAGTATCGACTAATTAAATATTGTCCTTTCATTAGCATAATCCTCAGCTTAGGAGTCAAATGATAGCTTGATTCCGACGTTAAGCGCAAGGACGGAACCAAGATCCAATATGAGTTGGAGTTAAATTACTTAATTTTAAAAATATAAGAATTTATTAAATATTTAAACTCAAAATCAAGGGACAATGCCTAATTTATTTAATGTTTAAATTTATAAGAACTTAAATTTTCATTAGACCAAAAAAGGGGGCCAAATTAAAAATTTAGAGAATTTAATTGACAATATTAAATATAATTTTTAATATGAATTTCTAAAAATTGAGGGAGCCAAATTAGAACTTTTAAAAATTGGGCAAGTCCCCTTTGAGCCTGGCCTAAGCTTTTGTCCCTGGTTAAGTGTATTTAAAAGAGGTGGATTGAATTTTGAACACATATGTACATGTCACATAAACAATTTTATATTTGAGGTGCTAACAAAAGTGGTCCTTTTAAATTTTAATGACTATATATTTTTTAACACATCATATACGAATTGTACATATAATACGTACAAAACATGTTTAAAATTTAATGTAAGCATTTTAAATATATTACATATCAGATCCAAGACAGAATTTAATGTTGAATATAACAACTATGCTAGTAAAAGACTTAATGGATTCTATAATACTACTCTAAGAACTCAATTAGAAAGTTTAAAAATTTTGGACCAATTTAGAACCTAGAGACTACAGTTTAAGAATGTAGGGGTGTGCAAAAAAATCGAAAAATCAAAATCGATTTCGAAACCCCAAAAAACCGAACTGAAAAGTTGGTTAACATAACCAAAAAATTCAGTTTTGGTTCGGGTTTTTGTTTTTAAAAAAGAAACCGGATCGGTTACGGTTTATGGTTTTGGGACAAATCGGGTAATCAAACCGACCGATTATATAATATATATTATTATATTATATATTATTTTAATATTTTATATTTAAAAAATATATTTTATTTTTTTTCTCATTCCCCAAAAGAAAAACCATAATTTTATTTTATGAAGTTTAAGTGGTTAACTTGCTAGTATTAAAAAAATACTAATATCATGTGTCGGTTTTTAAAAGTATATTTTTTCTAAAATAATATTAAAATTTATATTTTTAATAAGCAAAATAAAAAATTGTTACCCGAACCGAATCAGATTTTTTGGTTAACCGAATAAACGATTAACCGATTGAATGATTAAGGTTTATGATCGAGAATTGGGTGACCCGAACTTATCGTTTTATGAAATAATTTGTTAATGGTTAATCGAACCCGGTTTTGCACACTCATATAAGAATGTGTGGTATAATTAAAATTCTAAATATAAATGACATGATTTATTAAATCTTTCAAAATCCTAAATAAAAATACTAAAATATTATTGTCTTAAATTATTTGAACATTTATTTATTAAATTGAGTTTATGTTTATTAAACATAATGTATTAATTTGTGTTATATTTTTTTAATAATAAATTAAATGAGTCCTAAAATCTAAAAAAATAATAGAAATTTGATCACAATTTTCCAAATAAAGACTTATTTATCCATAATTCGAACCATGAATTTATTTGATTTTTGGGATAATTAGAGGACCCAATTAGATATATACACCAAAAAATACATTTTTGAATTGAATGGAAGAGGGTCAAAGTCAAACTAGTAGTTTATAAGCAGTTTAATTTATTTGGAATAGAACTGAAAAATAATAATTGGAGAAGGGGGAGAAGACAAACACACTTGCTTCTACATTAAACGCCAAATTTGTCCTTTACTGATCCTAAACATATTTTAAATATTCATTGTCTTCTTACTGTTGATTGGTTTTTATTGGTTTAAATCTCAAAGTAGTCCTCTAATTGTATACAACAAATCAAGTTAAATGTTTTTTTTTTACAAAGGGAAGGAGAGAGGAATTATCCGAGATCGATATTATATCAGATATTATAGAAGTTTATTACGTAGATCATCTCAATTAGTTTATTTTATTCACGACGTAAAGTTTAAACTTAAAAATTGTTTAAATGATGTAATGTCTTATCTCGCCATTCCAACTAATAAGTTAGGGCCATGTTGTCTTTGCTTTTGATAAGTGATTTTAAAAAGTGTGGTGGAAAAGTGGTTTTTAAAAGTGATTTTGAAAAGTTTGATTTAATATTTAACTGTTTGATATTGCTGTCAAAAAATACTTTTAAAAAGATAAAATATTTATTTTAAACATATATTGTAAACTTCAAAATATGTCAATTTGAATTATATTTAAATCCATTAATATTATGATATATGAAATGTATCAACTTACTATAATAAAAATATTTACACATCATTAAAAAAATCATATTTGAATATATATATATATATATATATACTCTTTCCGTTCCAAAAATATTGTCCTTTGTTGATTTTTATGCAGTTTTTGGGAAAAAAATTTTGTGTAAGATATGTGTTGTAAAAGTAATTAAAATGACAATTTTATCATTGAAAAGTTAAATTTTGTTTTATTGGAAAATTAAAAAGATGGTAAAAAAGGAATTGTGTTTAGTAAAAGTTGTTGAGTTTTTCAAATGGAACAATTTAAGTAGAACAATTTTAAAACATAAAATGGACAAATTTTATGGAACATATAGAGTATATAATATTGATATAGTTTGATATTAATTGATTTATTAATGGAAAGAATGAAAACAAACCCCTCCATTATATAATAAATGAATGATAATTAACTCAAAAAGGTAATGAAAATGACGAAAAGACCAAAGAAATAATAGAAACAAAAACAAATTTGAAGGTTAAAAGTGTAAACTTACCTAAACGGAATTTGGTTAAAAGCAAAATCTATAATTTTTGACATTTTAGTTTGGTTGAAAATGGAGGTTTGCAACGTCAATTTTTGTTTAAAGTTTTATTTTTTTTATTGATTATTAGGTGGAGAATTATTTTTGACCCTCCAAATACAATAAAAGACGTATTCTTGTCTAGTTTGAATGTTGTAAAACATAAAAAGCAAAGCTTATTATAATTTTTTCACAGCTTCCTATCATGTCTGAAGTTCCATTAGAGAAAGCCAATATATTAAATAACCCTTTGTCGCAGAAGGGGTAAGTTATTAACTTTAATCACTATTAAATCAAAAGACAAAAAGCCAAAAACATGACTTAGAAATGCAAAATTTTAAAATTATTTTATTGAAAGTAAAAGAAATGGTAACGGCACTTTCACAAAGACAAAAAGCCAACGTGATGGTCGAGAGAGAATCACCAGCCTAGGAAACTGTAGGAACATGACTTAGAAATGCAAATTTTTAATGATTTTATGTTCATTTCACATCATACAGCTTTTCGTTCAATTCTTTCATAATCATTGGGTCTTTTTTTTCGTTCGAGAATCTTTTCTTTTTTTTTACTATGTCCCGAAGAGTAACTAGGACACATCTCTCTCAATAACATCGTATTTAAAATTTAAACTTACATATTTTCTTAAGAAATGAAATGTATTTTTACCAACATATCTAACGCTTGCTGGTAAAATTTAAATCAACTTTAATCTATTATCATTTTCATTTTAAATATGGAAGAAATTTACAGTCACATTAATAAATAATCATAAAATGTAAATAATGTATGGTGCAAATATTATGCTTATTATCAAAATAAATGCCCAAACTACACACTTTTTTTTTTTTTAGGTGCCTAATTTTTTTTTGCTCTTTTTAGGTGCCTAAACTATTATTTTTTTTGTCAAAACAGGTGCCCAAAAATCATTTTGTAGTCAAAGTAAGTACATCAGTTTGACTTTAAAAGGAGCAAAAAATGATAGTTTAAGCACCTAAAGAAAAAAAAATATGATAGTTTAGACATTTATTTTGACATTAAGCCCAAATATTATAAAAAAAATTAATTTATTAGTTCTGAATAAATAAAATCACACATTTATTTAAAAAATATTATAAAAATTTAAAACTGTTATTTTATTTTTATTACTTCAAAGTGGAATTGACATATTATACATGGAATAATAGGAAGGGTGAGAAATTAAAATTCATCAATATCAAGACATGTATTGCTCGAAATCTAGTTGTTTTATATAATAAATCAAACAATTATTTTAAAACATTTTACAACTTAATAATTATAGTATGAAACTAGCTTTAACGGCACGGGACCTTATTTACTTGTTAATCATATATGTATGTATATACTCACAGACTAATATTGACTGATTGAAATGACAGTCCGAGTCAGCTGAGTTGAGTTCACAAAAAATCTGAAAGAGAAATCAACTCACTGCCTTCCTGATTTTGTGTGAGCGGACTTCGGTTTAACATTATTGTACCAACTTGTATGTGCAATTTGAAAATATTTAAATTACTATCATTTTCCTTTTGCATTTCTTTCTACATTATTAGAGTTTTTTTTTAATTTTAAATTTAAGTGTGGGTAAGAAATTATGGTTTTAAGCAATTCATTTGATAGTTTAAGTGGATCTTGACGGAATAGTTTAGAGGTTTAATTAATTTTTTTTCAAAACTTGTAAGAAATTTAATGGAAATTTTTAGAAGAATGAGGATTTAATTAAACTTTTCAACAAATTTGAGAGGGTTTAATTAAAATATTTTGAGAGGGTTTAATTAAAATATACAAAGTTTTAAGGTTTAATAATATTTTTTTTTAAAAAAATGAGACCTAATTAAAAGTTTTGAACTATTTTAATTAAACTCTTTCAGAATTGTTGACAGTTTTAATTAGACCGTCGATTTTTTTAAAAAAAATCTCACTAAACCTTTTAAATTTATGAAAAAAAAATAATTATGAACTCAAAGTATTCTGTCAAGATCCGTTACTGCTAGACATATCGAATTATTATCGATGATAAAATACCTTTTTATTTTCTAAATTAATTAAATATAAAAATAAGCTACAACAAGTTGTGCAATAATAAATAGTCCTCAAATTTGAAAGGCAGATGCAAGTGGAAAAAATGGCATTTATAAAATAAAAGCAGATTAGTTCCAAATATTAAAACAGAAGGTTGAACTTGAACCTACGAACATTTCATTCTTTGAATTCCTGGTACTGTACACAATTAATTACCTTAATTAGCAGCAGTACAGGTGGTTATGTTAGGTAAATAAATAAAGTTTATGTACATTGATTCTATATTAAAAATGGATTGTTCGTATACTAATTATTTTACATATACTAAATACGAACAATCTAATACTAATTATTTTTTTCACCGTATTATATATATTAGATTGTTCGTATTTAGTATATGAAAAATAGGAGGAAACCAAGAAAATAAATACAACCCAAATCTAATGGTTGAGAGAGAGAATCATATGTTGGTTTTCTTGGTTAAATAATATTGTTGGAAAAAAAAATAATTGGTGAAATAAAGTGCGCTAGAAATTATATGTTGAACTCGAAACATTGTTACAGTACACTACTTCAGCAAATATTATTTTCAAACAACATTATTTAAACAATTTATTAAAAAAAACAGTCCAAGGAAATAAATATCCAGAAGCAAATAGTTTAGCAACATTTAAAATACACCTGACATTAACAACTAATTAGTTTAGCAGGAATGTTAAAAAAATAGCTTAGCGGAATGATACATTAGGTTTCTTAGACAATGTCAGACATTTCTAACATTGTGAATGAAAAATAAATTAAGTTAAGAAAGTCGTTCTCGTAATAAGTCTCTACAAAATTTAATTTGAATTAACCGACTAATAAACCAAATATCAGTAATTATACAAAAAAAAAAAAAAAAAAACCTTACCGACACATAAAAACTCAAAAAGTACAAATTTGATTTATATTGTCAAAGACTCACACTACACATACTGTTTTTTTTTTCCTCTCTATTTTTTCCCATTTGTCTTGGGTTTAGGTTTTTCATTTCTGTCTCTTTCCTAAATTCCATGTCATTATTACCATAACCTAATAACTTAAGTTTGGGTAGCTATACTCTAATCTCTAAGCTTACCGTTGCAATTTCAATTTTCAAAATGCCACCCTATTTTAATTGGGTTGTTTTGCTAAATCTACCACACTACATTTTCCTGTAAAAAAAAAATAGAGTAAAGTTCATAGTCATTGAACTTTATTAAAAAAATAAAATAGTAATCAAACTTTTAAATGTTATAAAATAATAATTAAACTTTATGTTTTGTAATAAAATAGTAATTCAGCCGTTAAATATTTAACGTGACCGTTATAAAATTTTGTATAATAGTATATTTAGTCATTTATATTTACACATTCAATCAACTTAGTCCTAATTTGAAAGTTTAATTGCTGAATTATCATTTTGTTACAAAACATAAAGTTTAATTACTATTTTGTAATATTTGAAATTTAATTATCATTTTATTTTTTTAACAAAATTCAGTGATCCGTTTGTGAATTTTAACAAAAATAAATAAATTACTTCGTCCATCAAATTCCTTTTAAAAACAAAAGTCCAAAAATTTCTGTTAAAAAAGTCCAAAAATTCCACAGGGATGCCATATCACACCATACTGTCATTGTATCTAATATAAAACCAGAGCTCCTAAAAAGGACAAAACAACCTCTGTATTTGTTTATTTATTCATTTTTGTTTCAGACAACAGAACTCTCAATGTCTCCAACCATAACAGAGTACCCAATTACAGAAAAGCTCTTAAAATTTCAAAATTCATCTCTCAAGAAGAAGAAATTGTTTCAGTAAAAGGCAGTGAAGCCACCAGTTATTGTATAACAGAGAGAGCTCAGCTTTTTGAAAACCAAGCAAAGAGAGTTTTTTTTTTTTGCATGGAGAGGATATCAGTGGGAACAACTATAACAAGGAGAGCGAAATGGCAATACCCACCACCGCAGCCGGCTCCGAGAATCATCCATTTCCCACGCCAGCCACGAAGGAGAGCGGCCAAGGCGAGTCCTTTGAAACTTCCCGGTTCGCAGAATGAGAGAAAAGGGGTGCTTCTGGAGAGCTTGTTCGATCAAGAAAGGTCTTTTACGAGGGTTAGTGTTCCCGTGGTGCTGGTGAGTCCGGAGGAGAATGACGACGAGAGGAGAAGAGGGAGGGTGGCGGTGGAGGAGGAGGAGAAGAGAGAAAACCGTGGCGGCGTTGCTTTTGTCGAAGAAGAGAAATGGAGGTTCCAAGCTGAGATGTTGAGAGCGGAGTGTAACTTGCTGAGGATGGAAAGAAAGATCGCCGTTAAGAAAATGGAGAGAAGAAGGGTTCACATGGAGAGGACATTGAAATCTGCTGCTCAAATTTTACTTTCCGTTGGTTTCTTTTCCTCCCTTTTTTTTTTTTCTTTCATTATTGTCTGTTTGTTTCTCGGGAAAAACATTCATTTCCTTAATGGCTTTATGGCAATTGGTTTACAGGGAAGAAACAACATTTGTGAAGGGAAGGATGTAAACAGGGTATTATTGGAGGAGCAGATCAATGAATTGGTGGAGAAGATAGAGAAACTGCAAAAGAGATCAGGTGAGGTGAAAACATGCAGCAGCTTTGCTAAAAAGGTATCTGATGAAGAAATATGCGTGAAAGAGATCCGAAAGATGGCCGAAGCCAGCTTGTCGATCAAAACCAGCAGCCAAGGGGATGATCATAACCGCAATGTTCGAATCTATTGTCTTCTTTTCTTGTTGATTTTGGCTTTTAGAATCTACAATTTTGAAACGAGGAAAACAAAATTTGCAGGTGGAGAATTTGAGAATGGAGGAGGAATGTTCATGGCATTGCAAGACAATAGTGCAGAGGGTTGTCGAACAAATTCGTGCCGAGACCGAACAATGGTCACAGATGCAAACCATGTTGGGGCTTGTAAGGGATGAGATGGAAGAGTTGCACGCGTCTCGTGATTTCTGGGAAGATCGAGCACTCGGTTCGGATCATCAGATTCAATCCCTGCAATCCGCTGTAAGATTTTCATAAGCTAGTTAAGAACTACGAAAGCAATGGCACATCATTTCTATTTGCTTAACATGTTGGTTGCTTTCATTAGGTGAAAAAATGGAGACATGAAGCTCTCTCGTCGGAAGCGGAGGCTAACGAGTTACAGGCACAAGTACATGTGCTTCGCCAAGAGGTCGATAGATTGAGGCAGGAAAGAGATAGAAAAACGATGAGGGCCCGAATTGCTTCACCGATCAATCAAGAAGCACAAAGCGAAACAGAGAAGAGGGTACTAATGTGTCGGTTAAAGGAAGATGATCCCGGTCCGAAGGAGCTCTTGAGAGACGGAAGACGAAAGCCTCGAACATGCAGCGCCGGACTTCTCCCGATCAGACGTTCACCCCTCAGAGAAATCGGTAACATGTCAACCTTGAAGAAACAACAGCAGCAGCAGCATGGTGAAGGAATCTTGCCATTGTTTAGCCTTCATAGAGAGGAAATGAAACGTTCATCGTAGGCGAACTGAATCCGACATTGATGGACAATTATATAGCGTTGTGGGCACACATTGTTCGTGTGTAGGACATCGATCACGCTACCGGTTTCAAAGCTTTTCACTAGTTTAGTGCTTCAACCTTGCCTTCGAATGGAGTCGTTAGAGGGAAAACAGGGCATGCAACGATGTGTAAATCTAATCTAACTTGCAAATTTTGATTCGCTTTGTTGAGATTAGAGTGTGTTATATATTTGATCAAATAAATTACGTATCATCTCCAAGCAAGATTTCGTTACATTTTCTTTTTGTTGGTCACTAAGTACGAGCCATACAATTTTATATGGATTTGGTTGTGAATAGTGTCACGGGCCGCGAGCAAAGGTCCGAGTCATTGACACCACAGGGTGCACACCAGGGTTCCCAAGAGGTTCTGATAGAGATTTTGGGCCCAAAGAGACCACCAGACTTATCCCGATCCGTGGGAGATTCTAGAAGGCTTATCCATCCACTTTGACCTATGTAAACTTGCTTGTATACATAGGATTTGTTATCATAGATAGAAGGGAATATTCACAGGATTGTACCATTGTGATTGGTGGGCTTCGATCATAGTTGTCGATGTAAATTTGTATAGACCGTCGGATTAGGGGGAACTCAACTATAAATAGAGGTCTCCCCCTCCTCATTTCATGTATCCAAGTTTCCAAGGAATAAAGACATTTACTCTAAATCCTCTGAGTGTTCTTGTGTTCTTTTCTTTGTTCTTGAGCGTTCTTTCGAAGTTCTTCTTCGCTCATCTCGTTTGATCCGATTCCGCGTAAAACGCTTTGCGTTTGTCGGTGCTTGGGAAGTTTGATCTTCCAAGAGGGTTGAAAAGGCTTACTTAGGCGTTTGTCTTTGAGTCACATCGCCTAAGGCCGCACGGTGGGCTGGTTGGAACTCTAGCCACATGACAATAGGGGTGAGCAAACTCGACTCAAAAAACTGAAATTTTTGACTTGACTCGAGGCAAAAAAATCAACTCATTTTTTACTCGACTCGAAATTTCATAAACTCGACTCAAAATTTTTTTAAATAAATTTTGAGTTATAAAATAGAAATTCAAATAACTCGAATATCTCGAAAATTTTAATAATTAGTGGATTGATTTTTACGTTAGAGTTGAGTCTCTCAAATTTTCCTCATATGCATATGCCGATATAAAAAAATATGAAGAAATATGTCACATATGAAAAAATATGAAGAAATATATATGCATAACTTATATGAGTAGGGAAAGTCTTTTAAATTAGAATCAAACTATACCATAACATGATAAATAATTACAATTAAATTTGTATAGGAACTCTAAAACTCGACTTGACTAGAATTTCATAAACTCGACTCGAATGGTACCCAAATTGTCCTCGCTGTCCTTTGCTAAGGGTAGCAGCAAGGCCCACGATCATCACCCATTATAAGCTCCTTTCAATCGAGTTCAATTCGGGGGACCCATTCGCTATGTCCGTATGGGCAAATAATATTCCCACGAAAACATAGGGTACTCGAGCCCCGAAGGTAATTGCTAGGTCCATACGGAGGGACAATATCCCCATGAAAGCACTAGCGTTTCCCCTCACTTAAAGGGACGGATTTATATGCCAAATTTTAAATGCGTTTAAAATAAACTCACATTTATAAACAAATAATAACTTAACTGTCACTTTAACTTGCAACTTTCGATATTAATAAAGTGGTAATTATTTTTAGGTCGGCTCTCATTTTTTGTAAAAACAAAAAAATTTCCCAACAGAGTTGCCATACTGTAGCGACTAAAAAATTCGAATATTCCACTTTTCTTAAAAAATGTTGATTTTGGGGAATTTCATAAAAAATGTATTTTGGAATAAAATCAGAGTTACCATCGGTCACTTGGGTTAGGTAGACTGGACACCAAAAAACTGACCAAATATTCTTTTATTTTTGAGTTCAGGAGTCGGTTCGTGTGGGGAAGGGTTTGCACCCCACCACGCTCGAACTTGATACCAAATCAATTACCATTTTATTAATATCGAATTTTGCAAGTTAAGGTGACATTTAAATTAGAATTTGGTTATACATGCGAGTTCATTTTAAAGGACTTCGGTGTTCGAGAAATAAACGAAAATCAACCACCTACTTTTTAGTTACTAGTCAAGTTTATCCTCGAAAAAAAGAGCACCGCATTGACAGTTTATATTCCGATATGCAACATAATAACATGACATAAAATAAACAGAAGAGCGATATAAAGTGCTTGAAATTAAATAATATACATACATGCATGCATATAGTAAAGCGATAATATATATATATATATATGAAAGTCAATAACAAAATAACTCTCATCTACAATAATAACAAAATAATTCTAATCTATGTTTTTTTTTAACTTGAAACCATGTAGTTTTATTAATAAACAAAAGAAAATTAAGAACATAACCTTCCAAAGGTTTCAAACATAAAAAAACAATAAAAAAACATAAACAAAAGAAAATTAAATGGTTGCTCATTCTTTGTACCACAACAAATCTCTGAAGTCCATTGTAGGAAGAGTCACTTGGAGAGTTGTCAAAACATGAACTAAATGAAATCCCCAACAGAAAACTATAAATACCTTTTATGTCAATTTCATAGGCTCCGATCCCTACACAATTATGATTACATCGACAAACAACCACAAAAGGGGATCAAGCTATCCAAGACCACCGACAAACTCAAATCAAGAACAAACGTCGTGAGGAACACTACACGAGCATCAAGCGGCCGCAAAGGTATTCAAAAACATGTCATAAGACAGAAACGTGACATAAAGACAGAGAAAAGAAGTACCACAAAGACAAAGAAAAACAAACACAATAAGATTTGCGAGAAGAAAATAACCAAAACACATAAAATTTTATTAGAAACAAAAAAACGAGATATAAGAAAACATGGAGAAGATTGAACACCAGCGATCGATAACACAACGATCAACAACCAACACTAAGACTAATATTATCGATCGCCGGCCAAAACAAGATAAAAAAATGATGCAAAACGACATATTTTGAAAAAAAGCAAGCGACTAAGATTTATAATTTGGGGAAAAAAGCAAGCAGACAAAAACAACAATTCTAATCTATGTTAATATTAAAATTCTGACTGAGTTTGATGTCACGGATTAACCAAACATCTATTCAATTGAAAATTATTGAATTATCCATGCTTTGAATTATAATTATTATTATTGTGATATTTTTTTTCATCTTTTTATATTTTTATATAATCTTTAAATAAACAACTCAAAATCAATCTTTTAAGGAACAAACCCATGTATAAATTCTCTACCATTCTATAAAAATTATTGTTATAAATTTTATAAAAATATTTGCATGTATTTTTTTCTTCCACTCGCATCATGTGTAAAAATCTAGTATTATTTAAAGTATTATTCCAATATTAATGTTACATTAATCGTACAAATATTTTAAATCTATAAAATATTATAATAATTATTTGTTTCAATAAAAATAAAATTATTATTTTTATTAATATTTTTATTATTTAATATTAAAATTTTATATTATGAATCATTTGTTTTTAAATATTTATCAATTACTATAAATTTATTATTAAAATAGCAATGTAACATATTTTTCAATTAATATTAAGAATACCATTTATTATTAAAATAACACTTCAATATTAAATAACTTTTTAAAGAAGTCATATATAACATTAGTTGTATACTTGCATTAAATCTAACGAGTAGTTCTAGTGAAAAAAGGATGTTGTTCATCATAGAAGATTTGAGTTCAATCAACTTTGTTTGCAATGTGTGTGCCTTATCAAGAGGTTAAGAAAAAGTATGCACAAATACAGAATACTACATTATAATCCCTTAAAACTATTAAAAAATTGTATACTTGTATTAATATTTTTTTATAAAATAAGAAAAGTCTTTCTTATTTAATTATATATTTATTTTAATATTTATAATATCATTAATATCATTTTTTTTGTGTGAACCATGAATGTCTTCACCTATCCGTTTGACAACATAAGTAAAGATTAATCTCATCGAATTGAAAAAAAATACTTACATAATTTGACTTTAATAAGCGAGAGTCTTAAATTTGACTTCCAACAAGACCACATAATTTTTAGTTTTGGGTGCCCAATCCATATCATTTTTTTCAGTTTGATGTTTAACGCTTTTTTTGGTTAAATTAAATCTTAATGTTTCATTCCATTATTTAGATTAGATTTTTCATTACGACTGTTAAAAATTTTCTGTTATCCAATCAGAATATGACACATGACCTATTTCTGTTAATTTCATTTTTTTAATTTTTATTTTTAAAATAAAAAATCTTTAATTTTATTAAAAAAACCTAAAATTCTTTGTTTTCTTTTAAAAAACCCAAACCCTAAATTCATCCCCTCCAAAAAGCGATTCAACCACCCCAGCCACTATTGTCTTCATTGGACCCCATGCTTGAAAACCCTATTATCTTGTCATCGAAAATTGATGAATGAACTGTCGATTGCACCGTCGACGAACACCCAACAATAACGAAAAAGAGGTCGATTTGGTTCCGACCGACGGCTAGAAAGGGTGGGAGATGTCGAATGATGAGGAACATGACGCTTGGGCAGTGAACAATGAACCACCGACGTGTGGGGATGTCAGACGGTGAAGGAGATGTGATTTGAGAGTTTGATTAAAAAATTAAAACTTTGGGTTTTTTTAAAGAAGTTCAGATTTTTGAAGTGATTTAAAAACTAAAAAAAAAAAAACAAGTCACGTGCCATATTTTGATTTGATGACGAAATTTTTTTAACGTCCGTTGACAAAAAAACCTAATCTGAATAGCGAAATGAAACGTTAGAACTCATTTAACTTGAAAAAAAATTAGACACTAAACTGAAAAAAGATATAAGTTGGTCACCTTTATAATATATAAGCCTAATTTTTAGTCTTTACTTTACAAGTTTCTGGCTTCGTTTTCTGAATTTGTATTTCATTTGTGGGGAAACAATTTTCCATGTAAAGAGCTCTTTTTCTGGAATAACCACCATGTTCAATTGTTCATGTAAGAGTTTGTAATTATCCATTTGTTTTTTTTATAGGAACCATTTTTTAAGGAAAAAAGATATCAAATTAATCAAACATTTACTAATTTGATGAAAACTAATGCAATGCTTTTATTCTATAGATTAAAGGGCTTTCTTATGATATCATTAAAGTCTGATTACGTTAATAGAAACTCTGAAACTGTTAAAAACTAAAGGCTCATATAACTAATATGCTTCCAAAAAACAACCCGACAACACAAGTCTGGTAATGCAAAGATTTCCATGAACATCCCAGGATTAACAAGACAATAAAGAATCTACCTGGTTGGTAATAAATCTATAAATATCCATCATTTCCTCAATAAATCGATTCATTTAAAAAGGGGTTTCGTATAGCTTGATGATCATACAATTGTTGCAGAACAAATTACAAGTAAATGCTCATTAATAATAAATAGACGTTTTCTTCTTTGCAGATACCATTGCCAACCAAACACATAATCAGTTTTAATTGTAATTCCACTTAAAGATTATCTAAAATCTGATTCTTGATAAATTCCAAATCTTGGTTTTAATTCAACACCTCTGTATACATATCCCCATACATTCTTTTCAGTGTTTTAAGTTTCATTTATCTTCGATTTTGTATTTTCTTCTGTAGTTTTATATTTTAACAATGGTGAAGAACAATCCGGTCCAAGGTCGTCGGAAGATCGAAATGAAGAAGATAGCGAAGAAAAATAATCTCCAAGTAACCTTCTCTAAACGTCATGCCGGGCTTTTTAAAAAGGCTAGCGAGCTTTGCACACTCTGTGGAGTCGATGTTGCGATCATAGTCTTCTCCCCTGCAGGCAAGGTGTTCTCTTTTGGCCACCCTCATGTCGAGTCCATCGTCGATCGGTTTCTCACTCGGAGCCCCTCGGTTCATAACTTTGATCCTTGTTACAACATTGTCGAAACTCATCTAGATGCTAACATCCGTGAGCTTAATGCACATCTTGCTCAGCTTGATGGGATGTTGGAAGTTGAAAAAAGGAATGGCGAAGCACTTGATGAAGTGAGGGAAGCTGGTCGAAGGCAATGGTGGTGGCAAGCCCCGATCGCTGAACTCGGATCAATCGAGCTTCAACAGTTGAGGAATGCGCTCCTAGAGCTGAAGATGAATGTCGGAAAACAAACCGAGTTGCTGCAGGCTGCGGTTGAGTCGAGCAATTGCTGGCCATTTTTGGCCCCTAATACTAGTGGGGTTGGATGCGAAGGAAATGAAATAAATGCTTATTCTAGTACTACTCAAGTGTATAAATTTGATCAGGACCTATATTTAAATTTTTGAGTTTTTTACATAATCGAAGTCAATAATTTTATGTTGGAATGTCAAGATAAAATATTAAATTACAATACTATTTGAGTATTTTGAGTAAAAATACTAAAAAGTCGAGTGTATTTGTACAATGCAAGACTTGTTCATGGGCCAAGTCGGGATGGAATATATCCAAGTTTCATAAAAGAAAAGTTTAGGCTTGAAATTGGTCTAAATCATCCGTTTCATTATTTATAGAGTTTTCTCGAATTATGATTTTTATTTTAAATTAATATCTATATTTTAAAACCATGACAATATAATAAGATCATTTAATTAATAAATTTATTAAACATAAATATCATGCCATTACTAAGATGTTTTTTTATTATAATATAATGATATAAAATTATAATTAATTTGGGTTTAAATCAAATAATGGTTAATATTAACATTAGAAGAATATTCGAAGTAAAGTAAAACGAGAAAACAATTAAATCAATATTGTAAAAATTAAATTCAAAGATTAATATTTGTTCATATATATTCTTTATTGAAATTCTAAAAAGACTAACAAAGTATATGAAACAACATCTGATTTCATTAATCAAGCTTCATTAAACTAAAGCAATATACCACGTGCTTATAGTGTATAAGCTAACCAATTAACCGCCTTTCTTAAGCAACTAACCACTTAACAGATTCATCTAACACAAGTCTGTTACACTATTAGTTATACCATTCTTAACCCTTTGATAAAATACACATATAATACGTATTTATTTATGAGCAACGTGAGTTAACAACATAGGAACCTTTAACTATTTCGAAAAGCATCATTTAAACGTAGGAACATTTAACTAAGAATTACGACTCTCAACCCATATTAACTAATAATTTTTACTTAGAGGAGGGAAAGAGGAATTTGAATTGTACCGACAAGTGATAAAATTAAAATTTAAAGACACCACTTATATTAACTATAGAGTTAGTAATTGTGCCAAAAATAATGAAATAAATATAAAATTAAACAAAGTTATAAGTAAACTCCGAAATAACCAAAAATATTAAACCCTAAATCAACTTCTATCCATCTTTGCATTCATAGAATCTTCTTCATCTGAACTACCATTCTTGTTCTTCTCCTTTTTATTCTTCTTATCCCTATCATTATTATTATTATTATTATTATTATTATTATTATTAACAGTTGGCCAATCCACATTCACCAATGGTTCAGCATACCCCAATGGTTCAACATATACGTCCACTGGTGCAGGAAGCTCGTAGTTCCCAACATTGCTCCAAACATCATCTTGTCCCAACCGATCATTCAGATACATCGTCGGAAAACATGGCGAAAACCGATCGTCGAAAACAGGCTGCAAACTGCTCAAACATTCGTCGACCAATGATTGATTCACGTAGCCTCCTCCCATGGTGTTGAAATATTCGTTATAATCCATCATATCCTCCGAACCGATCATCTCATCGCTTGGTTCTTCAGGGTTCTGAACCAACGGCACCTGCTCTTCGTTTTTTGTTTGTGTACTTCTACCTGATTTATCTAGTTTCTTGTAAATCCGGCATAAAACCCAGTCGTCCAACTGCAAAACAAAATGGTTATCGATCGATAAGAAAAATCGATAAAATACATCGGAAAGTAAGTTTTAGAAGATTTAGATCGATACCCTCATGTCATTGTACCCAGCCCTTTCCTTACTTGGCGAAGGAGGATCGTTTACTCTGTATTCATGCATTATCCAATCAGTCTTATCGCCTCTCGGAGGTCTTCCTTTGTAGAACACCAATGCCTTCCTGTAGCCGATAACTCGATCGTTGAATCGAACTTCCCTATCCGCACCGGTAGCCTTCCAGAATCCGTCGCCAGCTGCACGATTAGGCCGTGTCCCGTTCCTATACTTCTTATCTCTAGGAGTGAAAAAATACCATTCCTTTTCTCCATATTGCTTGTGTTGTTCTAATTAACAAACCATAAAACAATCAAATTATTTTCAATCTTAATTTAAATAAAAGGGTTTAATATCATGATAATACCTGCAAGTATTTCAGGATTATAACTATACAAATTAACTTCCATGATCCTGTTCTGAGGCAGAGGTAAATTCATGACTTTTTTCTTCAAGTAATAGAGAACGAGCTCTTCGTCGAGAGGACAAAACCGAAACCCCGGAGGAAACGAATCGAGATAGTCATCGTTGTCATTGTCGCCGGTACAATTCATGATCGGGTCTTCTTTCTTCAATGGCTCAACAATGACAAGGCCACCATTGGGCGGTGCACGGCGGAGAGGCTGTGGTGGGATCTCCATAGGTGCTTGTATTATGTTACAATGCTTAGGTTTCTGCTCAACTTCCATACTCAAGTTTACTAAGAAAGAAAATAAACGAGAATAGAGGAGAGTAGACCATGAATATATCGTTTGAATTGTTTGTTTTAATTTATCTTATAATAAATTTTAATCTGATTTGTTTGTTTTAGTTTATCTCAAATAAAATCTTTGTTTGTTTTAAAAATATATTATCATATCTAAAATCAAATTGGTATTTTTAAATAGTTTTTTTCCTTCGAAATCTTCGATCACAAAGTTATGTAAAATTGAGATATTTTAGGCATCTTACTTAGAAGGGAGAATACGGTATGCGTAGTTTGATAATAAAATATAAAATATTGAGGATGAAGCTTTGGCATATTTAGTATTTTAGATTCGAGTTTAATTATGAGTACAATTTTGATACACAGGCTGTGTAAAACTAGTTTTATACAAGCTTGCATATTTACACTATAAAATTTAAATTTTAAAATTTTTAACCGTAAACCTTAAATCCTATACCCTAAATTCTAAACACTAATCTTAAATTCTAAACCCTATAACTTAAATCCCTAAACTAAAATCTTAACTCATTAAACTAAAAGGCACGTACAAACTAAAATTTACAAATACTGTGTATCAAAATTTTGGCGTATTGACAAAGGCGGAGTTCCAGATACTTAAGACCTTGGTTCGAGTCTCACCTTACGTAAATTATGGATGAATATTTAATTCTAATTAATTATTGAGAATTAATTATACGATTAAATATTTGTAAAGATCGATTCACTTCTAACTGTTGTTCTAGTTGATACTAAGTCATATAATCCGATGATTGTAAGAATTGATTTCTCAACTATGACTTCAAAAAAGGATCATTATCATTAATATATATTTATTTATTATTAAATTACCAAAATATTTTATTAACTAAATAATTAAATAAATAGATTAAGATGACTTATTGACAATATTTATTCAAAAGCTAATTTAATTTTAATTTATTATCGTTTTATTAATATGTTAATAAATTTAAATGTTGGTATATTTATATATTAAAACATTTTTAATATATCTCAATTTTTTTTGAAAGTGGAATCATACATAAATTATAAATAAAATTAGTTAATAATATCATTTTTTTCATCCGGGCATGAGTCAAGATTAGAGAATGGGAGGGACAAAGTCGTTTAACTTCAAAATTAATAAAAATCTAATAAGTATTCAATCTAAAATTTAGAAAGAATAAATTTTAATTTAATATATCTTTAAATTATTAAGGACTAAAAATATCATTAAACAAAATTTATTGAGAAACAACCCATCCCATCCCAAGGTATGACAAACCTTAAAAATTCTTATCTAAATCACATTCAAGTTAGGATATATATATATATATATATATAATATTTTAAAATTATTAATTAAGTTTAAAAAATTTAATTCAATGAATATATATATATAATTATGAATAAGAATCAGAAAAAAATATTGAATTTAGTTTAGAAATATTAAAATTTTAAACCCATTTTTAGTTTAAACATTGCATTAACTTCGGATTAAAATATATGCAAATTGTTATCAATTTTATACCAAATTACTAATTGTTGGATTTGGTTCAATGGTCTAGATGTGCCCTTTTACGCCAAAAAAACTCAAATTTGAGTCCCTCTTTGATACTTTTAATATTTATTTTCCTTGCAATAACTACAGAATAACATATATACTAATGTTGTAGCCTTTAATCCAAACTTGTGCTTTTGGCTCAATGGTTTGTTGTCCCCCATTACCCATGAATGACCAAGGGTTAAGTTCCTTCAACACCATTCTTTTTTTTATTGATTTTCCTTTAATCATAGAATGACACGTGCAGTATCGATTTCATGTAATCAAATAATGACACGTGTGTAATTATATAATGTGTAAGTAATGAAGTTTAAATGTGTAGTTATATTTGATAAAAAAAATATGTAATTATACAAATTTACTTAATTGTCATGTCATCAATTTCATCAAAAGTAAATAATCAATGACTTAGTTAAAATGATTTTAATAGTTTAGAGATATAAATGATATAATTTATAATTTAGCGATTAAAATAGAACCAAACCAATAATTTAGTAATTTAAGAAGTAGTTTTCCTTACCTTAATTACTTGTTTTCAATAAGTTTACCTTAATTAACGAACATGACGCATAAACTTCACTTTTTTCAATAACTTTTTTACTCGGATACTGTAACACCATAATTTAAGAATAAAGTAAATAAAAAATAATAATAAAAAAATAAAAGAGGTGCTACCTAGGGTTTTCAAACTTGTACCCCTTAACTTTGTTAGACAAAGCTTAACCATCCGAGCTAAAGCTATTTTCTGGTTAGATCTTACCCAATTTAATATTAAACTATATTCAGTGATTATACCAAATATTTAATAAGTCTGATCTGACTCCCCAGCTACCCCCATTATTGTTGTCTGTTCAGAGTGAGGGAGTTCCAGAGAGTTCAAAACTCTTCAACTCCTCACCACCAGTCGTCGCGCCGATCTCGGCCACCTTCAGTTCATGGCGTGCACCGCCGCTACTGTCGTCATCCTCGCTTTGCTCTGATCAAAGCCCCGATGACCACTCGCAGAGAGCAGGTGTCGTTCGTCGTGGGGATCGAGTTGAAGGTTCGGCAGAAACCCCCTGCTCGTCGTCTCTGTTTTCTACATTTTTTGTTGTCGTCCGGTGTTGGTGTGAAACATCGTCATTGCCTTTTTGCTCATCGTACCAAGGCGAGCAAAATCATGCCCTCCGATCACCGTAACGTCACCATTTAATGGTCGTTGGAGTTTGAGAAAACATTTCAATTTTCTTTAATTTTCGGGCTACTTTTCACCGTGGGTAAGCTAGGTAAGCCACTGGATCTGATATAGTTGAGTTTTTTTGCCGTTGTTCGCTATTTTTGAGTGTTTTTTGGCATTTTAAGCTGCGTGTGGCCGTCACACGCCGTTCGAGGCAATTTCTGGCTACCTGGGATGGTGACCCTCTAAACGAACTAGTCTAACCGGCCATGGATCCGATCTGGCCTATGAACCGAGCCATTCTGACCCAATAAACTGTCCTATCAACCCAACCGGTCCAATATTAGATTAGGCCAGATTCTTTAGCATTTGGGCCAGCCTGTATATAAGCCCACTAACTCATGGTATTAAACCCTACCTAAACCGAATCGAACCCATCTGACCCGACTCGTCTGAGTCAGCCCGTCTAAGTTAACTCACTGAGTCAACATGTCCGAGTTAACTCGTCTGAGTCAACTCTATTGACTTTAACCATTGACTTTGATTGTTGACCGTTGATCTGACCGTTGACTTTGACCAAAAAGTCAACTTTTTTTAAAAACCCCTATTTTACGTTTTTCAACGTCCTAAATCTGTTTTTGAAGTCTATTTTGCGAAATTCTAACCCTAGAACCTCTGAATCTAACCTTGAACCTGAGCATGTATATGTGATGTATTAATCAGTTTAAGAGTAATATAATGGAGTTAATGACTAATTTTAGATTATGATAATTAAAGGTATTCACATTCCTTGTATCCAAGATTTTGAGGGATATCAAGTTCGGGTTCAATAGCGATCAACAAGTGTATCAAAGGCCGACCAATGTAGCCAGAGTCGAGATAGTATTTTATAACTTACTGTATGCTTTATGGAACATGTTGGTAATTGGTTAATGCATGAACAACATGATTGGTCATTTAATTACCGTTGGTTATTTTAAAGTTTTACTATTTACGATGAAATGATAATAAATTGGTAAGGCATAATAACTCGAATAAGGAATTGATAACAAGTAAAAAATCCAGGTTCAATGAATAATCGATAAAGTAGTTAACCGCGAAATGTTCAGTTCAGATTATTTCTTGATAAAAGTTCTAATGCCCAAAATAATTGGATGTGAAATGAAAAAAATACCCCTAGGGTGTAACAAAAGAGAACCTGAATACCCCTGAAAGTGTAAATGACTTGAGAATTCATTATTAACCTGATGGAACTACTAATTCACCTGTTAAATCCATGGTTTGTTTAAAAAATACAGATAACATAATTATAGCATTCAAGATTTGCAAAAGTACATAATCTCTCGATTTCTGAACAAATATTTGATAACCAGTTTACCGTAAATACTCCATATGATTGACTTGACTGAGATAATAGATATATCTTCGAGCTCTGAACTGACTTAAAATACTCTTGTAACTTGGAATAAGTGGAAGCCTTTAGATCCTGAAAATATCGATAAAACCTAAAAAATCGTGATGCCCATATAGGTTATGAAGCCTGACTAATGTATGTAAGTCACTCGTGGTAATGCTACAACACAGAAAGAATACCTCTTGAATACATGTTCAACTACTTTGGGTAAGTCTAGTGATGTCTTTTAAATGTGACTCGTTTAGTTATACGATGCAATCGCTATTGGGAAATGTATACGTGTGAAGTACATATGTTCGAATACTTGGTAAGTACCGCAATATTGGGACTTGTAAGTTCGAATGGATTTGGAAATTTGATAAATTGTAGAAATCTTTAATTATACAAATCACCGTTTTACCCTTATCGGTTTGAATTAAACTTTTTCCTTGGAAGTTAAAATGACTAAAATGCCCTTGTAGGCTTAATGATGGGATTAATCCTGATATATCCAAATCTTGCATGATCATGATAGATCAATTCTCGAGTGCCTAGTTGAAGACGTTAGTACTGAACCCTATTTAGTTGGGATCTCGGTTTTGAAAATCAGTAAGAAATTGTCAGAAGATCAATGTTCCCTATCTTGTGTTTATTAAGTGCCTCCGGGAAATAGATTGATCCATCTGGTGTGTTCCATATGAACATGCATATTCCCTCTAGTTTGAAATGAAAATTGTCATTCTTATTTGAAACATGACTCCTATCCGTTTGGAAATATACCTCAGTGTCTGATCTAAAAGCATGCTATCTGTTTTTTGATACACTGGAAATATATGTCTGGTTCCTGTTTTGACACCATTACTACTGACTGTGCTAAACTAATTTTTCTAGGTACTATCCGGGATATGATAAGAAGTCTCTACAGGTTTAACCCTGATCAAGTTAGTAATTCCTTATGGGCCCAAGGTATTCCCTTGGGTTGGTTCCTACACTTCGGTTGGGTAATTCCTTATGGACCTAAGGTAACCCCTTAGGTTGGCACCTACGTCCAATGGACCTAGGGTAAGACCTTATGGACCTAAGGTAACCCCTTAGGTTGGCTCTTACGCCTTATGAGCCTAGATTAAGTCTTTATGGATGCAGTTCTGGGAAACTGCATATCGGTATATAGTTGAAGGGTAGTTAGGTGCTTCAAATAAAACTTTATTTCCTCATCTAAATCTACCCCATTGAATAGATTACCAATGTCTGAACTCTCTGTATGGTTCCTATCTACACTCAATGAAACATACTAAACTCCTTAGCTCAACTTCAAAAATCTATCTCTCTTTTGATTCTTTGGACTGTAAGTATCTTGTCTGGTACTTAGGTGATCAGGTAAAGAACGACTCTGTTACCTTCAAGAATATCGTTGTTACGAATATCAATTCTTCATCGAAACCTATTGTTGCCTGGATCATCATGTCAGTATTATTGCCTTGCCATAAACCTGCTTGTGCCTACTACATCTTTTGGTAGTTTTGTATTACTGAGCTTTTCCAAGCTCATGTTGTTATTTTACCATCGCAGGTTATAAAATATTGATCACGGTGCGATTATTGACATCAACATTGGAGTTCATTCGGCATTGCTTGCGGAGTATGGTACCTGTGTAAATAGGGGGCATGTATGTCACGTCTTGTTGTTATATCAAAGTCTAAAACTTGTGTTTGTAACTAGTATCATGCTTTCTGTTTTATTGTTTGAATTATTTCTGAAACTTATATTTTAATTCATAACTTGTTTTATGGTTTTAAATGTTTTGAAAATTTATTTATCTGAAATTTTTAATGTCGGTCGCTCTGGTGACCCGAATGTGACACATTAGATTGGATCAGGTTACCCGTATTGATATGTGGGTGTTACAGATACAACATTAGAATTTAAACTCATAATTAAAATATAATTAACAATAAAAATATGACAAAAGTCAAATAAATTAAAACAATCCAAAACGTATCGATATGAAACAAACCAAAACTTACGTAGATCCAAGATTAAATTGAATAAACTACAGTAATAGCCATTGATTTTTAATGTGTTAACGTTGGTCACTGAAATCGAAAAAATTTCATTGGAGTCATTGTGATTAAAGAAAACTTTCATTCCAGTCATTAGATCGTTAAACTATTAACGACAGTTGACGCGGATGCCCACATGAAAGGCAAAAATTCGTTCACTTTTAATACCTTTAAAATTCTTCTATTAAATTCATTTGATGTTTCTTTTTAAAATTTTAAAAATAATAACATGAAAGCCACGTGGCCAAAAATTTCATTAACTCAACACGAAAAAACTCGATTCAATGACTCAAATAGTAATTTTGTAAACTCGACTCGAAAATTTTTAAATGAAGTTTGAGTTATAAAATGACACTTGTAGTAATTAGTGAATCGGTTTTCAAGTTCGAGTCGAGTCTCTCCACTTTGCATGATATATGTTATATCATGTATGAAAAATATATATGTATGTTTTATATGATTATAGAAAGCCTTTCACGTTCATCGTTCAACGTCCTATTGACACCCTTCCCGCCGGTTAACGACGATGGGTGGTTAGAAGAAATGGGCGGTGGTCTCCAACGGTAACAGTGGTGGGGTCCAGTAAGGCTATTGGTGGCGATAATGGCGTTAATTTTAGGTTTAAGGTTTTGGGGTTTTAGAGATTTTGGGACTATTTTGTGTTTTTTTGAAAATTTTAGGATATTATTTATTTTATTTTATTTCTGTAATAAGTAAATAAAAACAAAAGTCACGTATCAATATATTACTAGGTGATAAATTTTTTAACGATGTTGCCTTAAAATAATAATAAAATAAAACTTTAGACACTTATTTAAGCAAAAAAAAACATTAAACACTTATCTTAAAAATATATAATTTAAGCACATATTTCTAATTTAAGTCAGCTGTAAATACGACGAGTGTGATAAATGCACGACTTATGTTTGTACGATATTTATGAAAAAAAAATGTTTGTACCATATCATGAATGAATTAGATGGTATTCCTCGGTTGATTTTTATTAAAGATTCAGGTAAATTTTATAAATGGTCACTAAAATATCTCAAAAATTTATAATATGATTATTCAATTTTTAAATATTATAAAATAATCATTAAACTTTGATTTTTGTAATAAAATGGTCATTGAGCTGGTAACTACTGTTAAGAAGTGATGCGACAATAAATTTTTTGTATAATAACGCATTTAACACTTTATATTTATACATTTAATCATAATTCAAAAAATTAATAAATTTAACCCTCATTATTTACACTTTTTATTAATTCGGTCATATATTTAATTAGAAATAATTTAATCATTTTTTCTCCAATTAAATGGTGACACATATCATCATCTGATTGAAGGAACATAAATGAAAAAATAGAAGGATGTGGGACTCAAACATGGGTAAAGAAGGGATAACGGGACACACTAACCACTAGACCTAAGCTAATCCTTGATTATAAATAACAAGAATTTATATATTAATTGTTCCAAAATTAAAACAAAACATAAAACCTGTTATATTCTTTTCTTTTTTCAGTTTTCTTTATGTTCATTCCTTTTTGATCGTCGCTCACATCTTCTCACAGTTGTTTGATGTCGTAATTCGTCGCTGAAGCACAAAGCTGCCAAAGATCAGCTTTGGTCTAGTGACCAGTGTGCCCCATTACTCTTGTTTTTTTCATAGGTTCGAATAATGAATGCTAAAATTATTGATTTTTTTTTTGAATTTGAACTAAATTGACTGAATGTATAAATATGAATGACTAAATGTGTTATTATACAAATTTTCTTAACTATCATGTCATTCCCTTAATGGATGTATGACTATTTTGTAACAAAAATAAAATTTTAAAGACCATTTTATAACGTTTAAAAATTTGATGACCATTTTATAACATTTGGAATAATCTACTGACCACTTTGTAAACTTTACCCTAAAAATTCTCATGTTTATTAAACTAATTAAGGTTGTATAATTCTAACCCACATTTATTATTCCTTAATATTTTTTGACCATATCTACTTACGGGAGGAAAAATTATTTGTAACGACCCGGATTTCTTGAGTCAACAATGGAAATTAACCCGAGTCTTAGACCGACGTGTCGGGCCGAGACGTTGGGCTATAATGGGCCTTCATGTGTTGTTGGGCTTGTTTGAGGGGTTTTGGGCTTTGCTTATGTTGGGTTTTGAGGAAAGGTAGTATGTCAAATCATAAATAGGAGACAAAAGGCTGATGGCCTTGGTTATTTTCTGCAGAGAGAAGAGAGGGGTGAAGTCATCTTGTCCCCCATCTTCCTACTTATCTCTTTCATCTTCAAACTCCATCCCCAAACACAAAAAAAGATGTAAACTTGTTGTGGTGGAGTGTGAATCTCGGATTGGTCATCAAGGAAGAGTTTATCAGCATCAAAGGATCTCAATTTCGAGCTAAGCATCATTGGATTTGGTGGAGGTTGAGTTGGAAGCTTGGACCAAGAAGAGAGGTGGTAAGAGCTTGGTGGGAGCTTCATTTTGGGTTTTGCTTGCTTAAGGTCAGTACATCTCTGACTCCTACATTTCATGAGCCTCATAAGATGATTTTTTTGCCTGGTTTATGTTCATGAGTAGCAAAGTTAGGGTTCTTGAGCCTTAAAACCCTCTAATGGTAAATCACGTTTTAGGAGTTGATAATGGGTAAAACTGGTAGGAAATCACCTAATATACTTCAAATAACTTGTAGGAAAGAATTGGGACTTAAACATGGGGGTTAAGGGTGGGATTGGTGTGATCCCGAGCTCTAGGTTACAAAATCTAGGCTCGAGTACCGGTACAGGGTGGCTGCGTACCGATACTCCTTTGTATTTTGAGAAATAGTATGTGAGGGGCATATTGGTACGCCTCCCCGTGTATCGGTACCCCTCACTCAAATGGAAATCCAGTAGCGCTTAGGATTACTGGTACGCAAGGGGCGTATCGGTACACACTGTTACATTGTCTGAAATAGGCTTAGCGTACTGGTACGCGAATGTTGGAGTACTGGTACGGGATTGGATCGGTACGGGGTGATCCTAGTACCGATATTGAGTATCGATACGGGGTATGAGAATATCAGTACAACTTGTGGTCCAACTCTTTCGAACCTGGTTAGGGTATCGGTACTCATGGGAGAGTATCGATACCAAGAGGGCGATATTGATACTCACCTTGGAGTATCGATACTCGTTAGGCAATCTGCCCAAGAAAGTTGAGTTCACGTTCGGGGGTTTTATAATTCGTGGTAAAGGGTACGGTAGGCTCCTAAAGGTATAAAACAAACTCTAAAACTGAGAAATCGAGATTAGCAACATGTATGAGGATTATTGGCTAATGACTTGGTAATAGTTGTGGGAGTTGCTTGGAATGGTAATCCATAGGGATCCGTGGTGGATCAATTATTGCTATGGGGTAGCTTGGGGTCCTTGCTCTGTGCTGAAGGGACGCCCATGTAGGTTGGTTGTCGTGAGTAATGAAATAATCTAGTGAGAAAGGCGTAAACGAATCCTAAAGACATATATTATATAGTGTAACCAATGAGTCGTGCCTTTGGGCATTGGTAGTGGTTGGCTGGATGCCTTTATCTCTCGGTGAGATATGTTGATGCTCGGGGGAGCATGTGTTATCGTATGT
Organism: Hibiscus mutabilis; assembly: GCA_019671005.1. NCBI lineage: Eukaryota > Viridiplantae > Streptophyta > Magnoliopsida > Malvales > Malvaceae > Hibiscus > Hibiscus mutabilis. The sequence goes on from CM033724.1 coordinate 2,629,753, forward strand.
ATCTTGGTTAGGAATCCGGATGTCCTAGAGTCAGTGCAAGGGCACTTAAATAAGGAGGTGGGTACTCCAGGCTATGTGATCGAGTACATCCGACGTATCTACAGGCTATGTGATCTGGATGCGGTCTGAAACCTATCATTGGGCTATGTGATCAGGATATGGAAATACAACTCGAAGGGCTATGTGATCTCGAGTAACTTGATGGGCTATGTGATCTCAAGTATCCTGTTCGGCTGTGTGATCTCAGGAAAAGACTACTTGTGGCTTATGTGATCCAAGTATGTCTAGGACATATCTGTGGCTATAGTGATCCAGATATGATCCTAACCCGACAGCTATGCGATCACGGGTAACCTGACAGCTGCGTGAGCACGGGATAAATAGTAGGGCTACATTGGCCATTAGGGAATGTATGTTATTTACGTTGTTGTATGAATAATAAATGTTGGCTATTTTACCCTTGGGGCTATGTGATCAGGGTAGAGTTGTTACTCGATAGGCTATGTGATCTCGGGTACGGGTTGTATTACCCTTGGGCTTTGTGATCAAGGTATGAGATGTAACTCGATGGGCTTAGTGATATCGAGTATAGGCTAGATAACCCCTGGTCTATGTGATCAGGGTATGGGACGTAATTCAGTGGTCGGTGTGACCTCGTGTACGGTAAGCCTGGGATGGCTTGGTAAACTTCTTACATAATAGTGGTATTTTGAGATAGTGGTAAGCTCTAGCTAGGATAGGCTAGAAGATGATCCTTAGATGTGGAGAAGCCTTTCTGTGCACTCTTGATTATATTATCATGTATGCTTGTTTTATGATATTCATGAATTGCGGTAGAGTAGAAATGTACCACTGAGCTTTGTTAGCTCAGCGTGCAGAATTGTGGTTTCTTCCGTGCGTAGGTTAACAGGTTGCATTTGGAGGAGCACGTCGTGGAGGATTTTCCAGCATCAAGCCAATCTCAGAGTACGATACTTGATGTTTAGTTTGGACTGGTTGTATTCATAGGATCTTACCACAGTCGAGTCTGTATTTTATTCTAATTTATAGTATTTGGTCAAACGAAGTATTTTAATTGAAACTTATGTTTTGTAAACCCATTTTAATATCATTATCTATGTAGATTTTATGGTAATGGATTATTTTGAAATGTAGTTTTAAACGAGAAATTTTGATGGATCGGTTTTGGGTGACCCGAAAGTGATGCTCCAGATTCGGGACGGAATTGGGGTATTACATTTGGTATCAGAGCCTAGGTTTAGTCGGTTCTAGGAAACCCCGAGGTGTCGTAGAGGTCGTGGTAAGGTGTCTAGTGAATACAAGTCTCTAAAGTTTAGTGTACCTTATAAGACCGAGAATCCTGATGTGCCACCTTGTTTGTTGTGTTTTAGAAAAAGTATCGATGGAAGGTAAAATCGGTAGTAGAGAGGCGGGTCACTTTCGTGACCTTACCTCTGCCCTTTTACGTGTGGTACAAGCTATTCTGAGGTAATCTAAGACGTTTCGGACCTAAGAGTAAAATCGTTTTGGACCTAAGAGTTTCGAAGGCTTGGGTGAGGATGGCCCGATCAAGGCTGACCAGTGGTTGCGGGACAAACGGAGAATCTTGAGACAGATGAAGGGAAGCCCTGAAGATGATCTCTATTGCATTGTTTCCCTTCTTAAGGGCAATGCACATGAGTGGTGGGAGACGGTAGAGTTGGGTCTAAAGCCTACGCTCCCGACATGGGACATCTTTGTGGATGAATTATGAAGAAGTACATCAGTGAAGTACATATAGATGAGATGATGGACCAGTTTCTACATCTGGTTCAGGGAGATCGAATGATGTTTGCTTATGAGCAAGAGTTTTTGCGTTTGAGCCGTTATGCCCTAGAGTTTGTTGTGACGGAAGAGTTGAGGTGCAAGAGGTTCAGACAAGGCCTGAATGTTGACCTTTAGTTGCATGTGACAGCGGGTCCGCTTGGGACATTATCCAAGTTAGCCAATAGTGCGAAGGCACTTGAGCGGCTTCAGAGTTCAGCATCTAACCAGTCCGAGGATTTTAGAGGTCATGATGTGGAGACCCAGGATGTCATGAATCCTTCTCCCTATCCGCACGAGAGGTTTTATGTTTCGAGGAGTTCAAAGAGAGTTGCTTTTGATCAACTACTGAGAGTTGGCTCAGGATCTAGATTAAGGGTTCGTAGAGGCTCTTTGATCCCTACTCCGGAATAGAGTATTGATGGATCTGTAGGAGCATCGCTTCCACCAACTTGCGAGCATTATGGCCGACATCACCATAAAGTATTCTTTTTGCTTCAGAGGGTTTGTTATCGGTGCCGGGCACCAGGGCATATGGCAAAGGACTGCACAGTTATGGATGAGGACTCACCAGTTCAGTCTTAGAGGTTGGATGCTCCCCGACTTAATCAGAGTTTTGGTAAAAGCGGAGATAGGGCACCGTCAAGCTATCGAGGTGGAGGTATTGTGAGATCCACCGCAAGGGTTGGCGCGCGAGGCGTTGCTAGGCAGTCTGCAGCTCAAATTGAAGTTGACAGCGTTGGGACCGAGGATATGTCAGGTAAATAAGTTTGTGTTGGTTTTAGCTGTTGTATTAGCCGTTTAGCTCTTCGGTTGTGTAATAGACCGGTTCTTGTGATATACATCTCGATAAATCTTGGGTTTGTTGTTACTTTAGATGGCAAATAGAATTGCATCCCTTGCTAGATAAAGTTTTATCGTAGATGGTTGTTGCGAGGGCAAGTGTGTCGTAGGTTGCGTGTGGGAAGCGATAAAGTTTAGATTGCTTGAATCTAGTTGTTAGTATTGGTTGTATAGGATCTTAACATCTCTAAGGTATACGTTGTGCTCCGTAATGCTAGCTCAAGGAAGGTTCTACAGTTTGAATCCATGGCTACATGTTGCTTTGTGTGGGAGGAACATGTTGCTCCCTTAGGACAAATATCATCTGTCCTTTTTTGTGTTCCTAACACTAAAAAATCAAATCTTAAGTCCTAACTTTAAATTATAATCCTTAAACCTTACACCCTAAAAAACACACCATACACTCAATATTCTAAAACCTAACCCTAAACTAATATTAAACCCTAATTCTAAAATCTAAACTTTTGTTAATAATGGGTCATAAGTATGGACATAAATAGAGACACCGAAAAAGAGCTGACGATTTATGCTCACTCGCTTTGATCCTGAATTTTGGTGGCAAAGCGTTATGAAAGAGAAGTTGAGCAATTGGAACGCTCTTACTAAAGCGCGTGGAAATGAAATTTCAACATGCAAAAACCATACATCAGCAATTCTCCTAGTAAATCTCCCTCGTTTTTTGACCACGCAAAACACATGGACAACCATTGCACAATTAGACAAAACTTACTAATGAACCAGTCTTGTTCTGTCTTGAAAACAGCAAAAACAACCCGTTTCTCCACTTCCCTTTCTTCTCCATTCGGTTCGTTTTAGCTCTTTGTTGGTGAATTTTAATCAAGAACAAAGTCAAACATCTTCGTTCAATGCGATTTTGTTAAATCCTTCTTATAAACAAATGAAACCCAGATTTCGTAACCGTTCTTTGGTGGATTTAGCAAAATTACTAGCTATTGCGTGTCTGGTTCTCTTGATCTTCTACTCATTCTTGTATAAGCCTCCGTGCAAAGATTCGACCGATGTTTCGTCGACGATCGATATGAAGAAACTGTCAAACATAACGGTCGAGCCTGTGCATTATCCGACCAACATCAACCACATTAAGTTCGTTCTGGTCGGATGCCACGAAAACATGGTCGACACGAAGACCCTACACCGAATCCTGGTGGAAACCGAACAAAACAAGGGGGAACATCTTCATGGACACACGTCCACCTAAGGAGTTCCTCCCTTGGCCTAAAACATCTCCACCGTTCAAGATCAATTCGGATGCCACGAAGCTGCCAGTGTACCCGAAGCTGGCGAATCCGATCGAGGCTAGGATCTTCCGATCCGTTCTCGACTCGTTCAACCTTGGAGATAACCAAGGAGTGAGGTGGTTCGTAATGGCGGACGATGACACCGTCTTTTTTCTAGAGAATTTGGTCGAGGTGTTGGCGAAATATGGCCATACCAAGCATTACTATATCGGGATGCATTCAGAGTCGGTCATTTCGAACTTCCTTTTCGCTTTCGACATGGCGTACGGTGGTGCCGGATATGCTCTGAGCTATTCATTGGTGGAACAACTTGCCCCATTGATGAATGATTGCCTCGAAAGATACCCGTTCAGTCATACCTGTGACCATGTAACATCCTCTTGTTTATTCGACTTGGGGATTTCTCTGACCATTGAAAGCGGTGTCCATCAGGTAATAACAATGCGGTTGTCTCGAATCGAATCCAAATTTAATTTAGTCAAGTTAGATCATATAGTCCTCGTCACATGTGACATGGTAAATTTGCGACGGTAGATTTTGTACCGTGATATTATGAACTGCAGATTGATCTTCTCGGTGACATATTGGGCATGATATCAGCACATCCGCCGTCACCGATAATCATGCTTCACCATTTCGACAACATAGACCCAATATTCTCCAACAAGAACCGAACCAACGCGGTAAAACACCTCATGCAGGCCTCCAAAGTCGATCAATCGCGTTTAGCACAGCAAACAATATGCTACAACAAGCGAAATAACTGGTCCATCTCGATCTCGTGGGGCTACTCGGCTTACATATAGGAAAGCATCATCCCCCGGAGTACTCTGAAGAAGCCCCTGGAGACATTTAAGCCCTGGAAGAATGGTCCGCCTCCATTGTACATGTTCAACACCAGGCCGGTCACAAACGATCCGTGCCAAGCTCCTCATGTATTCTTCATGGAACACGTTAGGAGATTGAAAAGGGATTCCCTGGTTCTCTCTTCGTATAAGCGAAGAGCTCCGCGTTGGTTAGGAACTTGTTTGTTCTCCAGAAACCATACCGCCGGCCGCGTCCAAAGAATTCAAGTCTTTTCGAATGCGACGGTTCGCAAGCAGGTTCGTATCGGACACAAGTAGTGAACAATCCTGGTAACATAAATTATCTTTAAGATTCATTCTTATTCATTATTTTCTCTCTCCTTTTCAGGGAAAATTGAATGCTGCAATGTTATGAATATGACTGGCTCGAATATCATGAACGTCAAGTTAAGGAAATGTAGGAAGGGTGAAGTGATTGCATAGTTGGATGATGCATTAGTTCTCTTGTTCATCGTAAATGCTATAAATCGAGTTTCATGTATATTTAGTAGTAAAAATATACATATAAGATTATTATTGGGTATTCCGGTAGTGAAGCTTTTTTAAAATCATACTCCTAAGTTTTTAGTCGAATTAAAATACTTTACTACCGGTGTATTAGATGATGATAATAATCTATATATTTATATATATATTTTTTTACAATTACAAAATAAATTCCCATCGGAAAAGGGACATAGTTCGATTGGTTTTGTTATTATTGTAACATTGAGAAGAGTGTGAATTCAGATTCATTGTATTCAAGTAATAGGATAAAGTTTATTATACGTCCATGTACTTGTAGCGATCCTCTCTCGAAGGATTTCGCTAAAAAACGCGATTTTAAGGTGTTTCGGTTTTTTGGGTATTTAAAAATATTTGTTTTATAGAGTTTTAGAAAAAAACCGTATTTTATTTAAAAATGGAGTCGCCACGGCCACTTAAGATAGGCAGGGCACCATAAAAACCAGAGATCATAAAAATGTTGGGTTCGGGAGTCGGTTACGGATGGGGAATGATTAGCACCCCACACCGCCCAAAAATTGGTACTTTAATAATTACCGCTTTATTAATATTAAACTTTCCGAATTAAAGTGACGATTAAATTAAAATTTGGTTATATGTGCGAGTAAATTTTAAAGGCTCCGTTATCCGAGAATAAACGCTCAACCACCATCACTACGCCTGATACTGACCCCGTTTACGCTCGGATAAAAGGGCGCCGCATTGACAAAATAAATATCTGAAATGCAACTTAAAATATGGCGAACAAGAATAAATACGATGCGATAATCATATAAATAAATAAAATACTAATCTAACATAAATAAAATGTTAATTTAAAAAAACATAACAATTAAGGTAAAATATTTAATACTTATACCTATAAAAAATATCTAGATATATTTAAAGTTAATAGTTTATATATTTACATATATTACTTTTTATACAAAAAAGTATTTATTGTTATTATTATTATTCATATATGTTATATTTAATTTTACAAATATATAAAACTTCACATATATGTACAAAATAAAAAAAAACAAAATACGTATCATAGATAAAAATATATATATTTTATATGAAATTAATATATACATATAAAAAGCTTGCTACTTAATAATAATAATAATAATAATAATAATAATAATAATAATAATAATAATAATAATAATAATAATAATAATAACAATGACAATGCATGGATTAAACTAAAATGACATGAAACTAGAGATTTAGGACTAAAATGCATGTATTACTAATTTACATGGCATAAACACATAAGTATTATAATATTAAATAAAAGATAATAATAAACTACATGAATGAAAAAAAAAACATGATCAATCCTAATAAAAAAAACAAAACATGAACGAGAAAAACGAGCTTCCTAAACTAAAACAATTAATTCTAACATGCTTAAACACATTAAGACACCAATATAATATATACATGACATGCATGAAATGTAATGCTAAACTAACATAACAACATGTTGACATAAAAAACTAATACTTGACTTCTATCATATAACATAATTTACACCCACAACCTAACGTGGCATTTAAATATGATGAATAATACCACACTAACATATAGCCTAAAAACAAGATGAACATAAAATACATACTAATCATATCAAATACAAAGATATACATACATACCAAATATAAAAAAAATAAAAGCCATGAACAAACACATATCATGATAAAAAAACACATATTTATAGATGAGAAAATAAAAAACAAATATTAAACAACAACCAAAAATTAATTTAAACACATTCTAACAAGAAAAAAACATATGATCATAAAAATATATACGAACTAAAATAAAGAAAAGATTACTAATAAAACATCATTTCTATTAGATCATAAAAAATGGATTATACCACAAACATACATCAAAAAAATAAATACCCAAAATAAAATGAGGGTGAATACCGGCTCTCTCCCTACTATTTTTTCAATTTGCCGTGAGCCCCCCCAAATGAGAGTGAATAGCCCTCTAAATTGGATGAGGGAATGGGGTAATAAAGTGAGGTGGCGTGGAGTGTGGGAAACATGCATGGCATGGGGCAAGGCATGGGGAGTGTTGGCAGGGAGGGTGAGGCATGCGTGGGCTTTGTAGGGCATGGGTTGCCATGCCTAATTAATTTTTTTTTGAATTTGCTATATATTTTTTGAATTTGGTTTATATTTTTTGGAATAAGGTAAATGGTTCGAATATAATTTGGGGCCCAGACAAAAAATGGGTATTACATATGCCCCTCTTTGCTCATTGCTGTGTAATAGGAATAGAGTAAAGACAAAAAAAACCATTTTTGTCCGGTTTGGCTGAACTTCTTTTCTTTTGACGTATGTCTTCTTTCTTCGATAAATCTTCTTTCTCTTCGGCGCATGTCTTCTTTCTGGACTTGACGGATCTACTTTGTCGCTCTTGGAGGAAGTAAAATCTTCAAAATGGGGGGTGGTCTGTCGGGGAAGTAAAATGAGTTCAACTTGATACATTATTGACGACGATAATACTTAAAGACAATTCGACCCAGCTGCAACACCGACAAAGAGGCAAGGTCTACAAAATTGGATCCAGCTACAACACTGACGAAGCGACAGGATCGGTGGATGAAAGTTCCAATGTCTGATCTAGCTACAATTCCGACGAAGATGCAAGATTAGAAAATTAAAAACTTCTTCTTCTTTCTCTCTTTCTTCTTTTTTTTTCTCATTTTTTCTTCTTTTTCTTTTGTTGTTTTTTTTCCTTTTTCAAATTTTCTCTTCTTTTTTTTCTTATTTTCTTTCTTTTTTTATTTTATTTTTTAAGATACAACATTAATAAAACTTGAAAGTTGGTGAATTTTGACCAAGCTACAACACCGACGAAGAGACATTGTCTAAAGTTAGTAATGTTGATCCAGCTACGACACCGACGAAGAGGCAGGATCAAAAGTTAGTGAATTTGGTCTAGCTACAACACCGACGAAGAGGCAAGACCGAAAGTTAGTAAATTAGGTTCAGCTAAGACACCGACGAAGAGGCAGAATCGAAAGTTAGATTTGACCAAGCTACGACACCGACGAAGAGGCAAGGTCTGAGGATTTGATCCAGCTACGACTCTGACGAAGAGGCAGGATCGGAAGGTTGTTGTTTTTGTGTGATCAAGCTACGACTCCGACGAAGAGGCATGATCAAAATTTGGCAAATTCGGTTCAGCTACAACACCGACGAAGAGGCAGAACCGATGGATAAAGATTCCCCTGTCTGATCCAGCTACAACTCTGACTAAGAGGCAGTATCAGAAAATTGAAAATTTCTCTTTCTTTTTTTTCCTTTCTTTTTCCTTATTTTTTTGTTTTTTTATTTTTTTTATTTTTGCTTTTTTTGCTTTGCCTTCTTTTTTTTAGATACAACATTAATAAAACGTAAAAGTTAGTAAATTTTGACCAAGCTACAACACCGACGAAGATGCATGGTCCAAAGTTAGTAATGTTGATCCAACTACGACACCGACGAAGAGGAATGATCATAAGTTAGTGAATTTGGTCCAGCTACAACACCGTCGAAGAGGCAAGACCAAAATTTAGTGAATTAGGTTCAGCTACAACACCGACGAAGAGGCAGAACCGAAAGTTGAATTTGACCAAGCTACAACACCGACGAAGAGGCAAGGTTTGAGGATTTGATCCAGCTACGACTCTGACGAAGCGGTATGATCAGAAGGTTGGTTTATTGGTGATCAAGCTACGACTCTGATGAAGAGGCATGATCGGAATTTAACAAATTTGGTTCATCTACAACACCGACGAAAAGACTGAACAGAAAATTAGATTTGAAGTTAGACCTATCCATACAATGAACGGAGGGATAAGATTGAATTTCAGCATTTGGACTCCACTAGACCATCAACGGAGAAGCAGAATCAGATAACATCAACCATCAACGGAGGGACATGATCAGATAACACTTAAAAATTATTCTCTTTTTTTTCAAAATTTTCTTTTTCTTCTTTTCTTTGAATTTTTCTATTTTTTTCTTTTTCTTTACCTTTTTTCCATTTTTTTCATCATTCATTTTTCATTCATTCATTTTTTTAGATATAGTAATGCGAGGGTAAAAAAATAACTTGGCTACAACACCGACGAAGAGACCGAGTCAAAAGATAGATGTTGGACCCCACTACGCCATCAACGGAGAAGTAAGATCGGAGAACGTTGGTAACCTGGATCTAACCACCCCATCAGCGGAGGGACTGGATCGGAAAATGATGACATGGAACCGGCTACACCATCAGCGGAGAGCATGATCAGAGGGCGACGGTAGCTTGGATCCGGCCACTCCATCAACAGAAGAACTGGATCAGATAATGATGACCTGAAACCGGCTACACCATCAGTAGAGAGGAGGATCAGAGGACGACATCAGTTTGAACCCGGCCACTCCATCAGCAGAGGGACTGGATCGGATAATAACGACCTGGAATCAGCTACACCACCAGCAAAGAGCAGGATCAGAAGACGACAACAGCTTAGACCCGGCCACCCCATCAGCGGAGGAACTGGATCGGATAATGACGACCTAGAACCGGTTACACCATCAACGGAAAGTAAGATCAGAGGACCACGGTAGCTTGAACTTGGCCACTCCATCAGCGGAGAGACTGGATCGAATAATGACGACTTGGAACCGACTACACCATCAGCGAAGAGCATGATCAAAGGACGACGACAGCTTGGACCCGACCACTCTATCAGCGGAGGGACTAGATCGAAGAGACGACCTAGAACCGGCTACACTATCAGAGGAGAGTAGGATCAGAGGACGATGGCAGCTTGGACCTGGCCACTCCATCAGCCGAGGGACTGGATCGGATAATGACGACCTGATTTGATTTTTTTGAATATTTTTTTATTTTTCCTATTTTTACAGCTTGGACCCGACCACTCTATCAGCGGAGGGACTAGATCGAAGGATGACCTAGAACCGACTACACTATCAGTAGAGAGGAGGATCAGAGGACGACATCAGTTTGAACCCGGCCACTCCATCAGTAGAGGGACTGGATCGGATAATAACGACCTAGAATCGGCTACACCACCAGCAAAGAGCAGGATCAGAAGACGACGACAGCTTAGACCCGGGCACCCCATCAGCGGAGGAACTGGATCGGATAATGACGACCTAGAACCGGTTACACCATCAACGGAAAGTAAGATCAGAGGACCACGGTAGCTTGGACTTGGCCACTCCATCAGCGGAGAGACTGGATTGAATAATGACGACTTGGAACCGACTACACCATCAGCGAAGAACATGATCAAAGGACGACGACAGCTTGGACCCGACCACTCTATCAGCGGAGGGACTAGATCGAAGGACGACCTAGAACCGGCTACACTATCAGTGGAGAGTAGGATCAAAGGACGACGACAGCTTGGACCCGACCACTCTATCAGCGGAGGGACTAGATCGAAGGACGACCTAGAACCGACTACACTATCAGTGGAGAGTAGGATCAGAGGACGACGGCAGCTTGGTCCTGGCCACTCCATCAGCCGAGCAACTGGATCGGATCAAAGTGGTAAAACTTGCGAAAAAAGTTAGGTCTCGTTGCACCATCAGCGGAGAAACAAGACCTGAATAGAAATTTAATCTACTGCACCATCAACGAAGGAGCGAGATTTGGACGATGCAAGATCTATCACATCACTAGCGAAGAGACGAGATTCGAAGGAAAATTTTACCTATTACGCCATCAACGGAGAAAGAGATCTTCAAAATATTGGATTTGTTAGTATTGACTGAGCTGGTCCACCACTACTGATGAAGACAAGACATGAAAATGAAAGAAATCATTAGTTAGTATTTGTTCAAAAGTTTTGTCGATGATACCTTTTATCTAAAGGTTCCAGCTCTTCTGCATGTTTGGCCTTCTTCAGGGCTAGAGGTTGACAATCGTGTTGTTGCCCCCATGTTGAGGATGTTCGATCTCATCTTCGAACCTATCTGTAAAAAAATACATGTATGAATTTTATGCCTAAATGCATGTCTCTATCCTAAATGCATGGTAACTTCGGTGTATGCACTTAATCTAAATGTATGACGTATGCAAAAATGATTTAATGCAAGATGAATGCAACTAAATGTCTGACTGTGATATGATTTCTTTTTTTGCCCTCAAAGGGATGCCCCTGACTTCTTACTGGTCCTATCAAACTATTGGTCTTTTGCATGCGGTGGTGCCCTAACCTCATCATGGGTTCAATCACCTTTTTTTGAATTAGCTTTCATCTAGGAGCATGCCCCAAAATTCTGTTCATTTTACGCCATCGTCTGAGAATATTCTTGTAGCAAATTTGAAACTCTAGAGCACATTTTGTTTCCCCGTAAGTTGGGTTCATAAGTTGGTTCATGGCAACTCATCATTTTTTGGATCGGGTGAAGTTTTGCAGAATGCGGTCGAAGTAGACATTTCAGGGATGCCAAAGTTCGACTCGGCAACGAAGACTGGACTTTGACAAATAATACCCCCATACTGGGGCCTTGTTAGAGACACACTATTTGTAAAATATGTGGAGGGTACTTGTGGACATGCCACAAGATCATGCTCTTGTAAAAGGTTTTGTAAGGTGCTAGGTTGACCAACTTTGTTGTATCTATTGTGGTAACCCGGGGACCGACTTTAAAATTTTCAAAATGTATGCAAATGCAAAATGCATGTCTTAGATGTGAAAGTACTGATTCAAAAATGGTTCTCGTGGCTCAACTTTCGAACTCACGGGATTTATTTGCAACTTTGAATATTGCCTTGATATCTAGAGTACTAGATTTTCTCCCGATGATAATTTTTCAAATTGAGAACCAGTCGCGAATCAGCATTTCATGCTGGTAAAATGCAGAAATGAAAAATGTTATGTCATGTCATGTAGTGAATGAGCAGATTGAATATAATGTGATCAAAAAATAGGTCAATTTGAAATTAAAATAATTAAATGAATAAATTAAAGTAAATAAGGTAAAAATGAAAGATTTCTGATCGGGCAAATTGTTTGAACCAACACCTTTGTGTAATGCAATGCTAATGCAACAGAAGTATGTGTAAATAAAAATAAAATAAAACAAAAAAAGAAAATGTGTTAGTACCGAATAAACTCAATAGATACATAAATAAAAAAACGAAGTAGATAAGGCAACAAGCAGAGCAATCTTATTTATCCCATCTAAAACACCTAAGTTATCCGCATGGCTCTAAAATGGTAGGTTTTCTATATTCTCTACATGCAGTTTTGGTGCTAAGAGGTACCCGAATTGTCCTTGTTGTCCCCGACTAAGAGTAGCGAAGCCCCCGATCATCACCCATTATAGGCTTCTTTCAACCGGGTTTAACTCAGGGGACCCATTCGCTTATACCCATACGAAGGAACGATATCCTCACGAAAGCATAAGGTACTCGAGCCCCGAAGGTACTTGCTATGCCCATACGGAGGAACGATATCCTCACGAAAGCATTAGCGTTTTCCCCCCACTTAAAAAGACGAGTTTATATGCCAAATTTTAAATGCGTTAAAATAAACGCGCAATTATAACTGAATGTTACTTTAATAATCACTTTAATCTGAAACTTTCGATATTAGTAAAGCGGTAATTATTTAAAAAGCTCGACTCTCTTTTATTTTTGAAAACCAAAAAATGTCCCCAGCGGAGTCGTCATCTGTAGCGATCCTCTTTCGAGGGTCTTCGCTAAAAAATGCAGTTTTAAGGTGTTTGGGTCTTTCAGGTATTTAAAATATTTGTTCCATGGGGTTTTAGAAAAAAAACCGTATTTCATTTAAAATGGAGTCGCCACCGGCCACTTAAGGTAGGCCGGGCACCATAAAAACCAGAGATCTTAAAAATGTTGAATTCGGGAGTTGGTTACGGATGGTGAATGATTAGCACCCCACACCGCCCAAAAATTGGTACTTTAATAATTACCGCTTTATTAATATTAAACTTTCCGGATTAAAGTGACGATTAAATTAAAATTTGGTTATATGTGCAAGTAAATTTTAAAGGCCCCGTTATCCGAGAATAAACGCCCAACCACCATCACTACGTCTGATACTGGCCCCATTTACGCTCAGATAAAAGGGCACCACATTGACAAAATAAATATCCGAAATGCAACTTAAAATATGGCGAACAAAAATAAATACGATGCGATAATCATATAAATAAATCAAATACTAATCTAACATAAATAAAATGTTAATCTAAAAACATAGCAATTAAGGTAAAATATTTAATACTTATACCTATCAAAAATATCTAGATATATTTAAAGTTAATAGTTTATATATATTTACATATATTACTTTTTATACAAACAAGTATTTATTATTATTATTATTATTATTATTCATATATGTTATATTTAATTTTACAAATATATAAAACTTCACGTATATGTACAAAATAAAAAAACAAAATGCATATCATAGATAAAAATATATATATATATATTTTATATGAAATTAATATATACATATAAAAAGTTTGCTACTTATTAATAATAATAATAATAATAATAATAATAATAATAATAATAATAATAATAACGACAATGCATGGATTAAATTAAAATGACATGAAACTAGAGATTTAGGACTAAAATGCAAGTGTTACTAATTTACATGACATAAACACATAAGTATTATAATATTAAATAAAAGATAATAATAAACTACATGAATGAAAAAAAAAACATGATCAATCCTAATAAAAAAAACAAAACATGAACGAGAAAAACGAGCTTCTAAAACTAAAATAATTAATTCTAACATGCTTAACCACATTAAGACACCAATATAATATATACATGACATGCATGAAATGTAATGCTAAACTAACATAACAACATGTTGACATAAAAAACTAATACTTGACTTCTATCATATAACATAATTTACACCCACAACCTAACGTGGCATTTAAATATGATGAATAATACCACACTAACATATAGCCTAAAAACAAGATGAACATAAAATACATACTAATCATATCAAATACAAAGATGTACATACATACCAAATATAAAAAAATAAAATAAAAGCCATGAACAAACACATATCATGATAAAAAACACATATTTATAGATGAGAAAATAAAAAAAAAATTAAACAACCACCAAAAATTAATTTAAACACATTCTAACAAGACATAAAAACATATGATCATAAAAATATACACGAACTAAAATAAAAAAATTACTAATAAAACATCATTTTTATTAAATCATAAAAAATGGATTATACCACAAATATACATAAAAAATAAATACTCAAAATAAAATGAGAGTGAATGCCGGCTCTATCCCCCCCTACTTTTTCAATTTGTCGTGAGCTCCATTGTTTCCATTTTTCTCTTCAATGCCGAGAGCCCCTCCCCCAATGAGAGTGAATAGCCCTCTAAATTGGATGAGGGAATGAGGTAATAAAGTGAGGTGGCGTGGAGTGTGGGAAACATGCATAACATAGGGCAAGGCATGGGGAGTGTTGGCAGGAAGGGTTAGGCATGCGTGGGCTTTAACCTAATTATTTTTTTTAACTTGTTATATATATATTTTTGAATTTGGTTTATATTTTTTGGAATAGAGTAAATAGTTCGAATATAATTTGAGACTCGGAAAAAAATGAGTATTACAGTACTATATCAAAAAGTTTATTTTAGAGACCCACTAATTAATCTAGTGGTTAAGGATGTTCATATTATCACATCTTAAATGGATTAACATCTCGGCTTAAAACTGTAATATCTTTCTATTTAATAAAAAAATTCATTTTAATCTATTTTCCGCAAAAAGGGAAGAGACGTTATAGGTAATTATTTTGTAAATTGAGCAAAATATTTTGAGAAAAGAATAATTTATTTCATATAGATTTAGAAGATAGAAATATATTTTTCTATTCTATTTTGAGCAAAATATATTTAGAAAAATAAGAAAAAAATAAACTACGATAGTGTTGACTTTTTCTATTCTATTTTTTCTCGTATTTTCTTTAAAAAAAATGTTGGGAAAGAAAATTAGATGCGTAATTGACTTTTTTTTAGTAATAATCATGTTCATCTTATGATCAATGTTACGAGTACAAGGCTACTTCTACCAACAATGTCGTCTCTAAAATTTAATCTTGCATCCTCAACTTGAAAATACAATATGCCTTAATAATGCACCATACACTTGTTGACCAATAATCTTTTCAAGATGAACATCCATAGCCACTAAACCAATTAGTACATCTCGACCAATAATACTTTAATTACTGTATTCTTATATTATCAAAAATATTAATAAGGTTAAATGATGTTTTTATCCTAAAATTGCATCTTAATATCGCTTTTATACCTATTTTTTTTTCAATTAAACTCTGGAACTTTTTAACCTTACATCACGTTATTTTAACCCATTTTTAGTTATGAAAATATTTTTCACTCATAAATAACATAAACTCCAATTATGGTTTAATTTTTCGCTTTGTATGAAGGATGAAAAATTTGTTCGTGTGAAATTTCCATCGACTCGTCTTTAAATAAAAAATTGCTCCTCATTTTTCCATCTCCATCCACCCAAAACCCTTTCTTCAAGGCCCATCATCGGCATCATTGATCATGGACCGTCGATCCACGGACGAGGAGCTAAGGCCCCGATCCAAATCAAAGGTCCATGCCAAAATCAATATCTGTCTTCCAAAGCAAGTAATGGCAAATGCCAAATCTTAAACCCCAAATTAATAACAGTGGTTTACAATTCTAAAGACTTGAAAACAATTTTCACCTATGCCCTGGAATATATCTACTAGAAATGCCATAGATAAATCGAATCACTTGTAGTGTTCCGGTTTCAGGACACCGATATAAGGCAAGTTCCTATATAGTTCTGCAAAGTCCATCCCATAACCTACAACGAAATAATCCGGACACTGCAAAACAACATTATAACGACGTCTAGTGTCACTAGGCATCAAAACGGTTAATGAAAAAGAAAAAAGCAGTCATCTCATCTGCAAATTATTTAAGAAACCATGCATGCTGCCAATACTAAAGATAAAAACCTTTTGCATACTGGGACGGGAATTCCAAACTAAGTGCAAACAAGTTTGCAATGCGCGCCAATCAAATGGTTCATTTCCAAAAAAAATATGTTGTAGTTTTAATTTTGAGGTAAAAGAAAAGCTAATTTGATCAGTAAGAAAATTAGAACGCAAGATAGTAAAAACGAAACATATCCGGACCGACAGAAGCTCCAAAATATTAATGTATAATGAAGCCTCCGTCTATAGCACTTGAAATAGAAAAAGGAGCATGTTTTCCAGAAAGCAATTAATAAGACACAACAATAATCATGATATGATCCCTAAAGAAATCAGCTACGTATTCTTACCTCGAATCCCTTATAGAACTTTCCCTCACCAACTAGCTTGATCGGAACCTTCCGTCTTCTTGGTTTATCAAGAAAAGCACAGATCGAAACCGAGGACGCTCCTTTTGCTTCCAAGTGTGCAATCAGAGAGGATAAAGTGCATCCTGTATCTACAATATCCTCAACCTAAGGCAATATAACATGGACTAATCTATTAGCAAACCCGATTCCAACAATCTTTAATTTTAGTTATTACTTTCACTAAAACTATATAATCATCAAAAGTTCAAAACCAGTGCAGTCAATTGAGCAATTAGCACTCAAACATCTATTTTTACTCAATTAAACCCTAAACTGGAAGTAAAAACGGTTAAAAGGATACAAGTTTTTTTCATTTCTGAGCCCTTTTAGTAATTTATATTTTACTTCTCCAAAAGATGCTAAAAAAAACAATAACAATAGCTTCAAAGTAAGCAAATGGCTAAAATGCAACGCCAAGCTTGCATCTGAAATTGCCATTCAAAATTGTGCTTTTCTATGAAGATTGCTCGGTATCTAAAAAGGGTAATGGAGAATTACCAGGACGACGTGTTTGCCCTTAACGTCGAGCTTCAAGTCGAGGGAAATGGAAGGAGCTCCATTAGAGAGAGTACCGGAGCCATAAGATTGAGCTCGAACCAAATCAACAAAGAGGGGGAGTTGGATACTCCTGACAAGATCGGCGAAGAACAGGAGAGCACCGGTGGCGACTCCGACGAAGAGGGGAGGGTGGGGAGCGGCCTCAAAATCATGGGTAATTTGGGAGGCGATCTGGGTTACCCGGTCCAGGATCTGGTCCTGGGTCCAGAGAACCTTCTCTATATGAGAGTCTAGAGACATCTAGAATCTAGATGATTTCAACTTCGAAGGTAGTTTTCCCAAAGATACAGCAAAACGGAAATTCGTTTCTGTGTTTTTTGTCTGCTTCTTTATAGCTTAGGGTTAACGTCATGTTTGTGGAGATTCTAAAGATAAGGTTAACTGAACCAGAACCGTTGGATGGGGCTTGGTCTTAAAAGGTGTGATATCAACCGTCAGATAAAGAAACAGAGAAACCATCTTCTTAAACAGTAATCAACTAGTAGTATAAGCCATATACAGGGGTCGGTTCGGGTTAAGATTTTAATCGAATTAATTGTCTTTGACCTGTTTTAAAACAAACAAAAAATACATTTTTTTATTTTGTTATCAATTTGTTCATTAAAATATTAAATACTATTAATATAAAAATATTAATTTTTAATTTAACTCCAATACTTTAAATAAAATACTAATTTAATCTTTGACGCTAGTAAAAGATTACCCTTAGCCCAATTATAGTTTAATCAAACATAAATTGAGCTTTTTGTTAATTGTAAAGAATACCCATCCACGATTGACCTTATCTACGCACACTACAACCCCAAACCAACTTTGGTGGATTAGAGCTGGGGGATGAAACGGTTGAGTTTAATTAGTCATATTAAGTTGAACAAGATGCAAAAGCTCCTGGCCAATGGATATGTAGTCTTGTAGATGAGGATGATCCGGATTGGACCGAAGATGCCGATGCCTGGGGTTTCAACGTGGGTCAGTTCTTTGATAAGATCAGTATGAAGAGCGAAAACGATGATGACGATGGCGGTGATGGTATTAGTGAGAAGGAAATAGTGTGGCAAGATGATTATATTCGTCCGACTGAAGATGTTAAGACTGCTCAATGGGAAGAGACTGTGGTCAAGGACATTAGTCCTTTGATCATTCTTGTCCATAACCGCTACAAAAGGTTAATTTTCCTTTTCAGCAGTCGACATACTAACCTAACTACTATTGCAGTATGTTATCATCTCCTTCAAAGATATGGATAATCTGCAGGCCAAAAGAAAACGAAAGAGTTCGGGATGAGCTGATGAAAGCTGTGCGTATCATATGGACCTGCAGGCTGCCTTCACCGAGAGTATGATATCTGTACCGTTGTTTCTAACGCGGTTGCATTTCTTTCAATCAACTGTCCTAATTGTCTTTCTACTTATCTGTGTGTAGCAGTTGATGCTGTAGTAGAGGTTGATCTGGTCTTTGCTCTAAACGTATCGGGCTTTCCCGAAGTAATATTCACTAAAGTTGGGAAGATTTTATACCGTGAGCGAGGTACTTGCTTAACTTAACAGTAACAAATAACAATCTTGGTTTCTTGCCTCCGTTTTCTTTTTGACTATATGAACTTGTTATCTGCCATTTTCGAACTGCAGATGAGTTGTCGAAAATGACGGCATTTCTTTTATTTTGGAGCTGCTAAGCCACCTTGCTTAGATTACAAGTTGTCATCAAGAGATGAAACAATTTTTATAGCTGCCTGCAGTTGTCTTAAATGGTTGAATTCAATTCACTTTGAAGTTCTGGATATTTGATATTAAGAAAATATGTGTTCTATGTTTCTTACAAGTTTGAAACAACTTGGACTCCAAGAAAACTACTTGACTGGCCGTTTACCTCAACTGGTGTGCTTTGGCGGAGTACTTGAAAATTTCACTGCACATGAAAACTATTTTACAGGTCCAATCTCGGAGAGATTGAAGAACTGTACCAGCTTATTCAGAGTTCGGCTTGAACACAATCAACTCACAGGGAATGTATCTGAAGATTTAGGCATATACCCGAACCTGAACTATATTGATCTGAGTGATAATAAATTGTTTGGAGAGCTGCCATCAAAATGGGGTCTGTGCCATAATCTAACAAGTCTAAGGCTCTCCAACTATAATATCTCAGGTGAGATACCCTCGGAACTTGGAAAGGCAACTCAGCTACGAGTATGTGATCTTTCTTCAAATCATCTAACCGGGGGCATTCCAATGGAACTGGGGCAGCTGAAATTCTTGTTCAAGCTTATGCTGAATGATAATCATCTGTGAGGCAGTATTCCTTCAGTAATCAAAATGTTGTCTAGTCTTGCTAGTCTTAACTTGGCTGCAAACAACTTAAATGGCTCCAATCCACGAGGGTTGAGCAAGTGCAAGACACTCTTGGAACTAAATTTGAGTGCCAATAGATTCAGTGGAGGAGTACCTTCTGAGGTTGGAAGCTTGTCGTTTCTTCAAGTTCTTGATCTCAGTCACAATTTGTTAACCGGTTAAATACCGGAGCAAGCTGGGAACTTGAAGTATTTAGGAAAGCTGAACCTCTCTCACAATAAGCTCTTCGGTTTGATTCCCTCAACTTTTGATGGTATGTTAAACTTAACATCTGTTGATATATCGCACAATCAATTGGAGGGGCCTCTTCCACACAACAAGGCCTTTCGAGAGGCTTCATTTGAGGCTTTCAGAAACAACAAAGGCTTGTGTGGAAATATCACAGGTTTGGAATTTTGTTCCTCAAACTTAAACCATGCGGTTGATCAGAAAAAGAAAAGTGAAATTGTGATTGCAACTTTAGTCCCAATTTTATGCACACTACTAGTTGAATTCATTGTCTTTGGGATTCTTTCTTTTTCAAAACAAAGAAAAAAGAATACCGAGAACACGCTACATGTTGTAGCAAGTGATAATTTGTTTGCAATTTGCAACTATGATGGGAAGATGATGTACGAAAACATTGTTGAAGCAACTGAAGAATTTAACTCCAAATACAGCATTGGAGTTGGGGGATATGGAAGCGTTTACAAGGCACAATTGTCTTATATGCACCATGAGTCCATGACTGCTCTCCTCGTATAGTCCATCGGGACATTTCAAGCAAGATAATACTGCAACATGAGCCTCACAAAAACAAAGGCTCGTGTTGCAGACTTCGGCTCTGCTAGGCTTTTAAACCTCGACTCAACTAATTGGACCCCATTTGAAGGCACTTGAGATTGTTTTTGGCTTTTGTAAAGCTTGCTTATACAATGCAAATCAATGATAAATGTGATGTCTTTAGCTTTGGAGTGCTGACATTGGAAACACTTATGGGAATGCATCTTGAGGATCTGATATCTTTCATGTCATCATCTTCAGTCTCGACATCACGCTTATCATCAACAACCTTCAGTCATTTACTAGTGAAAGATTTGTTAGACAGATGTCTTCCGTCTCCGAGGAGACAAACAACAGTAGAAGTGGTCTCCATTGTAAAAGTGGCATCTCAATGCTTACATTGTAACGACTCAATTCTCGGGTTAGTGAATCGGGTTTCAGGCCCGGTTATGGGGTCTTTATCTTGGAAGAATAGACCAGAGCTTTTAGGTTGAGCCCATTAATTTGGAAGGGAAAGTTTGAATTTTAAATGTGTGTGTGGTTGAAAGGAGAGGAAGATATGATTGAGGAGAGATGAAAAGGAAAAAGGGAAAATGGTGAAGAGCGTTTTAGAGAGAGAGAGGCAGAGTTTTGATCCAAGGGTGTTTCTGTCATCGTAGAAGTTCACCGTCAACACCATTAGAAAGGCCTCGTCGAGATGCATTCGCCAGTGGTCGTCACGACGTCTTCACCGCTGTCACTCGCTGAAGAAAAGCTCAGAAAGTTTCAAAAGAGTTGGAAAATGACCTTCCAGTGCTCACGACCGCGAAACGTTGCCACAGCTATAACTGTCGTTTCCTAGAGTGCCGATCTAGAGCTTACCGTGCACGTCCGGCCATTGAAGGTCGCCCCACGCTCCGCCGCTGCACGTGGGTGTTCTTTAGCGCGCTGGAGAACTATGCAGTTGGTTTGGCAAAGTTGTTGGGCCGAGTTGAGCCAGCCTATTGAGCCGACCCAAGCCAGTTGGTTCGAGCTGGTCTGCCAAGCCGAGCAGCCAGCTGAGTTGAGTCGCCGTTGATCGTTGACCGAGTCGTTGACTTTTTTGGGAGGACCCTACCGGGGTTTCTCGACGTTCTGAGTCTGCTGGTGCAGTCCGTTTCACAAATTCGAACCTCGTAAGCTATTTTTATGCATTTGACCCTTCAAATTCATTAAAGTATGTGATTAAGTGATACTTATGGTATTAACTGATATACGAGGATTATTCGGGATCGAATATCGGATCAAGTAGAATATTTGGGAAGCTCGAATGAAGATTTTAGCGATAACGGCTTAAGGTTAGTATACCCCAAACTCCAAAATGCTTCATGAGCATCATAAGTGTAATTACATTGCTTGTTAGTGGTTGCAAAATAGGTTGATGATAGATAAGCATGTGTTGGGACCGGTATTACGAGACTTGGTAAATATTAAGATGTCTGATGAGTTTGAGAATATTCAAGACTCTTATGAGCTTTAGAGACCGTGTAGAGTCGTTGAATATTCGTATGATTATTTGATTGGCTGATTTACATATTGTGTTGCTTGAGTGTTTGAAATATGAATTGACATGTTCGATAGAATTATACTAAGTGAACTGATAATTGGTAATATTCAAATAAATGATCATGAAGCTAGTAATTAATATTAATTGATTAAATGTGTTAATAAATAAACCCTAATGACTTTCATAAGCTTTAGGGATCAAATAAAGTGTTGTAAAATTGAAATTCAAGGAAATGGTGCGAACCCGTGCCAGTACGCGATTTGGGGTCGTATCGGTACATGTACACAATTTGGGGTTGTATCGGTATGGGTCAACCCGTACCGGTACTTGTGGAAATTAATGTTTTCCAGTAAGCTATACTAGTATCAGTATGTGTTAACTCCTCAAAAGTACTACTTTTCACATATATATTGTCATACTTTTACTTGACTTTGAGTACATATTTATGCTTTTAGTTAATATAATCATGCATTTGCATCTAAGAGTTAAGGAATATTTTCTATGCCAGAGTAAATGTGTATTTCCTTGCTGTGGTTGGCAGGTTAGGAGCAAGACAGGTTTCGCAGAGCAGGACATGAGTAGTTGGCAGGACTGAAGCAAGTGGACGAAATGCCAGGCTTGGTTGGCAAGAGCAAAATGCCAATTTTGGTTGGTAAAAGAATGAAAGATGATAACGTCAACCCTAGTTAAAACCAGATCAGCCCAAATTCAAATTCAAAAAGATGATATGAGGATAAAGAAATAACGCGCTTATCTTGAAGCGCAACAAACTTTCAAATCAAAACCAATCTAAAGTTTCCAAGAGTGCCTATATAAATGAAGCATATAGAGGATCAAGGAGGCAACACGGTGGTGAAGAAAGAAGGTGGAGGGCAGATTATGGTCCGACCAGGCTAAGACCGAGAGTTCTAGATCCATTGAAGGACTGCATCGAAAGAACTCCTTTGTTTCTTGTCTCTTGAATTTATTTCTGGTTTTTGTGATGATGAATCAAAACGATAATTCGTTGTTGGTTTCCCCATCTATAAACTAATCTTTTAAATTGGCTAGGGGTGTTTGCGATGAACGCTTAGTATTTTCAGTTTTTAATAATTACGTACCTTGGCATTATTTTCTATCCTGCTAGCACTTCAGTTGACATTGCATGCTTATTATCCCTTAATATCTTAATAGACTTAAGAGATAACGATTAATTGCCAGATACTAAGGAGAAAAACTTCGACATGAGATATTCAAGTAGATGAACTTACACCTAAAGTGATTCTACCCCTTAAGAGTAAAGATTGAAACTTCACCAAGTTAATTGTTTGAAAACTCGCTATAGACATATAGGTGTTGAGAGTAGTTAACTTAGGGTATTGCCATCGATAGAGGCAATGCTAACTTAAAATCTGCTCGACAATAAAACCATTGTTTAGTGTTAATAATTGTTACCTTTGCTAGCGTGAAATCCAAGCATCCCGTGCCAAGTCTTCCAATCATCATTACACTAATTGTTTGCCAATCTACCTGGATCTTTACTTCAGTTCTCTTTATTATTTTTATTTCTTTAATTCTTTTATTTTACTCATTCCCTCAATCAATTGCCATCACTTTTATTTTCCAGTTCTCAAGTATTAATCGTGGTAATTAATTACTGGACAATCCCTGTGAAGACGATACTCAACTTACTACTATATTACTTGCTGACCGTGTATACTTGCACTCAAAAGACATTTTTGTCGACAATCGTGCGAGTACCGGTACCCAAGGGTATCGTATCGATACTTATGTTCGAGTACGGTACCCACTGAACGGAATAATTTAAATAACTGTTAAAAATAGAAATCGACGTGAAGATTAATAAATTGTTTTATGCCTTAATTAATGAGATAATGCGGATTAATGAGATTAATATTGATGATTAATGTACACTTTCATTAAGTATTAACAAGTTGATAAACTTAAATGATGGCTTGATAATTGATAGAAATCGTAGTGTTTTGGTAATCATGTAAGTGTTGTGTATTGTATGGTCATTGTGTCCATGTTGTGTGCTGTTTGGATGTTTGACTGGTTGAATTACCTTGATTGATGGGATCTAGATAACCAGAGAAAAAGTGTTGCAACACCATAGTTAGAGATTCCGAATGTATGTTCCTGAAGCTGTGTGGCACCAGGTCTCATTCGAAGATGCTCGACGAGAGATTCCGAGCATGGGTACCATTCCCGAAGTTGTGTGGAACAGTGTCTCACCCAAATAGTGTTGTTCCCAAAAATGTGTGGCACCGGGTCTTACTTCAGGTTTGTGGTTTTGGCTTTGTGTATTTTAGCTCGGATGATCTGGTGAGATCCCGAGTATGTTTAGGCCTTGTGGGCCATGTGTGATGATTGCTTGTTGAGAGCATGTATTTAAGCGATTAGTGGTAGTGCCACATGTTTATTTATCTCTCCTTATTGCTCGTTCTAGCTTGCATGCATATATTTATGATTAGCACGAGATATAGTAGAGTAGATGTGCACCACTGAGCTTTGTAAGCTCAAAGCTCGAAATCGTTGTTTTCGTGCGTAGTTTGATCGTTCGATCGTGGGATCGAGGACCACTATAGGTACGAGATTCTAGCATGTGGTGATTTTCAGAGTACGGTACTTGTGTGCTATTTATTCATAGGATCTTACGCGATGAAGTGTGTAATCCTTATTTTAAAATTGTATTCATCAACTTGAATGTTTAAATATTTTAAGTTAAAGTGAAGTTCTTTTATAACAATTTAAATTATTTATCTATATTTTTAACTATTGACTTTAAATGCTTTGGAAAATTTTTTTGTCAAGCTAAACCTAATTTGAAAATTTTTATAATTTTACTCTAGGCTTAAATTGTGACATCTAAATCGAGGTGTTACATACATGCCTGGTCCACAATCTCGCGACAAGTTTTTCGGGAGCTGTCAACTCGAAATCGACCCTCACTGGAGCTGTTTCACACAATAACATTAAGCCAACTGCTTGGTTCCAGCAGTTATGCATCCTAAAGGCGCCACATTGAATCACTCCCTCTTTATCTTGTTTCCTGTTCTGATTCTGCATTTCCTTGATTTCCCATGTTTAATCACTTGTTTCAGTTAGTTTGTATAATTCCAAGCTTTTTTTTTTTTTGGAATTCTTCGTTGAATTGCTATCATTTCCCATAAAAAATTTACAATCCATTAACCTGTGTAATCATGGAAATTTGGATGGAGGTCCGAGTAACAAGAAGAAAAGATTAAGGAAAAGATAGAATTAATGGTGTGAAGAGTTAATACTGTGTAGCAGTGTATCGTTATTTTATTTTTAATCAAAATAACTATTTACAAATAATCCTTATTTTTGGGAATAAAATGCCAAAGGCCGAAACTAAAAACCCAGTTTCTTTCACTCCTCAGTCTCACGTCAAAAAGAGTAGTTTTAGTGTGAGACATCTTTAAAGTGCAACTAAAATAAGGAAAATTTATATAGATTTTTATTTAGTTAGTATAAATTTATGTAATTATACAAATTTTTATATAATAACTTAAATTTTTAAACAAATAATAAAAATTTATGTAAATAATAACTTAAATTTTTTTCTAAAATAAAATTAATACAAATTCTTATCCAATTAATAAGAACTTACATAATTATACAAATTCTTATCTAAATAATAAAAAAATTTATTCTACCTAAATTATTATTCAGTCCTACTTAAATTCTCGTACTTTAGCTAGGGATGACAACGGGGCGGGGCGGGTTTTTGGTCGCCCCGAACCCGCCCCGATATATTAATCCCAAAACCCGACCCCGCCCCGCCCTGGAAATAAAATAATAATTTACCCGCCCCGTCCTGCCCCGATTTATAAACCCTAAACTCGACCCCGACCCGACCCGAAAATGTAAAAAAATATATTAAATTTCGTCGACGATAAATCTTAAGATTCGATCGAACGACCATTATATTTACAAAATATAAATTTCACAGACTTTAAACTATATAAAAAATAAAATAAAATCAATTAAATTACTCATATGAAGAAAAAAAATACATATTTAAAAAATAAACTCGACTATTGACTTTTAGAATTAGATATGTTAAAATTCGAACAATATCTAACAAAAATTTACGATAAACACAAACTAAATAAATAGCTTGAAACTCCTAAAAATATTTATATATATTAGTATTTTTATAAATATAATAAAAATAAAAAATACCAAGCAGGGCGAGACGGAAAATTTTCATATTATACCCGAACACGCCCGACCCAACTTTATATTTTTAAATACCCGTCCTGCCCCGATCTCAAAAATTATAAAAAAAAATCTCGATCGAATGGGGTCGAGCACACCAAATCAGTTCGGGGCCATCCCTAACTTTAGCCTTACTGCTTCACCTTAGCATTTCCCAAAAGCCATTCCTTTCCAAGTTTCTTCCTTTTCCCACCAAAAGTCCCAAATCAGAAACCAAAGTTTCCCCGCGAAATCTCTCTACTGTTTCCTCCCCCGATGGACTCTCTCCAAGCTACTTATAAAGATGATTACGATAAACAAACAGCCCCCAACCGCCGCCTTCCTCCTCCGCACCACCTCCGGTCATCGGCGAACCTCTGAAAGATTGTCTACTCCAAGCCGACGCCGAGCCCATTAAGGAAATCGAAACCCCAGACGGCATCAGCGCTAGCAAGCCCGATACCAACCAGGTTACTGCGGCTTCGTCGGATTCTCTCTCTGAAGAAGATCCTACCACCACGACAACGACTGCTTCCGACGACACCCAAAACGCACTTAAAGTTCCCCGAAACTATGACGAATTGGAGGACGACGACGAAGAACCTCAACCCAAAAAGCAAAAGCAGCTCTCGTCTTTAACAATTCCTCCTCAGTACCCAAATTCAATCCCCGCAACCAACGATGATAACTCCACCAACGCCGCTGTCGAAAACAGTAACAATAATGGCAATGCCCCATCGGATCCTTCCCTTGCTACTAAAGCGACGACAACAAAGAAGTCTAAGAAGAAAAACAATAATGTTTGGGTGACGAAAACGTCGAGAAAAGGGAAAAAGAAGAGTAAAGTGAATAACCAGAATGCTGGGAATGGGGAAGACACAGTTTTGATCACCCCTGTCCCGAGATTCCCAGATAAAGGGGCTGATACCCCTGATATGAAAATATGTCTTTCCAAGGTTTATAAAGCCGAAAAAGTGGAGTTAACTGAGGATAGGATGAGTGCAGGTAGCACGAAGGGGTACAGAATGGTTAGAGCCACGAGAGGGGTGGTGGAGGGAGCTTGGTACTTTGAAATCGATGGGGTGAAGTTGGGGGAGACGGGGCATACGCGGCTCGGGTGGTCTACCGATAAAGGGGACTTGCAAGCTCCGGTAGGGTACGATGGCAATAGTTTTGGATATAGAGATATTGATGGGAGTAAGGTGCATAAAGCTTTGCGAGAGAAGTATGGAGAAGAAGGGTATAAAGAAGGAGATGTTATAGGGTTTTATATAAATTTACCAGAAGGTGGTTCTTATGCTCCCAAGCCCCCTCATTTGGTTTTGTATAAAGGACAGAGTATGTGCGTCCTCCTGATGCAAAAGAGGCACCACCTAAAGTGGTGCCGGGTGAGTTTCTACTGCTATTCTGATTAAAGCTTGTTCTTTGTGCATTGGATTTGAATGAACTGAATTGGATATGTATGCTGGTTTTATGCTTGTTTCTCTTATGTGTTTCCTATACCATGTCTTTCACTGTTTCTATATATGCTCTAGTTTGGTAATGGTAATATCTTAGAAAATAAAGCACCATGTACTTGTGCGGGTGACGTTTAATAAAAATAAATCAAACGCACTGCCTCTTCTAGGATGGCACTTCCAAATTTGATGTTTTAAAGAGTTCGGAAAATAAAAAATAACTTGTCTTCAAGGTTATTGATCGAACTGTTTGTTCTTTTTCATTGATTGTCTTCATGGTTTTGAATCGATTTCTTTCCAATTTTCTTTCAAGCTGGCATTATTTTGGTTGCCTTTCAATCAGATAGTTTCGAGGATAATAACCTGATCAACGACAACTGGAGTATACTAAAGATTTAAGATACGTTTGTTAATCAATTTTATAAATTATTGCTAGGATTGTAAAAAACTATACATGTTTGTGGCATAGGACTGTTATAAAAATGCTTTCTTTTAAAGGTTCTTTTGGTAATGATGCTAAATTAATGGTTTACTGTCCAGAGTTTTTTTTTTTTATTCTGCAAGACGGTTCTTGGTTATGGCGTCGTTGATTTCTCAAAGGGTGCAAGGAGGAGATGGATGATTAGATGATAAATCAGTTACTTTGAATTGTTAAAATTCGGCTAAACCTTGCACATCATGCTCAAATTCGTCTAATTATGCTACTCTTCCCTCATTCCCAGTTTTTCACTCGTTCTCCCTGCAAATCTAATGTTTTAAAATAAGCCTTCGATGCTGTTCTCATTAACCAATATTCATCAGCCATCCAGTGACCAAACTGTAGGCCTTTTCTTATTATGAAAAGATATACAAGCTCTGAGTCCTTTAAGCGGTATCCTGGGAAGTGACACATTAAAGCTTTCTACAATGCAAATTTCATGGCTTGTATTTATATGATTGTGTTGGACTTTGCAGTACCCACCATCACATAAATCATGTTGAAAATTTGAATAACATTGAACCCTGAGATTTGAACAGTAAGTTAGGCCCCTGCTAAAAAGATATAGCAAGATACGAGTCCTTTTACTGTGCTTCTGAGTAGCGACATGTATAACCTTTGGATAATGCAATTTTATGGCTTGTACTTTGAAGATTCAGTTGGCTTTGCAGTATCCCACCCAAACTTAAATAATGTGTTAGATTTGGACAAAAATGTCTGATCTGAATACAGTCAACTCTGTTGCATGATTTTTATTTAATCTTTTGATTCTGGCTTCTGTATGGTCATTGCATGGGGTGCTAGATTCTCTCCTTTTGGCCCTTGTCTACAGTAAGACATGTCATAATGGGTAAACTTAGAACACTAATTATAAAGTCTAA
The DNA here is from genome assembly GCA_019671005.1 of Hibiscus mutabilis. Classification (NCBI taxonomy): domain Eukaryota; kingdom Viridiplantae; phylum Streptophyta; class Magnoliopsida; order Malvales; family Malvaceae; genus Hibiscus; species Hibiscus mutabilis. Next base: position 2,658,721 of record CM033724.1, read on the forward strand.
CTGGAAGCTACTGCTACCTTAACCTATCTGATTGGTTGTGCTATGTTTCTCCTGTTAAACCCGTTCATGGTAATATTTAGAGCATTTTATCAAAAATGGATTGATTTGATTGTTCAAACCTGACTGTTTAGACAGTCCATTGGAAAGACTTTAAAGCAGACTAACTGCGAATGCTTTTATTCTTGAAATGCAATACATGCATTATTTAACTAATTTGCCGCTGAAATGACTATATATTTTGTGTTTGATGAAGACTTTGTTTAGACTATTTACAATTAGCTGGAAATACTGCTTTTCAAATGCTATGCTTGATGTTTCGCAATTAATGTTGACAAATGTCGACTTTCCTGCAGGAAGTGAAATTTCTTTTTTCAAAAATGGGGTATGCCAAGGAGTTGCTTTCAAGGATTTGTTTGGTGGTCGTTACTATCCTGCTGCTTCAATGTACACCCTTCCAAATCAACCGAACTGCGTGGTGAAGTTCAACTTTGGCCCCGACTTTGAATGCTACCCTGAGGATTTTGGTGGACGTCCATTTCCCAGACCCATGGTTGAAGTTCCTTATCATGGGTTCGACAACCAAGTGGAAAATGGTGTAGCCAATGAGAAGAAACAGTAGTGAGCTTGAATCAGAGACTAACACTTTTATAAAACACCTGCTAATTTGAGGGACTGTCTTATATTGTAATTTTATGTATTTACTGTCGAAATTAGGTCTGCTGAGTTGATTGATTAGTTCTGTAAACTCTTTTCTTTAAAGATGAGAGAAAGATTGGTTTCCTGCTTGCAATACTTGTTCCATGTCTTCAATGTCATCTTATTTTAGTTTTGTCTCGCTTGTATATCTCGATATGATTCTTCAATAAAGTTCTTGTCTGCCATGCTTATGGCCTCCTTTTTGTTATTTTGATTGCTCTTTTTGTGATTTAGTTCCTTACACAGATGGCTTGGATGTATTGTGGTATTCTTAATTTTTCAATTTCTACTTTATTTGGACAGGGTTCCAGCAAAATCTCAGAGATTATAGCTTGTATGTGCCACTGAAAATTTTCTTTTGGCTTGCATTTTCATTTATAGTTTCTCAATCAGATTTTTCCTGTTAACAGAATGCAAGTTCTGTCTTCTGATTCTTTAAATTATACAGATCTTAAAAAATTGAAATGATCGCAATTATTTAGCTAGTGAAGTGGATTCTTCCTTCTAAAACATTGAACTCTAACACTTGGCTTTTGCTTTTAAACCTTTTGCAGTTCCAGGGAGGATAGAAGGAATTCCAGGGGATTGCACCTATTGGAGCTGTCCTCTTGCAGGTAAATTCTGATTCCGAATTAAATAGGAAAATGATGTAAATTCCACTAGCATCAAGGAAAATGATCAGGTTTGCTGATGTGGTAAAGGGTTAGATCAAGTTCAACAAAATTAGGGCTGTAAAACAAGTAGAAAGAAGTCAGAACTCTAGAAAATGTAGGGTTATTGACGTAGGAGCTTAATTTAAAAATATTGATTTTATTATTTCAGTTTTTGGTTAAGTATTAGATATTTTTGAACAGTTTAATTAGAGAATTAGTTTTCTTGTGGATTAAGTTTAAGGATAAAAATATAAATCTACTTGTAAGAAAAATAACTTTGTTTGCAAATAACTGAATAAGTCTATTAAAATAAGCTGTAATAGATTTAGAGTTATATCTATCTTATTATTATCTTTGAATTAATAAAAAAACTAGAGGTTTTTAAACCACCAAGTTTTCTAGGTGTTTTCAAAGATCGACTTGAAAAACAAGTACCACCAATCAGGTTGAGAAGTGGAGATGAATGGAAGGCAGCATTCAAAAATCCTGATGGACTTGAGCCATTTTTGACTTCTTTTATTCTGGGCCGGAATTTCACCATGTCAAGAACGGAAATGGAGAGTGGAAATTTTAGAGTATACAAACAGCAACCCAATAATGTCCTTGCACCTTTCTCGACGAAAAGCCTATAATAGAGCATCAAACAGAGAAAAAAAGAATTATGGAAAGCTTTAGTATCATTAGTTTCAGTTTTACTTAAAAAATATTTGGTTGATGTTATTCATCCCTTTACCCTCAATGAGATTACTCACCTTGAGTTCTTCAATGAGGGGAAGCCTCTTATGGACATGAATGTCATGAAACTGGAAATGAAACCACCCCTGGCCCTGCGAGCTTGTTCCAATATTGAAGACAATAGTGCCAACACATTAGACAAGGCCACATAGATTGCTATCCTTAACCAGTAATGCCCCAAGTCTTAAGACATGTTTACAAAGGACCTCTTTGTCAAGGTTGATAGTTGTTTCAACCATTTTGCTTCACTGCTGTGTTTTTTTTCCAATAACAAGTCCCTCCTGAAATACCAATGCTGTTATCTGTGTGCTGTTGTTATGTTTGTCAAAGGATCTAATGTATTTTGAAGTTCCTGCAGTTCATAATGAAAAGCATAGTTAAGCATGAAAAATGAGATTAATCAACCAACAACAGTTAATTATAATATAGGGTTTTTGCATTGCCTGGAACAGTTGATTTATAACTTCCCCCTTCCTTGTTTAAAATATGAATCTGTTTTGGTTGTTAACTCAATGGAAAATGTAATGCATACAGTTATTATGTGAGATCCCTTTAGAGTCTCTGCAACAATGTTAAAGTCCTAATTTATGCGACGAAGGAAGTGATCCGAAGGATTTCTCCGACATGGACATCGGAATCCTACTTCAGCAAAGAACTGCAAAAATCTATTTTGTAAGTAGAAATGAACGAATTTAGTTTCAATTATGTACTCTCAATGTGATGAAACCCTAGTATCTGCAAACAAGTTTGATGACATTGTTTGAGATATTCATATTGTTCCATCACTTGTGCAGCCATTTTTGCTTCCTCAAAGTAAACTTGTTCTCCACCGGAGGGTAAAAACAGGTCATCGGAAAGCAAGAAAAACTTCTAATTGGTTATAATTAATTTATTAAAAAATTATTTATAAGTAATTTAATATAATTTTTTGTTTTACTGACTTGACCTTTTCCACATGGGTCGATGTCACGTTAACAATCCATTCCATGTGAACGTGCCTAATCGACAAGAAGCGTCAATCGTTAGTCAACTAATAATTTCTGTGGCTTCTTCCGACACTTTTACAAGTTGATATTTATCGTCACAAGTATTTGTATTATTTATTTGTGATATTTTGTAAATTTAAACACTAAAATTTAACTTTTTAACTGAAAAATGAGTTCAAAACTCTTAACAAAAGGGACGAAAACAAAATGTCATTGATATTATTACTAACAGTGAAACTAGTTGGTCTAGCGAGAAGAGAGATTATATCTTTTAAACAAGATTAGATGTTTGAATTTTAATATTGTAAATATTGAAAATTAGGTTGGAAGAGTAGTCTTATAATAAATTTCTACAGAATTCGATCTGAATTAGTCGATTAATGAGTTGAATACGAATGGCTAAACTACAAATTTATCAAAGTAGTGTCTAAAATATATTGTACAGTTACCAAATGTGTTACGAACATATTTTCAATCTTATGTCTTTTGTATAAAGCTCTTATATACGTTGACAATTTGTTATATAATGGAAAATTTTACGATGCTCGATGAGTACCGCTAAAAATCACTAATGATGAACACCGCTGAACACTATTAAATTAATTTATAAAGATTACAAATCTCAAAGACTCAACATATAATTATAAATTACTTACAATAAAATTTTAAATTAAATTATTTTCCATATATATTATATTATTAGTCTTTTTTTAAATAATTGAATCAAATATCAACCTTAGTCAATTTAAAACCCTAAACCCTAAATCTTAACCCCATAAACCCTAAATACTAACCCCTAAACCCTAAATCCATAATCTAAAACTCAAAACCCTAAATTCAAAGATTTTGTTTAGGATTTAAGATTTAAGATTTAGGGTTTAGGGTTTAGGGTTTTTAGGGTTTATGGTTTAGGATTTTAGGTTTCGGGTTTCGGGTTTTTTATTTTTTCAATTTACTAAGGATGGTATGTGATTCAACTATTTAAAAAAAGATTAAAAAATATAATATATATGAAAATAATTTAATTAAAATTTTATTTTAAATAATTTATAATTATACGTTGAGTCTTTTAAATTTTTAATACTTATAAATTAATTTAATGGTGTTCATCGTTAATAGTGTTCAGTGGTGCACGTTGAATATGGTAGACTCATCCTATATAGTGTGTTTTTGTCAACTCTATTGAAATAAAATAAAATAAATAAATGAAGAAATAGATAAATATACATATAAACAAGTATATCCAAATTGATTTTTGTAGTGTTTTCTTACTTTAAAATAAAATAAAATTACTCGTTACTACAATTATATTTTCTATCAAACTACAAAGTATTGGGAAGCAGCAGTCAATGATTTACATGAGAATGGAAATGGAAATGGAAATGGAAATGGACATGCCCAGCAACGTTCACTAGAGTTCAGTCTAAACAACTTGGTTTTCTGAATTGGAGTTTTCAGTTATTCATCTGCAGGAGCTCATAGATTACTTCTGCAGTTGCACAATTTGAGGATCTCAAAGAGAAGTGTAAGCAAAGCGTAAAGAGCTCTATAATCAAATATAGGAGAGAAACCTTGAGATTGACGGGTTGCAGCGTAAGCAGATAAAAGAGAATGGAACAGGGCTCCGGCGGCGGCAGTGAACGGTGGCTAACGAATAAACAGACCGAACAGTCGGGTTCATTTATGTCAAATAAACAACCATAGAACTCCAAATGACTCAATCACAACTATACACCATCCCAAAATTTCCCAAAATTTATATTACAACTATACACCATCTCAAAATCTATATTAAAACCAAACATTTTAGGAAGGTCAAGGACTCAATTAAAATATTTTCAAAACTATTAATGACTTAAAATAGAATTAAACACCTCTCCCACGTGAAACGTGCATCCGTCCCTGATGGAGCTGTTTTTCAGGTCCCAGAATTCAAACCAGTGGACCTTTATGCAAATTAATTGAATTTGTAAAATGTCCAAGAAAATCGCAATCAGATCGTGCGGTTGAAGTCATTACGATTCAATAATAAAAAAGACCTTAAGACAAATTAAAAAATTAAACTTTTAATCAGAACCTAAATTACAGTTATGATTGCGTTTTCGATCACGTTGTATTTATAGTAATTACGGGAATAATAAATGTTATTGAAGTCATTACGAGTATCGCGGTTGTAAATTTTTTGACTTAACAATAAAAAGGTGCTCAACCTATACCTTTTTCTAGTTTGGTGCCTAACGTTTTTTTTCAGGCTACTTTGATGCCCAATATTTTATTCTGCAACTCAAATAAGGTTTTTTCGTGACAGTCGTTAAAAAAAATTCGTTATCCAATAGAAACATGACACATGACATATTTCTAGTATTTTCTTTATTTTTTATTTTTAAAAAATCAGAAAATCTTTAATTTTATAATAAAACCCAAAATCTTTAATTTCTCCAAAACCCCAAACCTAAACCCTAAATCCCTAAGTTCCTCCCTCCCACAACCGATTCAACCACCACCGACCACCTTTGCTTTCGTCGGTCCCCTACGACTGAAAACTTCATCATCCCGTCGTCGAAAATTGGCGAATGAATCGTCGATTGCTTCGTTGACGAACATTCAACAATGAAGAAAAAAGAAACTGATTGTGCTTCTAACCGACAGTTAGAGGGTGGTGGATGCTGAACGGTGAAGTACGCGACGCTTGAGCGGTGAACAGTGAATCGTCGACGTGTGGAAGATGCCAGACGGTGAGGGAGATGTGATTTTGAGGGCTTGATCGAAAGAAATTAAAGCTGAGTTTGTGTTTGTTGCACTTTAGAGATACATTGGATTTATCAGCTCACTCCCCTATAGTTTCTCTTTTGGATACTTTTGGACTCTAGGCGTCTTGGTACTCGAAGGACCGCTTGTGTTACTGATTTGTTTTCATTCAGTTATGGACTACATTATTTTCAAACATTGTTTATTTCTACTATTTTTATTTTGAGACTTTGATGTATTGGACTATTTTGAGATTTGAGGTTATTTTTCAGTATGCATGCATAAACATTTATATTCGGATATTTTATTTATACTATCAGATTATAATATTAACGACGGAATTTTTATAATTTTTTTGAGATATCTTGTTTGGAAAGTCAGATTTATTAAGAGTTAACTAATTCCTACAAAATCCGCTAAAAAAGCTCTTGAATTGAGCAAAAGAAGTTGGAATTTAGATTATTGGGAATGAGGAGGAAGTCGTGAATGAGTTGGTTAGGCTAGAGGTTCAAAATCTTCATTAGTTCATGCAGATTAATTAGATTGGATTGTGGTCGTATAGTTTTATTTGGAAAGGCGCATACTTCATCATCTCTTTTGGACATTCTAGTGATATACTAAAGAAAGACATATCCGCATCGTAAACATATTATTGTCTACGGAGAATATATCATCTGCTGATATTCCCAAGATTTTAGGCCCCTAACTGAGTTGGTGGTGAACTTTAACATGTCACCGGAGAAGGTGGCATAAGGCAAATGTAGAATGGGGGATGAATCCTTGAATGCTGTTTGTATCGGGAAAGAAGACATTAAAGGAGACAGCTTGGAATCTTTGGAAATAAACAGACACTTAGGGGAGTGTGAGATGTTAGGAGGAGAAGTAAAAGAAGGAACAAAACAGCACAATGCACAAATACCGGGAATAGATAATACGTTAGGTGTCAGAGGAGTAAAGAAGGATGTTCTCAAGAGACTAATTCAGACAGATGGCAGGATGTGATCTCTAATGGGCCAGAAAATGAACCTGGACAGGCTATAGAGGAAGACTTTGGAGACCCTGAGATAAAGACTAGTCGGGCCCTTGAAGATATCTGTGATATGGGTCTAGGCATAAAGGTGGACGGTAAAGCAAATCTGGACCAAATCGATCCATATGTGCATAAATCAGCTTGGGAAGAAATGGTGGATAACCAGAATAGTAATAGGGTATTGGGATTATTTGGCAAGGCAAGCAAACCGGTGATAGTTGTATCGTTGGAAGAGGGTGAGGAGCCTAGGGTATTTTTTCCAGTGCTGGGAAAGAAGAAACCGAAAGGAAGAAGATATAGCTCTCTAAGCGATTTTCAGGACAAGGCTCTGTCGGATAGGGAGAGAAAGAAGAAGAATCGTGCGATTAGTAGGGATCAAAAGAACGCCAAGTCTCAATAAGATTCTGAACTTTCGGGACGATCTTTGTCCGAATCAAATTTGGTGTCGAGATGGGATAACCTAACTAGAGAAGCTCGAAAGGCCCTAAAAATATGGAAAAGATTGGGAGTACAGATTGTAGGAGATGAAAGTCAAGCTATAAGGGACATTGCACTCTTAGAGGAGAAAAGATTAACCAGAAATTAGAGATCGAAGTTTGAGTGCATTGTGTGCTACTGATCAAAACGGTGAGAAGGGCGTTTCTTATCAAAACTGAGTTTGAATGCTACTAATCAAGTTACTTGTTTTCATGACAAGCTGGGTCATTCGCTGTTAAAAATTTATCTTCCTTGATGGCTATTTCAGACATGAAAGTTACAGATTTTAATTTCTGTAACAGCTGGAAAATGTAGGGCGCTCCTCGAAAAATAAAGACCTTTAGTGGATGCCTAAACTTATTAGGACACAATCTTTAGTCTCCCTTTGGCTAAGCTGTGTAGCATTAGATGAAAGTCAGCATTCTACGGTTTGGTGTGGACTGAATCAAGAGGTTTCTTTATTTTGTGGACTGTATTATGGTGGTTTTCAGTGTGTGTTTTGTTTTGTGAATGGTGAGAAGTCCCGAGGAGGCAGGTTCATCAAATTTAGGGGCTGCTTAAATTCTGTTTTGAGGTCTCAATAGTGCTAAATTGGATGAGCAACAAGTTTCAGAGACCTTGGAAATGGTGGCGATCCTTCTAGACATTGTCAAGCTGGTGACAAGGACTGGGAAGGTACAGTTTCAAAAGTTTTCAAGACAAGCGAACGTACTTGCAGTTGTCTAGCAAAGGAACTATGGCTCGAGGAGTCCTCTTCAAGGCGTGGTGGTAGGAGTGGCCACTTTTGATCTTTTATTGAGCCACAGTGAGTTTACATATCCTCTAATTGACGTGGTGGGGTGAAAGTTTTCTTGTTTTCTCGTTTCGTCTCCTGAAAATGGGATGAGAATTGTATGGAGGGCATGTGTCTTTTGGGTTTAGCATGGAATCTGGAAGTATAGTAGTGTAGCATATTGGGGTAGTAAAGGTAGATATATTAAGGTCAGTATGGGTGTACTCTTTGTGCCACTCTAGCCTCAGTTTTGTTTTATTCCTGGACTCTTGGATCCCTGATTGTGCAATACTCTTTTCCCCATCTAGGTTTAGGGTTTTAATGAGGCTCACATTTCAGGTCTTATTATAATAATAAAATTTTATTGCCGAGCAAAAAAAAAGATATTTTACACAAAAGTCCAACACGTAGCAACTAAGTTAAACTAGAAATTTGCTAAAATTTCCCAAAATTTTTATTACAACTATACACCATCTCAAAATCTATATTAAAACCAAAAATTTTAGGAGGGTCAAGGACTCAATTACAATGGTTTTAAAACTATCAATGTAACACCTAGAGTAAAAAACTAAGAGCAAAAAAAAGCATGTAAAGTGAGAAGCAAAAAAATGAGTGAGCGTGTGCATAAGGGTATGCATTATGAGTCTAGAATAAAACAAAAAATGTGTGTGTAGTGCTTTGAAAACTTGCAGCAGCAAGTAATTGTCAAGTGAAGCTTAGCAAAGCTTCATGAGAAATAAGTGTTTGTAAACTAGCCGCAGTTAGTGAGTTTTGAAAATAATTGTACTCTTGTACTGATTCATATTAATAAAATTGAGGGAGTTATAAATTATATCGAGTGCCTACCAACGCTTTCAACAAGTGGTGTCCAAGTCAAATTCGAATTCGAATTCGAGTACGAGTTCACGCCACGAGGAGATGGAGTACAAAAGAAAGAAATGTTGAAGGACTGTTTTTTTAATGAAGATAACGACGATGATGACTTCATCAACCAAGATGAGCAATACGATGATCAAAGTCTTCAACAAAGTCTGATTGAACCATCGTCATCAAGTAGTTGCAACAGCAACAATAGCATCGAGACGGAAAATTCTAAAGTATACCCGATCAAAGTTCGAAAATCTACAAGGGAAAGAAAAATGCCAGAAAGGTACAAGATTATGAAACTAAAAATATTTCATTTTCTGTTTATTTGCTGACAATATTTGCTGACAACGAATTACCGAGATTTAAAGCAGATGTGAAAGAAAAAAGTGTCAACATATTATTAAAAAAAGAAAGATTTAGCATGAAAAATCAAGTTTGAAGGGAAGTGTTGGAAATTAAACTTGATTAAAACAAATTAATATAAGAGTGTGTTGGCAGCATCTAGAAGGATTGAGAAATCCTTAGCTTTGAAGCAATGGAAATGACGGCACCATTGAAAAATATCATCTACACGTGGCAAGCAAATCAAGAAGATCAAGAAGGATATAGCAATGACTAAAAGCATCGTAAAATAACTAGAGTAATTTATAATTAGTTTAATAATATTTTAATTAGTCCTAGACATTTCTTTATGCCGGTTAAAGAGCCCTATAAATATGAGATGTCATTAGTGTAGTAGAGGTGTGTGGGCAAGTGCAAGAAACAAGTGTGAAAAATTAAGAGCAAGAAAAAAGCATGCGAAGTGAGAAACAAAAAAATGAGTGTGTGTGCATAAGGGTATGCATTCTGAGTCTAGAGTAAAACAAAAAATGTGTGTAGTGCTTTGAAAACTTGCAGCAGCAGCAAGTAATTGTCAAATGAAGCTTATCAAAGCTTTATGAAAAATAAGTGTTTGTAAACTAGCCGCAGTTAGTGAGGTATCAAAAATAATTGTACTCTTGTATTGATTTGTATTAATAAAATTAAGTGGGTTATAAATTATATCGAGTGCCCACAAACGCTTCCAACAGCAATCAAAGCTGTAGAGAAGAGTCGGCGAAGCCGATAGACTCCACCAAAAATGCATATTTGATTTACTGCGTCTATAAGTTTTCCCTTGATTCTCCGTAATATTATGTCTGTTTTTGAGATTTTGGTGGCCCTAAGACGAATTAAAAAAATTAAACTTTTAATAAGGACCTAAATTACAGTTACAATTGCGTTTGCAGTCACGTTGCATTTATAGCGATTACGGACATAATAAATGTTATTGAAGTCACTACAAGTATAGCGGCTGTGAATTTTTTGGCTTAACAGTAAAAAAGGTGCCCAACCTATACCTTTTCCCCCTAGTTTGGTGCCTAACGTTTTTTTCGGGCCACTTTGGTGCCTAACCTTTCATTTCGTAACTCAAATAAGGTTTTTTCATGACAGACGTTAAAATTTTTCCGTTATCCAATAAAAACACGACATGTGGCACACTTCTAGTATTTTCTTTAATTTTTATTTTTTAAAAATAAAAAATGTTTAATTTTATAATAAAACACAAAATCTTTAATTTCTCTAAAACCCCCAAATTCAAACCCTAAATCCCTAAATTCCTCCCCTCCCATAACTGATTCAACCACCACCGACCACCTTTGCCTTCGTCGGTCCCTCACGACTGAAAAACCCCATCATCCCGTCGTCGAAAATCAGTGAATGAACCGTCAATTGCTTCGTCGACGAACATCCAACAATAAAGAAAAAAGAGTTGATTGGGCTTCTAACTGACAGTTAGAGGGTGGGGGATGCTGAATGGTGAGGTACGCGACGCTTGAGAGGTGAACGGTGAATCACTGATGTGTGGGGGGTGCCAGACAGTGAGGGAGATGTGATTTTGAGGGCTTGATCGAAAGAAATTAAAACTTTGGGTTTTTTAAGAAGTTCATATTTTTAAATAAATTCAAAAATCAAATAAATAAAAAAACCAGGCCATATGTCATGTTATAATTGGATTGGAGTATTTTTTTAATGGGCATTGACGAAAAAACCTAATTTGAGTTACGGAATGAAACGTTAGGCACCAATGTGGCCCGAAAAAATATTAGGCTCCAAACTGGAAAAAAGGTATAGGTTGGGCACCTTTTTGACTGTTAAGCCTATTTTTTAATAGTATATGCTATTGTGGACATAACAGTTGCAGATAGCGCAATTTCTGACGATGTCACTACCGCTATATAACGATTTTTGTAGTTACATGCCATTATTTAAATATTTGACCCTAGTAACAAGTAGGGTAAACTACACCACATACCACTCAACTATAGCCAGTGACTCGAAAATACTACCGAACTTTTAAAAAGTTCAAAACTAACACTGAGCTTTGTTTGTGACTCGAAAATACCACTCCACCATCAACTCTTAACACCCTGTTAAGACAAAACGACGTCGTTTTGGTGTAGCTGTTTTGAAGACTAATTTATCCCAAAACGACGTCGTTTTGCTGGAGGAAAAATTATTTAAACCATGCGCTTAGAGGGATTTAAACCCAGGACCTTTAAATATAAAGGTTAAGCCTTAACCACTAAACTAACATAATATCATGTAACATTTTACCATAAATATTATATATCTCAAACTACTTGAGATTAATTCAAATTATTTTATAAAATAAATAATACTATAAATAATATTAATATATAAATAATATAAAATATATTATTTGTATATATATCAATATATAAAAATAAAAGTGTATTGTTTTATTTTTATATAATATTTATAACATAAATATATTATTTTAAAAAAACTTCAAAATAGTCGTAAATTATTATATTTATATTATAAATAATATATAAAAACTCTGAACCTAAATCCTAAACCTTAAACTATAAAGCCCAAACTTCAAACCATAAACCTTATGATTTGAGGTTTAGGGTTTAGGGTTTATGGTTTTTTATATATGATTTATAATATAAATATATTATTTTAATAAATATATTATTTTAGTGAATATATTTTAAAAAAACAATATATTTATATTTATATTATAAATAATATATAAAAACCATAAAATATATTTTATTGATATATATGTAAATAATATATTTTATATTATTTATATATTAATATTATTTATATTATTATTTTTTCATAAAATAATTTGGTTGAACCAAATGAATAAGTTTATATAATTTAAATAAAATATATAATTTTTACATATTTTTAGATATTATTTATAATATAAATATATTATTTTTAAAACCGAAAATATTCATAGCACTAATATATAAAAAACCTGTAAACCTCAAATCCTAAACTTTAAGGTTAGGGTTTAAGTTTGAGGGTTGGGGGCTTGTAGTTTAACAATTTAGGGTTTAGGGATTTTTATATATTATTAATAATATAAATATATTATTTTTATGAATATTTTGGGTTTTTTAAAGAATATATTTATATTATTAATAATATATAAAAATACAAAATAATATGTTTTATATTTTTATATATCAATGTCATTTATAGTATTATTTATTTTATAAAATAATTTGAATTAATCTCAAGTAGTTTGAGCTATATAATATTTCTGGTAAAACATTATATAATATCATGTTGGTTTAATGGTTAAGGTTAGCCTTTATATTTGTAGGTCCTGGGTTCAAATCTCTCCAAACACATGGTTTTAGTATTTTTTCCTCCACCAAAACGACATCGTTTTGACTTAACGAGGGTGTTAAGAGTTAACGACAGAGTGGTATTTTCGAGTCACAAACTAAAGTTCAGTGTTAGTTTTCAGCGGCCATAGTTGAGTCGTATGTGATGTAGTTTACCCTAACATGTATTGAAAAATAAATAAATTTTAAGAGTAGTTCCATAATAACAATTATTGAAAAGAAAATTGAGCCCTAATAACAAATATTGAAAAAAATTGAATTTTAATAGTAACCATAATAACAAATAGTGAATAAAATGGGCCATTAATAACAAGCATTGGAAAAATTGAATCCTAAATAACAAGTATTAGAAAAGAAAATTGAATTTTAAGAGTAGATCTTAGTAACAAATATTGAAAAAAATTAGGCAAAAATTAAATTTTAAGAGTATGTCCATAATAACAAATATTAAGAAAAAATTAGCCCTTAATAATAAACATTAGAAAAAATTAAAATATAAGAGTAAGCCCTGATAATAGATATTGAAAAAAATTAAACCCCTAATAATAAATATTGAAAAAAATTGGACACTTAATAATAAATATTAGGAAAAGATTAAACCTATTGAAAAAATTGACCCTAAAATTGGTATAAAATATTTTTCATAAATATAATTTACTATAAATTTTGGACCCTAGACAGGTGTCCTTTTGACCAGGCCTACGTAAGGCACTGCATAATATTTGCTTTGGAATTAGTTAGGAAACAAGAAAGGTTCTTATTTTTTCTGTTTAGTAGACGGGCAGCAAACTAAATATGTAACGATCTAAATTTCGAGTTAATAGTTCGGATATTAAATTATTGGTTTGGATTCAACTTTAGGCTTCGGATATTAACTGTCATAGAATACTTGTTTTAGAATTGAGCTCTCTATTCTTCTCTTGGTTTTAGACCCAATAGTTTAGAAGGGTTGCTACCCAAATATAATTTTACGCATGACTGAGCTGTAGTTTACCTTATTTTAAACCTCTCTGTTTTTAAGATGCTTGAAAGTAAATTAAATGGATAATGTTAAAAGTCGATGCTCTTACAAGTAGTATCTAATCATAGATAATCTTAACCCTTTAATAATATGTATACACTATGCAGACAAAACGATCTGAACCCGTGCCTTCTAGGATGAACAACATCCGTATTTCTACCGAGACACTTGTTGGTTTCAAGAACAGCACAGTTACAAACCAGAATCTAAGTTCCACCGCATCTCTGAAAAGCTTAGTAGAAGCCTGTATCGTTGGCAAATCAGCATTCATAAAAGCAAAGACCTGCTCATAGTTTAATAGCATGATTAATTAGTTGTTTTATCCATTGGTTTCTAATTAAATTGCCGCTAAGGCATTGACGAGTGTTTAAGTAGTAAATAAACTTTATTTAATACCGGTGAGGTTAGATTAAGTTGGATTGAAATTGAATAACATGAGTGAACATTCGATAGAAATTTCTTAGCAACTTTAGACATAAATGTTTGCCTCATAGGATTTTGTCAGGTTGATGTTTAAAGGAATTTGTCGAGTGAAACATCTGTAAACATATAGAGTATTGATTGAAGGTAAAGGTGGCAATTGGTAGGGAATAACAAAAAATTATGGGGATTTAAATTGATGGGACGATGAATAATCGAAATATTCACTTATGGGGACAAAGATGGGAAAAATTTTATCCTCGAAGTTCAAATGGTAGATACAATCGAGCATGAAGTACAATTACTTAAAGATTTCCATGACCCATAAGTTACATACACAATACTCATACCTGATGCCACTGAATCCGGCTTTACTTGCTAAGGCTTCAAATTCCTGTTTGGTTCGTTCCTTCCCTCCTGAATTCCTCGTCAGCATCAGAACGTCCCACTGTGTAGTGCCTCTGGAATAAGCATTCGCTTCCGGTACAACTGGAACGATTGCCTCGAACACTACAACTTTTCCGTCCTCCGGAATAGCATTATAACAATTCTTCAAAAGCTTCACGCAATGATCGTTGCTCCAGCTTGGAAAAACCCACTATAAAATTTTTCAAATTATATCGTTGATTTATTTTGTATAAAAAGATAAATATTGTGTATATTAGATGTCAAGGTTCTAACTCTACATATGAATAAACAAAACCGAACGTTGGGTTCATTTATATCATTAGTTTGTTAAAATGAATTATCTCACCTTGATAAAAATTGCATCTCCCTTAGGAACACTTTCAAACATATCTCCTCCTACATGTTCAACACCTGCAGTCATACATATATAGTATTCAGACATAAGATGTCATTTGGCAATCATAGAACTCCAAAAACACGAAAATTTAAGATTCGAATTTCAATACAGATAATTTCTTTTGTTGTTTCTCTATCGTCAAGCCTCCTACGACAATGTAAAAAACAGAACAAAATACAAGGCAAGATGATAGTGTTACCAGGGTAGGCAGGCGCATGTTGTATAACATGAGACAAATCAAAGTTAATTCCTTTCATAGAGGGATACTTGGAAGTGATGAGGCTGAGGGCGATTCCGAGACCACCGCCGACATCAACCAAACAGCCGACCTGCTCGAAACCATTGTAGCTGTCGAGGATCTTCTTGAGAACTATGCCGGTGTGGTTAATCAATGCAGTATTGTAAACTTGATTGAACCTTGGGTCCGTGCCGGAGTATTCGAAGGCGTTCATTCCATGGACCCTGTCAAATGGAACTCCTCCTTCGATAATTGCATCCTTCAGCTGCGACCTTTCATGAGAATTACCGTGCAGGGATTTGTTAACAATAAGATAAGATCTACCCATTGATAGATGAAATCTATATTTTAAAAGGTATATAGATGCTGATAGAATCTTAATACAATTGTCAGTTGACACGTGAGTTCAAATGTGCTTAAACATCCACTATACCCCTTGGAAGAAAATAGTTAAATGGGAGAGAGAGAGAGTGAAGAAACACACCAACTGTCAATGAAGATCTTGTCTTGGAGCAATGTCATTAGAGGGCCTAAGGAAACCCCATCCTTATTTCGAACAAAGAATTTGGAGACGGGCGTCAAGCTATAGAGCCTCTGAGGATCGCCCTTCTCATCGTCCGCGACCGAGCACTCCACGATTCCATGGCTGGCCAAGACTCTGAGAATGCGGTCCAGCATGGAGGGTGCCTCCGGGTTCTTTGTAGGTAAACGTGTGACGATCTCTTTCGAGGAGAGCTTAGCATCTGGACCGGCTTTCGCAATGATCTCGAAGACGTTGAGCTGAACCGCTGCATGCATCGACATGGGGAGCACTAGAGAGTTGACGACCTGGAGGGCATACATTAGGCTTTCCTCACTGGTGCCATTGAGTTGGGTTTCTGTTGAAGTCGCCATCGGAGATGAAAGCTTCTTCAATGGAGAAATTGGATTTGTGAACGTGGAATGGCTGGATTAGGGTTTATCAAAATGAAGGCCAAGGAATCACCAACCTTATCTTTCTATTTTGATATATGATTTTTCGATTATTTTCTTTTCCTCGTTAGGCAATTTAAAGTAGACCTAGTAAACTTGACCCGAAACCGACCTGAATATGTCTGATTCGAAATCCGAAATAAATCGAACGAAACGACTCAAATTTTAGTTGAACAGAAAATAGACCCGAATCGATTTTCAACCGAACCGAAGTCTACTCGAAATGAAAGTGTACTACGAGGTTGGTTTTAATAGTAAGTAATTCGATATCGCGTATCAAAGTGGACGAGTTGAAAATTGAATGATGCCCTCTGAATATAAAGTTGAGTGGTTGTTTCTTTTTAGAATCTGAGTTTTGATAGGTGGCATAGTATTTAGATCACCAATCCCTACTTTAATGCTTTCGGATTAAATCCATCTTGGATTAAATAAACTCAGTTTCTTTAATGCCTTCAGATTAAACTAATTTCAATAATAGTTGGGGTAATAAAACAAGAACGAAGACATAATATTTAGATCCCTCACCTCGTAGTTGAGAGGTTAAAGCAACTCAGTTTCTTTAATGCTTTCGGATTAAATCCTGCTTGGATCCCACTGATCGAGGGAGAGATTAAATTTAATGTTGATAGTGATGCGACAAGTGATGTAGCTGCCTGTGGGGGTATGCTGCGTTTAGCATCAGATGAAATTCGTGCAATGTTCTCAGGTCATGTTCCTAACTTGGGTGCTGATTTTGCAGAGTTAATGGCAATTAAAACTGCACTTTAGATTTTTGTACTGACGAGTTGGCTGGGAAAGGCAAACTTGATAATTGAATCAAATTCTCAAGTTGTTCTTAACTGGATTAATGACTTCCTGTTTCGTCCGTGGCGTTGGTGGACTACCTTTGAAAAAATTATAACCTCAAACGTTCTATTGGTCCGGAGAAAATAGTGTATGTTCAGAGAGAAAGAAATGTTATGGCCGACAACCTTGCAAACACAGGGCTGAACAGGGGAACGGTGTTTAAAGCATGGTGGTGACTTTACCTGCAGTTATTTAAGGTTATGCCTTGTTAGGATTATGGCTCTTTTGTGTATTGAGGTTTTATTTTTATTTTGGTGAGATTATTGATAGTTTTGGGTGAATCTTCGACGCCTAAAAACTGGTGCGTTTGCAGCACAATTTCTTTGGCTTGTTTGCTCAGGGTGTTTTGTGCTTTGAAGGATATTTGATGCTTATTCTCTTGGTTGTATGTACTTTTTCCCTTCGCTTAGAATTAAGGAGGAGGCATACAACTGAGGTGTTTCTCTTTAATAAAATTATATTTGTAAATAAAAAAAAAAAAAAAGCTAGACCTGATTATGATGAGTTTTGAGATATCATCATACTATGTTAGAGTTTTTTTACCAAACTATTTAGAGTTTTTATCTTTGTGTTTTGTTTTTATGCTATATTTAAATGAAATAATGTTTTACAACTTGCATGTCTACTTTTGATTTTGTGATTATGATGAGTTTTGAGATACCATGCATACTATGTCAACATTTTAGTTTTAATTAAACTATCATAATTTCATAAAAATGTGATCATTGTATTGATGTTTATATAACTGTGATGTGATTTTCAAAAAACCATTATTATATTATTGTGAGCATGAGATGCAATTGTACATATAATTTCTTTTGTTTTTCACCATGTCAAACGGTTGATATAAGATCACATAATGATTGGTGAAAAGTAGGTGAGGGATTTTGGGGAACTACCTAGTCAGAATCTTTTTTTTTACCACATTTGTGATTGGAGTATGTAGTTGTGTAATGCGTTTTGTTTATGTCAACATTTCATATATTTTGACTTTTTTTTTTGTGTTTTTATAAAATTTATTTGAGAAAATTATTTTCTGACATTTTTACTTTAGAGATATTTTAGACTTTTTAGCATTCTTACTCCCTATAGTTTATATAGTTTCTTTTTTTTTAGATACTTTATTTTTTAACTTTATTTTGGATATTTTATTTTGATATTTTGATTTAATTTTTATAACTTTTTAAGATTTGGAAAAGTTGGATTGTTTTATTATGGACTATATTTTTTAATGGACATTGTTGTTTAAATTTTTTTTATTTTGAGACTAAAAATGTATTTCATTTTTTGAAACTATTAAAAATTTGAGGTTAATTTTTAGTATTTTAAAAATAAACTTTAATTTTCAGATATTTTATTTATATGTACAGTTATCATATTATAAGTTAATATACATGACTGATTGTTTTTATAACTTTATTAAAAAATAATTAAATTCCTACAAAATTTGCTAAAAAAGCTCTTGAATTGAGCAAAAAAAAAAAAAAAATATTGATTATTGAGAATGAGAGGAAGTTCAAATATTTTTAACGTTACTACAAAGGTTCAAAATCTTAATTAGTTCATGCTTGTATAGTAGATTAATTAGATTAGACTGTGCTCGTATAGTTTTATTCAGAAACGCTTAGAGGAGGAAAGGCGCATACTTCATCATCTCTTGGACAAAAAGTAAAAAAGTATTAAATGGACATTATCATTATTCATCATCCGTAAATAAAAGCCAATAAAATCTATTCATCTTATTTTTTTTCAAGGTGAATCATCCTTTTTTTTTACATGTTGAAAAAAAAAGTAGTTATTAAGTAGTTATTTTAAAGTGGAGGGACCTTATTAGCTGGAACCACGGATGACGTAATAAGTTAAGTTTATATAATAATTTTTCCTTTTGAACATTCTAGTTCTATAATAAAAAAGACATATCCGCATTTTAAAAATATTGTTGTAAACGGAGAATATTGGGAAACATTTTTGCTGGTTGTCCACCCTTCTCAGGGTCTAATTTTCATCAATAAAATCTATCGGCTTAGGGGGAAAAAATAGCATTTGTCATTTTTGGGGCGAGGCCACGAAGTTTTGGTCTAATTATTCTAATATATTTCTACATTCACGAGTGGAATCAATGCTCTGTCATAGTGGTGAATTATTGAATCAAATGGTTACAAAAACCAAACAGCAAACAGTCCCACAAATTTGTCGGATTTCAAAAATCCAAATTGAGGTGGGACTTGGTGTAAATGCAATCGTTTTAGGCATGAGGATTTGAAGCTTCCCGATACAATAGCGATTCACATCTGTTGATGTCCAAAACTGACAGGCAACGGACAAAGGAAGTACGGAATCAATTATTGTTGGTGATACACACTTGACCATTATCCGACCAGTGCTAGGTAAAAACATATCTATAATTGATTCAGAATGGCGCATTATCCGAATTTGACCTGCAAACTAAAATAAAATGAAACTGAATCGAATTTAGTTGAATCGAAAATAAACTCAAATCAATTTTAAAGTTGGGGTAATAAAAAAAAGATATTAAAATAATATTTAAAAAGATCATTTCAAAGTTGAGAGGTTTTAAAAGCAACTCAGTTTCTTTAATGCTATTCGGATTAAATCCTGCTTGGAAAAATTGATCGAGGAGAGATTAAATTTAATGTTGATAGTGATGCGACAAGTGAAAATAGCTGCCTGCCTGTGGGGTATGCTGCGTTTAGCATCAGAATGAAATTCGTGCAATGTTCTCAGGTCAAATCACCTAAACCAAACTGCTGATTTTGAATTAAGTTAATGGCAAAAAAAACTTAAACTTTAGAATTTTTTGTACTGACTAAGTTGGCTGGGAAAGGCAAACTTGATTATTGAATCAAATTTAAAAGACTCCATTACACGTGTTCAACCACTGATTTGTTTGTCCGTGGCGTTTTTTTCCTCAAATTTTGAAAAAACAATATAACCTCAAACGTTCTATTGGTTGCAGGCTCTAATTATTTATACTTAAAAGTTCAGGGTGAAAGGTTTTTTAATTTTTTGGACGAGATGAAAATTGAATGGACACAGGGCTGTATATAAAGTGTTTGATGGTGTCATACTTTAAAAAAATAGTAAATTATTCGTGCAATCTTTTTATGGTTTTATTTTTTTAAAAAAAAATTGATAGTTTTGGGCATATCTTCGACGCCTAAAAGTTAGTGCGTAGTGTAAGCCGTTTTTGATTTCATTACTTGTTTGAATCAGATGAAAATTGAAAATGGATTTGATTTTGAATATAAAGATTGTAGTTTTTTTTAGAATCTGAGTTTCAATAGATGACATAGTATTTAGAATGTGTTATTAATATGGAACTTTATTTCTTCGGTTCTAACTCAACTAGACCTAACGCTAGTTTAGATCGTGGGAAGTGTCACCATCGACGTTAGAGTTTTGGCTGCTAGAGGGTTGTTATCTTTTTCTGCTATATATTTTGTGAAATAATGTTTTACAACTTGCATGACTATTTTTATGTGTTGTGATTATGATAAATTTTGAGATATCATGCTTACCATGTCAGATTGAGTTTTAATTAAACTATCAGAATTTTAGAAATGTGATCATCATATTTAGTACGATATATATGTCAACATTTCATACATTGAAAAAATTTTTTGTGATTGGAGTATATAGCTGTGTAATGCGTTTTGTTTATGTCAACATTTCATACATTGTGTTTTACTGTGTTTTTATAAAATACCTTGAGAAAATTATTGTGAAACTGAGTTTGTGTCTGTTTGTACTTTAGAGATACATTGGGCTTATTAGCTCACTCCCCTATAGTTTCTCTTTCAGATACTTTTAGACTCTAGGCGTCTTGATACTTGAGGATCTCTTGTGTTACCGATTTGTTTTCATTTTGTTATGGACTACATTATTTTCAGACATTGTTTACTTCTACTATTTTTATTTTGAGACTTTGATGCATTGGACTTGAGACTATTTAGGGATTTGAGGTTAATTTTTAGTATGCATGCATAAACTTTTATTTTCAGATATTTTATTTATATGTTAACCAGTAACCCACATGTGCTTGCTGGCTCTAATTATTTTTTTCTCAGCAATTGAGATTTTTATTAGATTAGAAACAAATTTTGAGTGAGAGCCTTATTAAAAATTATTTAAATTTAATTAGAGAAAAAGAATACTACTAGACAATTTTTGTCACCACCCGGCTTTGAAAAACACTTTACTCTTCCCTTTTTATGCTAGATGAACATCCATACTGTTTTGAATCTCGATACATTTGAAAATTGCACGTTAGAAATTACCCGAGCCAAACTGTCAATTTCATCCAACGATTCCACCAACGCCCTCAGAATACAAAGTTGATGGTGTCATACTAAAAAAAAGTAAATCTTCATGCAATCTTTTTATGGTATAATTTATAAAAGAATATGTCGCATATCAAAGTGTATTACGGGGTTAGTCATAATGGTAAGCAACTTGATATCGCTTAAGTATGTCTTTAGTTCGAGGTCTTGTATATACATAAAATCTTTACTGGAAACCCACTCACTAAAACCAAGTGTACGACACGAATCAATCCAGATTAATCAAATCTAAGTCCTAAAAAACTGAGAGGGCAACAAAAAAATGTACTACAACCTACGAAAACATGAAAAACTCATGTGAATGCCGGAAAGTGATCAATTTCATATTATTATTTTTTTTTCTCGACAATTAAGTTTTTTATTTTATTAAAAGCCCGAGTTGTGTGCCTCACTAAAAATCTCTCCAGATCTAGTTAAAGCAAAAGAGTACAACACTACCAAGGAAGACATTGTTACTGGTTGTTCACCTTCTCAAGGTGTAATTTTCATCAATAAAATTTAACGGTTTAGCAAAAAAAAAACGTTTGTCATAGGGGTGGGAATTGGGTGAGGAATATTCGAAAACCGTGTGGATCCAAACTAACGGGATGAGGAATGTAACACCTTTAACATATACTCGTAGTACGAATACACATTAAGGATGTCACAATATATACTCGTAGTACGAATACACATTAAGGATGTCACAATATTATTTAACAGAGTTCTAGACTTTTAATAATTTTTTTTAAAAACATCTTACATAAAACTAGTTTATAAAATAACCATTTCTTGACTTTCGAAATATTTATAGCTTATTTGCAGATTGCTAGTTTTAACCCCGAATTAGTTTATAAAACATGTTAGTCAGTTATTAAAATAAGCATGCAACTCAGGGTGAAAACTAGGTACACTGCCTAGGCCCTTTCTTGAATTTAAAATCATTACGCGATAAATGATAAATAAAATTTTACCCGATTAAATATCATCACCGGTAATTCTTTAACGATACGAATAATTCATATTTATCTGACTATTAATCAAACTTATACATTTAAAACAACTAATGAATAAATTGATACATGTCCACTAGAGAATATCATAAATTAGAATGTCTTACTGATGTTTGGCAGATTGCAGTTTGATTTACATGCTTGACTCCTCTTCCGGTAAGTTTCCAATAACCTACGTGTAAAACAACACACACTAAGTTTTGCTCAAACTGACCTCGGGTAATACTTTAGCTTTAAGCAATGTCTTGTATGTACCCGCCTTATGAAGAAATTTGATTAGTGGCGGATTATTGAATAAAGCGGGCGTTAAACTAGTTTCCGAAGCAGATAAACTAATACTTTCCCAAAACAGAGATTATGTAGGGAAAAGTTTTTTACAAAATGGTTTATTTGTAATCGAAACCCAGTTTAATGAGAATAATGAAGCCACTTATTCTGCTTATACTGTTGAAACTCTTGACATGTGGCATGCTAGATTAAGACATGTGAACTTACAATCACTTAAAAAACTCATAAAAATGAAGTTAATATCTAATCTAGAAGATAACAGCTTTAACAAATGTGAAATTTTTGTAGAAGCTAAGCATACTAAACCTACTTTTAAGACAGTCTTTAAGCGTAGATCTGATCTTCTAGAATTTATACATACTGATCTAGCAGACTTTAGAAACTGTGAAAGTAAGGGCAGAAAACACTACTACATCACCTTTGTAGATGATTATTCTAGATATACAAAGGTTTATCTCCTCAGAACTAAAGATGAAGCTAATAACTTCTTTCTTATTTATAAGGCAGAAGTTGAGAATCAGCTTGATAGGAGAATAAAACGTGTTAGATCCGATAGGGTGGTGAATATGTATCTAATTTCCTTAAAGTGGTGTGTGAGAAAAATGGCATAATACATGAGACCTCTGCTCCTTATTTTCCTCAACAGAATGGCACTGCCAAGAGGAAAAACAGAACTTTAAAAGAAATGATGAACTCTTTGTTAATAAGTTTTAGGTTATCTGATAACATGTGAGGGGAATCCATTCTCTTGGCCAATCATATATTGAACTGAGTGCCTCATAAGAAATTAGATTGTACTCCATACGAACTGTGGAAAGGTTATGCACCAAATTTGCAATACTTGAAAGTGTGGAGGTGTCTGGCAAAAATAGGTTTGCCTGACTTTAAGAAGACCACTATCGGTCCTAAAATAGTTGATGCAGTGTTTATAGGGTTTACTACAAATAGTTCCGCATACAGGTTTATGTCTTTAAGTGACTTCTCAATTTGTGAATCTAGGGATGCTGTATTTTTCGATGACTCATTTCCTCTTAAAAAACCTAGATTAAATGTTGAGACACAACGAGAAAGTCATAGTCCTGCTTCTTCCAGTAGTCCTGCCAAGGAGACTCTGGAGTTTGAATTAGAGCCTAGAAGAAGTAAAAGAAAAAAAGTGGCTACTACCTTTGGACCAGACTTTATAACTTCCTTTATTATAGAAATTAGTGATTTAGACACTATAAATGAACCTATAGCCCAATCATTCCTTTTAGATGAGGATCCAAAAACTTATAATGAAGCTATAAGTTCAATTGATGCTAGTTTTTGGAGAAGTGCTATCAATGATGAACTAGAATCAATTAAGTCTAATCACACTTGGGAATTGGTTGACATGCCTAGAGGATCTAAACCTATCAGTAGTAAATGGGTCTTTAGAAAGAAACTAAGACCAGACGAGTCAATCCAGAAGTATAAGGCAATACTAGTAGTCAAAGGGTTCATTCGGATGTTTGGTATTGACTTCTTTGATACGTACTCTCCTACGACAAAAATCTTAACGATCCGTGCCTTGTTTGCGATCGCATCTATTCATAAGTTGCATGCTCATCAAATGGATGTAAAGACTGCATTTCTGAATGAAGATCTAGACGAGGGGATCTATATGGAGCAACCACTAGGTTTTGAGACACCTGGTATGGAGGGCAAAGTATGTAGACTTAAAAAGTCTCTCTATGGCCTTAAACAAGCTCCAAAGTAGTGGTACGAGAAATTCCATAAAACCATTTTTGAGTTTTGGTTTTATTGTTAATGGAGCGAATGCATGCGTATATTAAAAATATTTGGAATTGATTGTGTCATCATAAGCTTATATGTGGATGGCATGTTGATTTTCAATACTAACATTGAATCCATTAACAAAACAAAAATTTCTTGTCTACTAAATTTGAGATGACTGATTTGGGAAAGGTTGATGTGATCTTAGGAGTAAAAGTTACTAAAACTAAAAAAGGGGTTTTATTTAAATCAAACACACTATATTGAGAAAGTGTTAAAGAAATTTGACAGTTTTGATGTCAACCATGTTCGAACTCCTTATGACTCTAGTATACATCTCTTTAAGAATAAAGGAAATAGTGTTTCCTAGGAAGAGTATACTAGAATTATTGGAAGCCTTATGTTCTTAATGAACTATACTCAGCCTGATATTGCCTATGCTGTGAGTAGGTTAAGTAGATATACTCATAATCCTAGTGGTGAACACTAGATTGCACTCAAGCGCTTACTTAAGTATCTTAAAGGTACTATTGATTGGCAACTCGAGTTTGTTGGCTTTCCTTCTATTTTAGAAGGATATTGTGACGCCAATTGGGTTACCGATAATAATGAAGTAAGCTCCATGAGTGGGTATGTCTTTACCTTAGGTGGTGCAGTGATTTCATAGAAGTCTGCTAAACAGACTTGTATCGCACGCTCTACCATGGAGTCAGAGTTTATTGCTATTGACTTGGTTGGGAAAGAAGCCGAATGGCTTAGAAATCTATTAGCAGAAATTCATTTGTGGGGAAAATCGACTCCTCCTGTGTCCTTGTTGTGTGATTCACAAGCAGCGATATGTGTGGTGAAGAGCCAAGCTTAAAATGGTAAGAAGAGACACATTCGCATAAGACATGAATCAGTGAGACACTTAATAAGGAATGGAGTTCTCTCTTTAGAGTATGTGAAGTCGAAAAAGAACATTGCTAATCCGCTTACCAAAGGGTTAAGTCAAAAATTGGTTCTAGATTCGTCGAGGGGGATGAGTCTAAAGCCCATTGGTTGAGGAATTCATGGTGGATACCCAACTTAGTTATCTAAGTTCAATATGGTCAAACAAAACCATGAAGAGTACTCATAGTGTATATTTATTATTATCTATCCCTACGACGAATAATTTACATGCCCAGGTTGAGTTATATTACTCTTAATAAATTCATAGCCTAGGTTTTGGCTGGTCTTAGTGAGAAAGATTTGATGAATTTAGCGACTTTGGTTGAATAATTACTCTTAATAAGTTCATAGCCAGTGTTAAGTGGGTAGTCCTATCGCGAAGGACTGAATGAACTTGCCGCTAGAAATGATGGTTTTTTAACTCTTAATGAATTCAATCCCAAGAGCTTGGGTTGTTCTATTGAGAAGAACTTATTGAATTCACCGATTAAAGAGGTTGGGTTTTTATTCTTAATGAATTCTTATCCCATAGTTTGGGTGGTTCATTTTATAAATGAACTTGAAGAATTCACCTATTAATTTGAGAGGATGAGCTTGAAGGAAAAGCTCTTAATTATTTCATAGCTCTTATTTGAGTGGTTTATAGTGAGATAAACCTGATGAAATAACCTATGTAAGTGAGAAGGATTAGCCACCTTCTATGAAAAACATTGGGTTGTTTTTCTAGTACACTTACTAGAATCCTGAGGTCAGATGGCTATACTCGATTACATTTGTATATTTATATACATTGTATATTTTCTGACACATCGAGGATTTCGGTGGATGAAGGGGTTAGTAGTGTGTTATGAGTTCACCCCTATCTTAGAAAGTTCCAGATTCATTCACTTTTCTAAGAGAAGAATTACTCATTCCACTATGTACTAGTTCCAGATACGTTCATTAGTGCTTAAGCAACTAATCTCGCTATTGCTCTTCTCATATATTTTTTTAAAAAGCTCATTTCTTTCTTATCACTCTGTTTTTAAAAGATTCTTTTGCATTTGTGGGGATTGTTGGATAATGCTCAAGTCAAGTATCCCACATTGGGTGGGAAAGTACCTTAGGCTTGGTTTATATAGAGGTCTTAATAGCTTCCCTTGTTGAAGATTAGTGGACAAGCCCCCCTGCACGCGCGCAGCCGCCGCCTTCATCCGTCCAACCGGCTCAACTCGGCTCTTGTTCGTGTTAACACGTGTCTTCGACACGTCTATGCGCGTTTCTTTCTTTTTAGATTTAAAACACGTTTATTACACATTTTATTAGCTGATATTAATTCGAAACGAATCTGAATTCGTGATCCGGTTAAGCTGTTTCAGGTCGATAATTATTTCATAATTATACCGGACTTACATCCATCCTTATCTTAACAGGTGTTTTGAGACAAACTTTAATTTGGTTTTAATGCCGATACTTATCTCTTATTTTTTGGACGTTTTTAACCCTTTGTTTTAGTATAAATAGAGCCTTTTTGGCTCATTTTATATCATCCGAAAAACCACAAACCTCCTTCAAAATCATATTTTCTCAAGTTCTGTCGAGTTCTATTGTGGTTTTTGGTTTTTCGAATGATATAAAATGAGCCAAAGAGGATCTATTTATACGAAGACACGTGTTAACATGGACACGAACACGAGCTGAGCCAGCCGGATGGCGACGGCGGCATGCGGGGGGGCTTGTCTACTAATCTTAAACACGGGAGGCTATTAAGACCTCCTATATAAACCAAACCCAAGGCACTTACCCACCCAATGTGGGATACTTGACTTGAGCATTATCCAACAATACCAACATTAAAGTCTCAATGAGACAATAAAAACGTCCACACACAACAAATCAAAGCGCTCCACCTAAAATCACACTGAAAAAAAACTCATCAAGACATCCAACACTATCAACCGACTACTGCTTGGCAAAAGATTGGGGATTCAGTGTAAATATGCAAGTAAATAATGCCAAGAATACGTCTTTTTGCGTGCAAGAATACACGGTCAACAAGTAATATAGTAGTGAGTTGAGTATCATATCCATAGGAATTGTCAAGGAATTAAAAGTCATGATAGTTGTGAATTGGAGCAAATGAGTTGACAACTGATTTTGGATTTTAATTAAGAAAATGATTAAAGAATAATGACAAACACTTATGTCAAGATGATTGATTGGCGTTGGCAGGGGATGCTTGAATTTCAGGCTAGCAATGAAATTAATTAAGAAACTGATTTTGGATTTTAATTAAGTAGATTGACAAACATTGGTGTCAAGATGATTGATTGGCGTTGGCAAGGGATGCTTGGATTTCACGCTAGCAATGACGTCAATTAATAATGTTCAACCTTGGTTTTATTGCTGAGCAGATTTTAAATTAGCATTGTCTATGTCGATGACAATACTCTAAGTTAATTACTTTTAACACCTGTATGTCTATAGTGATGTTTTCAAATAATCAATTTGGCAAAGTTTTAATCTTTACTCCTAAGAGGTAGATTCACTTCAAAAGTAAGTTCATCTGCTTGAACATCTTTAGTCGAAGCTTCTCTCCTTAGCACTTGGCAATTAATCCTTATCTCTTAAGTATGTTAAGATATTAGGGGATAATGAGCATTCAATGCCAACTGTCGTATGGCATAAAACATGATGAAATTAAGCGCGCTAGAAAAATAGACGAAAATGAAAAGGCATTCAATTATTAAAAACCTAAAATCAAGTGTTCATTGCAAACACCCCTAGCCAACTTAGAAGATTAGTTCATGACTGGGGAAACCAACAAAACAATATCATTTTTCAAACGCCATCATTAAAACTAGAAAAAGATTTAAGAGAAATGGACTAAAGAAGGAGATCCGTTGATGCAACCCTTCAATGGATCCAGAACTCTCGGTTACACTGCCTGGTTGAGCCTTGGTTCGCCCTCTACCCTCTTCCTCACGGTGCAACCTCTCTTGCTTAATCATTGGACTTCTTTATATAGGCGCTCGTGAAAACTCTAATTAGGGTTAGGGTTTTGAAAGTTTGTTACCACCATTGTAGGCATGTTATCTTCTCTTTGAATTAGGGCTGATCTGGCTCTGACTCACAGCTGGTTGACCGGGCATTTGCCAACCGATCTTGGCAATAAAAATTGTACATTCCTTAACTCCTAGATGCAAATGCATGGAACTACTAGCAAAATGCACTAAAATGTACCTAAAGTCAAGCAAAAGCATGGTAATATATGCATGAAAAGTACATCTTTTTAGGAGTTAACACTCCCCCAAACCTAGCTTATTGCTTGTCCTCAAGTAATGCAACACTACAAACTACAAAAGCAAAGTAAAGTGCCTTGGCAAAATTGTTCAGATTAGCAACACAAGCTAGCAGGCAAAATTTGGCCCTAGTTTTGTTCTCAAATAACTAAAAGTAGTAATGCTAACAGATCAGCATATTCAAGTGCAGCAATATAACTCTAACCTATGGTCATGAGTGTGTTTGAAGTGAGAGTGGTTTGCATCAAGTATCGATCAGGTCTGCTGAGTTGATTGATTAGTTATGTAAACTCTTGACTTCTTTTTAAAGATGAGAGAAAAATTGGTTTCCTGCTTGCAATACTTGTTCCATGTCTTCGATGTCATCTTATTTTAGTTTTGTCTCGCTTGTATATCTCGATATGATTCTTCAATAAAGTTCTTGTCTGCCATGCTTATGACCTCCTTTTTGTTATTTTGATTGCTATTTTTGTGATTTAGTTCCTTACGCAGATGGCTTGGATGTATTGTGGTATTCTTAATTTTTCAATTCCTACTTTATTCGGACGGAATTCCAGCAAAATCTCAGAGATTATAGCTTGTATGTGCCACTGAAAATTTTCTTTTGGCTTGCATTTTCAATTATAGTTTCTCAATCAGATTTTTCCTGTTAACAGAATGCAAGTTGAGTGTTCTGATTCTTTAAATTATACAGATTTTAAAAAATTGAAATGATCGCAATTATTTAGCTAGTGAAGTGGATTCTTCCTTCTAAAACATTGATTTACAGCTATAATAGATTTACAGCTATATCTATCTTATTATTATCTTTGAATTAATAAAAAACTAGAGGTTTTTAAACCACTAAGTTTTCTAGGTGTTTTCAAAGATTGACTTGAAAAACAAGTCAATAATGTTATTTACAGCTATAATGTTATCTTTGAATTTCACCATATCAAGAACGGAAATGAAGAGTGGAAGTTTGAGAGTATACAAACAGCAACCCAATAATGTCCTTGCACCTTTCTCAACGAAAAGCCTATGATAGAGCATCAAACAGAGAAAAAAAGAATTATGGAAAGCTTTAGTATCATTAGTTTCAGTTTGCCTTGAAAAATATTTGGTTGATGTTATTCAGCCCTTTACCCTCAATGAGATTACTCACCTTGAGTTCTTCAATGAAGGATTATGGACATGAATGTCATGAAACCAGAAATGAAACCACCCTCGGCCCCGCGAGCTAAGATTGCAGTGTAGTTTGTTCCAATATTGAAGACAATAGTGCCAACACATTAGACAAGGCCACATAGATTGCTATCCTTAACCAGTAATGCCCCAAGTCTTTAGACATGTTTACAAAGGACCTCTTTGTCAAGGTTGATAGTTGTTGCAACCATTTTGCTTCAACAAGTCCCTCCTGAAATACCAATAAGAAAAAGGTAAGGACCTGTTTGTTCTATTAGCTGCTTGACATGTTTAAGCTGAATGTTACTCGACACACAAGGGCGAATGTAGGATTTAGGTAAGTATTAAATATGGGTATGCTCAATTTTTTTTCTAAATTTTTCCTAATATTTGAAGGATGATACTCATGTACCCGTGTACAAGATACAAGTGTAGGGCACATGTATTTCAAGTGAAATGAAGAGTCGTAGAAATGTAGTGTAAGCCAGTTCTAAGTAAACCATAGGCTTATGATGGTTCATGACCAAGTTCGAAATGCTTACAATGGTAGAAATTTCTTGCTTTTTCGTTTTTTGCCTTTACCGGTTAATCTGAGCTTCTGTAATTCTTAACGAGCAATGCTTTTATCCGTGTGCTGTTGTTAGGCTTGTCAAAGGATCTTGAAGTTCCTGCAGTTTATAAATGAAAAACATAGTTAAGCATGAAAAATGAGATTAATCAACCAACAACAGTTAATTATAATATAGGGCTTTTGCATTGCCTGGAACATTTGATTTATAACTTCCCCGTTCCTTGTTTAAAATATGAATCTGTTTTTGTTGTTAACTCAATGGAAAATGTAATGCATACAGTTATTCTGTGAGATCCCTTTAGAGTCTCTGCAAAAATGTTAAAGTCCGAATTGATGCGACGAAGGAAGTGATCCGAAGGATTTCTCCGATATGGACATCGGAATCCTACTTCAGCAAAGAACTGCAAAAATCTATTTTCTAAGTAGAAATGAACGAATTTAGTTTCAATTATGTACTCTCTCAATTAGTTGATTAATGAGTTAAATACCGATGATTAAACTAAAAATTTATCAAAGAAGTGTCTAAAATATATTGCAGAGTTACCAAATGTGTTCCGAACATCATATTTTCAATCTTAAATATACTGTCTTTTCTATAAAGCTCCTATATACGTTGACAATTTGTTATATAATGGGAAAACTCTACAGCACTCGACAAGCACCGCCGAAAATCACTAACGATGAATACTACTAAATACAATTAAATTAATTTATAAAGATTAAAAATTTCAATGACTCAACATATAATTATAAATTATTTAAAATAAAATTTCAATTAAATTATTTTCTATATATATTACATTGTTATTATTTTAAATAATTAGATCAAATATCAATCTTAGTAAATTTAAAAAATAAAAAACCCTAAACTCCAAACCCCAAACCCAAAATCCTAACCCCTAAACCCCAAACCCTAGCCACTAAAACCTAAACCCAAAACCTTGAACCCTAAATTCAAACATTCAATTTATGGTTTTATGGTTTAGGATTTTAGGTTTAGGGTTTACAATTTAGGGTTTAGGGTTTATGATTTTGAGTTTAGGATTTTTTATTTTTTCAATTGACTAAGGTGGGTATTTAATTCAATTATTTAAAAAATAAAAAATAAAATATATATGGGAAATAATTTAATTAAAATTTTATTTTAAATAATTTATAATTATACGTTGAGTCTTTTACATTTTTAATATTTATAAATTAATTTAATGGTGTTCAGCGGTGTTTACCGTTAGTGGTGTTCAGCGGTGCTCGCCGAACGTGGTAGACTCATCCTATAGAATGTGTTTTTGTCAACTCTATTGAAATAAAATAAAATAAATAAATGAAGAAAAGATAAATATACATATAAACAAGTATATCCAAATTGATTTTTGTAGTGTTTTCTTACTTTAAAATAAAAAATAAAATAAAATTACTCGTTACTACAATTATATTTTCTATCAAACTACAATTTATGGTTTCTTAATATTATCTCACAACCCAACATTTAGTAAGTGAGTTGATATGAAAAGATTAAAAATATATTTTTTTAAATGATAACAAAAGTTATAATAATATTTTTGTCCTTTCATATATATATACACTTATTTATATAACTTCTAAATAAAATAATTAAAAACTATTACTTAAAAATGAACACAATATTAGTAAAAAAATATTTTTTAAATGGTATTTGTCATAATGCAGTCAAGGACCGAGTCTTAGAAAAGATTGTTTGTAGGTCTGTATTTTAGTGACAGGGGGGGACTGCGGAGGCTGAAGCAAATGGTATTTGATCATTTCAGCAGGCACTTTAGGTGCAAACACAGGTCTTGGAGGTCAATCTTAAAATAGAACTTCAAGAGGGTCACAATTTCAGTTGCTTGGAAGCTTGAGGAGCCGTTCCCATTGGAAGAAATAAAAGAAGCGGTATGGTCCTGCGACGAGTCAAAAGCTTTTGGCACCGGTGATGTTAACATGAGATTCTGCATGAATTGTTGGGAGGTAGTGATGGGCGAGCTGTTGTGATTGATTGGAGAATTTTACAAGTCTGGTTTTACTGATTTTTATCGGAGCTGTGGTCGAGGCCGATATTATGTCCAAATTCATGCAGTATTGTCAATTGGGAGGGTTGTTGCTGAAATTTTTCAACTTTAAATCGTTTGTTCTAGGGCCTTTTTACTGTCTGAAACTAGGGTGAAGGTGTATTTTGTGTTGGTAGAATGTTAAGGGAACTATCTTACACTTGGTTGTGTTGTACTATTTTCCTCCGTTTATAATTAGGAAAGTTTTTAACGAGACTCGCAATCAAGTTAGACTTGTATAATTCAACATTAATAAAATCATATTTTGCCGAGCAAAAAAAATATTTTATTAAATGATAACAAAAATTATTATAATAATATTTATGTCCTTTCATATATATATATATATATATATACTTATTTATATAACTTCTAAATAAAATAATTAAAATCTATTACATAAAAATGAACACAATATTAGTAAAAAAATATATTTGACCACTTATAATCTTTGTTGAATATAATTTTCTGCATATATTTTGAGTTATTTTTTATACACAAGCTGTGTAAAAAAATTTACACAACCCTTCATATTTAAGCAATAAAATCTAAAACTTAAATCCCTAGCCCTAACACTATAAAACCTAAACCTTAAACTCTAAATTCTAACCATAAACCTTAAATTCTACACCTTATACACTAAAACCATAAACCTTAAACCCAAAATATCGAAGTATTTTCCGCATGGGCGGAGCCACAGACACCCCAAAATTTTTGGAAAATTATATTTTTCTATATAATTTGTATATAAAAATTAAAAAATATATATAATTGATACCCCTTTATAAATAAATTGACACTTCTTTATAAATAAATTAACTCTTCTTAAATATCATTCAAGAAAATAACACCCCTTATATAAATTCTTGGCTCCGCCCCCGATTTTCCATATATTTTTTCATATAAACAGTTTCCTTCACCAAATCGTGAGCATGTACAAACTAAGGGAGTTGTAGGGGAATTTGTTAGAAACAAAACATAAATTAATATGAAATCTAATACACATGATCTATCATGTAAAATCATTAAGAATAATAAACCGAATAAACTGAATGCGGAAGCGTACCTAAATTCATTGATAGACTAAAAACCTTGAATCCTTTGATGGAGATCACCTAGAAGGTGGTTGTGATCTTCCAAGAAGATAGTTTTCTCTTGACATAAAACTCTTTGACGGGGAAGGAGAGAAATGCAAGTTAACCTATTTCTTGGGGACCACAACCTCTTTATATAGTTGATTTAATAAATCAACTATTAAGTATTTACAACTCTGCCCCTCATCGAATTATAAATACATCTTATGATATCTACACTTATTTCCATGACATTTTAATACATATGACACGCCTAACATAATTGGTCACTTGGTTTTGTGTTATACTTTATAATAACATCATACATTTTACATATGTGCCCACAATTGCGGATTTTAATCCAACAATCTCCCACTTGGGCAACATATGTTTCCTGATAAATGTACAACCTTATGAGCTAAAAAATTTGCTATTATATAATAGGTATTCTATAACAATCTCGTCCATCAACTATATCCATATAGGATCAAAGTAGCCTTTGCCATATCAATCATGACTAAACCCATCAATGGTCATGTATACAAATATAGTCAAATGACATAGATCAATCATGGATGCGTAGCATGGAAAATTACATGAAATGTGAACCGAACATGTCTATTTCCAACTAGTCCTCCTAAACCTTAGTGAGATCAAACTTTACTGAATTCAGGGTGTACATAAACCAAAAGAACTTTATTTCTGCAGAAAACAATCTTAAAATATCCCTAAACTAAAGTAATTGAAATTGTGTCTAAACCGAATAAGCTTTTTTTTAATTACAAACTCCCACTAAAACCGAATATCCTTAAATAACATTACACCCACATGAGTAATGTGCTCATGAAAGACCTAGGGTGATAGTTTCTTAATAAGCGCGCAACTATGGAGTTTATACCAACATGCTCTATAGACACACAATCACTCTGAATTTTCTTTAACAATTAGGAACTTATTATTTTTTTGTGCTTTGAATTTGAAGTGTTCCTATTGTTTATAGAATAAATGAATGGATATTTATCGTCACAAAATAACTGAAGTGGTCTTTCTATTCAATCTATAATTAGCAGCTCATGTGACAGAATCTTTTGCATCAATATTCTAATAGAATCGAAGCCTGTAAACCTGATGATCTCTAACTTACCAGAGCTTCGATATGTGAGCATGTACTTTTTGTTCTCTTAAAAATATTTCATAACCTTATTGGCTGCTATCCAATGATCCATAATATGATTGCTTAAATATCTGTCTAACATTCCAACAATGTACGCAATATCCGAAGACATATATACTCGAGCATAAATTAGATTCTCAATATCTTATGCATATGAAATATGTTGTATTTTCTAAATTTCAATGTTACTTTGAGGGCATTGTGTAAGACTAAATTTGTCTTCTTTAGCAATATGAGTATCACTTGGTTTACTCCCACTGAACTTGTAGTATATACAATTGTCAACCAAATTTATCTCAAAGCCGAATGAGATAATCAGTATGAAATTTATAATTTCATTAATGAAAGTCCTACTTAAGCTCATAGATGAATTTATTTAATTTACATATCATTGATTTTGTATCATTAGACACAAATCTATGATTGTACCATATAATTCATTTCTTTAATGTCTCCATTGAAAAACACAAGCTTAACATCCATCTTATGTAGCTCAAGATTAAAATAAGCAACAAGTGTAATAATTATCTTGAAAGAGTCTTTCAATGAAACTTGAGAGAAAGTCTTTACAAAACAATGTCTTCTTTTAGAATATATCCTTTAGATACATGACGTGCTTTATACTTATCCACATTACCATTTCCATCCCTATTGGTTTTAAATATCCATTTACAACCAATTAGTTTGCACCTTAAGGTAATGAGACAAGTTCCTAAACTTTATTGTCTTGCATAAAATTATACTCTTCTTGAATGACATCAATCCACTTTTGAGAGTTAGAACTTTTATGATCTGATAAAAAATGATTGAATCATTTTCTATCATTCCATTATTATCCCTATTTTATTGAAGAAATACAAAGTAATAATCTAGAATAGTATTTCTCCTTCCTCTTGTGGATATCTTTAATGGCACTTATTTTTTAAGGTTGTTGAGTTTGTTCTTCAAAAAAAAAATTTACCTTATCTTGAATGAGAGTTATTCAATATTGTTTTACTGAGGTACTTGATTCACTTCTTGATTAATGATAGGTGTGAAAACCTAGTCATCGTCAAACGTGATAGTAGGAATTGTATTATAATCCAATTCCTCTTCAATAACAATGTATGTAACCTTATTTCTCCCTCCAAACTCAACATCCTAAAAATGTTATAAACATCTCCTTAAAATATTCTTAATTATGGGATCATAAAATTTACAATCTATGGATCACTCAAAATAATCGAAGTAGTTGCTCACTTTTGAAGTTTAATTTCTTCACATGTGTCCTAACTTATTACAAAAGAATCAACCATTTGTAACTTATTATTGTTTCTTTTGAGTTGGACCCTTAGCATCTTTATTCTAATATTTTTTATTGCCCTTATTTTTAGAGACGCTAACTAAATAAGCACTAACCAAATAATTACTTTTACACTTATAATGCTTCAACATTTCTTCCTCTTAAACACAATGAGAAATGAGCCCAATTAGAGTCTATTTCTCCTTTTTTTGGCAGTTGTAACTAATTTTAAATTAGTTAATATGTATAGAATGTGGTACCAAAATCATAAGAGCAAACAATTGTTAGAAAGTTTGATCTTATGTGCCTTAAATTTTGAAGCAATATTAAACATTTTCACAATATACTCCCTCACATTTCCTTGACCCTTATACTTGATAGACACCAAAGAAGACATAAGTGATGTCATCTTAACCTTAATGTTTGGGTAAAACATTTCTTAATTTCGTCAAGGAAACCCTTAGTATGAGTAATCTCTTTAGATTTGTGCTCCTAAAGACATCTAGAATGTTGTGCTTTATGATAATTAGACACATACGACTTGAACAATCTCACCTCTCAAAATCCCTTTTATGGGGGCTTACCGCGGTGAGAGGTGCAAGTTATTCTTCCCTTAGTGCAAAGTCTATGTTCATACAACCAAACACTATATGTAAGTGTCTTTTCTATTCCTTGAAACTAGTTTCACTAAACATGAGTGTAGAATGTATTTAACAGATATTGTGACAGCAAAGATAAATTACCTAAATATAGAACAAAAATAAGTAAATAAAATAAAAACAAGCTCACAAAAATATTCATAAGTAAACAAATAAGTTCAAAATAATGGCTAGTTCCCCTCAAGATACCAAGCACAACATTAATATCAAGTCTTTGGACAGTAATATTAACTGTAAGTGGTACTCTTGTTGTAGCAATCAAACATTGACAATAAACTATGTTAAACAATAGATTAATCTTTGGACTAACTTATTGCTTACATAAAATACCTTATAATTGTCACACATTTATCGCCACAGTTGTCATTGTAATTCTGCCAAATATTAACTTTCCTTTGGGCCAATTAGTAAACGCATGAATTACAAAAACCCATAATTATCTTAATATCTTAAATAAACTAATCTACACAAAAACGGCCTCTTTGGTGACATTATGTTTCAATTAATCCATTAAAATATTAAACATCGAAGCCAAAATATGAATTTAATTGTTTTAAAATATTTGTCTTATTTTTATCTTTCAATCAAATTAAAAGATAAACAAAATAATAATAAATTTGAATAAAGGTAAACCTCATATCAAGATACCGAACACTCCATTAATTTTCATCTTTGGAAAAAACGTTAACTTGCAAGTGATATCTTGGTACAGTAATCAAACATTGATAATAAGAACATGTCAAACAGAAATCTTCCTTTGGGTTGATTTATTGCTCACATATAAAACTAAATAATTATCACATGTTTATTACTACAGTTGCACATATAATAATGTTAATTATTAACTTTCCTTTGGGCCGATTAATACTAACATAATCCGACTTACATGCACAAAACCTTCTATATATTAAAATAAAATAATTTCTACAATAGAGGTCACTTTGGTGACTTAATGCTTCAATTAATTTATCTTAAAATATATAATATAAATATACCGATATTCAAATTTAAAATTTTGTAACAGTCAAAGCTGAAATTTTCTGCTAACACTTATGTTTCTAAAATAACCCAAAATAAGGTTGTATAAATGGGGCTATTAGAAATCGAAAAACCGAAATCTTTGATTGTTTCTCAAAAAATTCCTTAAGCATGCATTTGTCAAAATAAAACTTAAATTCAAAACAATCAATCTTTAACTTAACTTAAATATATATAAATGAATAATTCATAAAATGATCACATTAAACTTTAATATATCCATAATAACCTGTAATCACTCATTTTTGTCCGGGTTTTAGTATTTTTTGGTATTGTTGTAATAATATTATTAATCCTAAAAAAATTAATAATAAAAAAGGGGGGAGGGGAGTGGAGCACAAGGCTCCACGTCACCCACCTCCCCTATAAATATGCAAGCAATTGAAGCAATGGCATCAAGCAATTGAAAAATTGGATCGGTGGGGTGGCCAAATAAGAGAGCAGTGCTCTCGGCTACCCCAGGGCCAAGGGGTAGTCCCCTCGGTCCTAACCGGTTCGATCGGGGTCCTATTTTAGGTCCGATCTAGTTAATATTTTTGGAGAGGTCGTGGTAGATCTCGGTGGGGTTTCGTCGGGGTTCGTCATTCGAACTCCTATTTAGGTATATTTTCTTTCCTTTTTTATTTATGTTGTAATTTTTATTTTTTAATGAAGTAGTAGTTAATTTAAAATTGTGTTTTTAATTTGTATGTTTATCTATGTTTTAGATTAGTATGTTTTAAATTTATGTTTTATATTAATATTTTATTTATGTTAGATTTATTTTTATTCATGAGTTAGATTAATATTTATGTATGTATGTTTTAGATTAGTATTTTATTTATGTTAGATTAGTATTTTTATTATGTTAGTATTTATTTATATTTTATCGCAATGTATTTATTTATATTTGCCATGTTTTTTAAGTTTGCATAACGAGCATATATTTTGTCAATGCAGTGCCCTTTTATTCGAGCGTAAACGGGACCAGTATCAGGCGTAGTGATAGTGGTTGGGCGTTTACTCTCGAATAACGGGGTCTTTAAAATTTACTCGCACATATAACCAGATTTTAATTTAATTGTCACTTTAATCCGGAAAGTCTAATATTAATAAAGCGGTAATTATTAAAGTACCAATTTTGGGCGGTGTGGGGGTGCTAATCCTTCCCCATCCGTAACCGACTCGCGAACCTGATATTTTGAAATCTCTGGTTTTTTTCGGTGTCCGGTCCACCTTGAGTGGCCGGTGGCGACTCCATTTTAAAACAAAATACGGGTTTTTCTAAAACCCCGCGCGAAAGAAAATTTTTTCCAAACAAAAACAAAAAAAATAAAACCAAAAACACTTTTTTTTTTTAGCGGGAAAAACATCGCTACAGATGGCGACTCCACTGGGGAATTTTTGTTTTTCAAAAAAAATGAGAGTCGAGTTTTTTTCAAATAATTACCGCTTTATTAATATCAAAAATTTCGGATTAAAGTGACTATTAAAGTAACATTCGGTTATAATTGCGCGTTTATTTTAACGCATTTAAAATATGGCATATAAACCCGTTTTTAAGTGGGGGAAATGCTAATGCTTTCGTGGAGATATCGTTCTCCCGTATGGGCCTAGCAAGTACCTTCGGGCCTCGAGTACCTTATACTTTCGTGAGGATATCGTTCCTTCGTATGGGTATAAGCGAATGGGTCCCCCTGAATTGAACCTGGTTGAAAGGAGCCTATAATGGGTGATGACCAGGGGCCTTGCTACTCTTAGTAGAGGACAACAAGGACAATTCGGGTACCTCTTAGCACCAAAACTGCATATAGTGAGCCGTATGAGCCAACCCCTTTAGAGCCATATGAAACTCTGCCCGATTAGTGGTCACCATATTTAGGCTCTGGTGCCTTATTTCTTGTTTATGTACATTTTTTTATTACTCTATTTTTGTTATATTTATCATTTGTTTTATTTAATCATTTTATTTGGTACTAACTCGTTTCATTTTATTCTTATCGCATTGATTTCACCTGCATCATTGCACAACATCATCAAAATCTTAATTTTGCATTGCATCGATTTAGGACACATTTTGCATGCATTCATTTTCAGAATAAGAAAACTGGTCCTCAGGTTGCCCCATTAGATACAACAAAGTTTGTTGATCTAGTACCTTACAGAACCTCTACAAGAGCCTGATCTTGGGGCATGTCCAAAAGTACCCCCACATCTTTTACAAACATTATGCCTCTAACAAGGCCTCATTCCGGGGGCATTCTTTGCCAAGGTCCAGCCTTCATTGTCGAGTCAAACTCTTGCATCTTTGACCACAGTCTGTAAAATTGCACCCAATCCAAAAAAAAAAAATAATAATGAACTGTCATGAACCAACACAATTTATAAACCCAACTTAGGGGGAAACAAAATGTGCACCAGAGTTTCAAATTTGCTACAAGAATATTCTCAGACGATGGCATAAAACGAACAAAATTTTGGGGCATACACCCTAATGAAAATGAGTCCAAAGATGTTCGAAGCTGAATGAGGTTGGGGCACCGTCACATACAAAAGACCAAGATCCTGACGGGACCAGTGAGGAGTCAAGGGCATCTCATTGAGGGCAAAAAAAATCATATCACATTTATGCATTTAGATTGCATTCATCTTGCATTAAACCATTTTTGCATACGTCATACATTTAGATTAAATGCATACACCAAAATCACCATGCATTTAGGGTAGACACATGCATTTAGACATAAAATTAGATACATTCATGAAATCTTGCTTGTACATAACAGGTTTAGGAAAAAGACCGAGTACCCTCGACATAGGGGCAATGACAAGAAGGCCAACCCTAGTCTTGAAGGAGGCCAAACACGAAGAAGATGGAAACGCCCAAAATAAAAGGTATCAGCGACAAAATCTTTGACAATTACTAACTAATGTTTTTTCTTTTGTAGGATTTTATTCCTCCGACGATGGTGTGACGGATGCCAACATTCCAGATCTTACCCTCTGCCGATAGAAGTAGAGCAAATTTTTCCCAGACATAGTCTCGCTGTCAATAGCACAACAATTCAACATCTTGCAAATCATGCCTCCATCAGTGGTGGTACGCCAACTTAATGTAGATCTTGCCTCCATTGGTGGTGTTGCAAGTTAAAATTTTCATCTGGATCCTGTCTCTCCGTCAGTGGTGTAGTAGGCCTCACATTTTGCTGATCTAGTCTCTCCGGCAGTGGTGTAGCAGATCAAATCCTATCCAGATCTTGCCTCCATCGACGGTGTTGCAGATCAAAGTTTCCATTCGGTCCTACCTCTCCGTCGGTGGTGTAGTGGGTCCTACATTTTGCTGATCTAGTCTCTCCGTCAGTGGTGTGACTGATCAAATCCTCTCCGATCTTGTCTCTTCGACGGTGTTGCAGCTAGACCTAAATTTTACTCGGAATTTACCTGTTTATCAATCAAAAAAGAAAAAATAAGAAAGAAAAAATGAGAAAAAAAGAAAAAAATCAAAAGAAAAAGAAAAAATAAAATGAGAAAAAGAGAAAAAATCAAAAAAAGAAAAAAGAAAAAGGAAAAATTGAAAAAAAAGAAAAGAAAAGAAAAAAAATGAAAAAGAACAAAAAATGAAAAATAAAGAAAAAAAAGAACAACTATCCGATCCTGCCTCTTCGTCAGAGTTGTAGCTGGATCAAATCCCCGGACCTTGCCTCTTCGTCGGTGTTGTAGCTTGGTCAAATCTAACTTTCGGTTCTGCCTCCTCGTCGGTGTTGTAGCTGAACCAAATTTACTAACTTCCGATCTTGCCTCTTCGTCAGTGTTGTAGCTAGACCAAATTCACTAACTCTTGATCCTGCCTCTTCGTCGGTGTTGTAGCTGGATCAACATTACTAACTTTAGACCATGTCTCCTCATCGGTGTTGTAGCGTGGTCAAATTTTACTAACTTTCTAGTTGTATCAATGTTGTATCTAAAAAAAAAAAAAGAAAAAAGAAGAAAAAAAAGAAAAAATCAAAGAAAAAAAGAAAAAAAAAGAAAAAAGAATGAAAAATCAAAAAAAAAAGAAAAAAAAAGAAGAAAAAAGAAGGAAAAAAATGAAAAATTGGAAAAAAATGAGCTTTCAACCAAATTCTGATCATGCCTCTTCGTCAGAGTCGTAGCTTGATCACAAAAAAAACAACTATCCGATCCTGCCTCTTCGTCGGTGTCGTAGCTGGATCAAATCTTCAGACCTTGCCTCTTCGTCGGTGTTGTAGCTTGGTCAAAACTTTCGGTTCTGCCTCTTCGTCGGTGTTGTAGCTGAACCAAATTCACTAACTTCTGATCTTGCCTCTTCGTCGGTGTTGTAGCTAGACCAAATTCACTAACTCTTGATCCTGCCTCTTCGTCGGTGTTGTAGCTGGATCAACATTACTAACTTTAGACCATGCCTCTTCGTCGGTGTTGTAGCTTGGTCAAAATTCACCAACTTTCAAGTTTTATCAATGTTCTAAGAAAAAAGAAAAAAGAAAAAAAAGAGAAAAAAGAAAAAAAAAAAAAAAAAAAAAAAGAAAAAAGAAGAAGAAAAAGAAAAATTGTCAGTTTTCTGATCTCGCCTCTTCTTCAGAGTTGTAGCTGGATCAGACATCAGAACTTTCACCTATCGGTCTTGCCTCCTCGTCAGTGTTGCAGCTGGATCGAATTTTGTAGACCCTGCCTCTTCGTCGGTGTTGCAGCCGGGTCAAACTCTCTTTAGGTGTTAGCTTATTACCAATAATGTAGCAAGTAGAACTCGGTTTGGCTTCCCCAACAAACAACCCCCATTTTGAAGGCTTTGCTTCCCTAAAGTGACAAGGTAGATCAATCAAAACAAGAAAGAAGACTTGCGCCGAAGAGAAAGGAGATCTATCAAAGAAAGAAGACACGTGTCAAAGGGAGAGAAGTTTAGCCAGATAAGACAAAAATGAGTGCTTTGATCTTTGCTTTGTTCTCGTTTCACAAGAACAAGCAAAGAGGGGCAATTGTAATCACTCATTTTTGTCCGGGTTTTAGTATTTTTTGGTATTGTTGTAATAATATTATTAATCCTAAAAAAATTAATAAAAAAAAGGGGGGAGGGGAGTGGAGCACAAGGCTCCACGTCACCCACCTCCCCTATAAATATGCAAGCAATTGAAGCAATGGCAGCAAGCAATTGAAAAATTGGATCGGTGGGGTGGCCAAATAAGATAGCAGTGCTCTCGGCTACCCCAGGGCCAAGGGGTAGTCCCCTCGGTCCTAACCGGTTCGATCGGGGTCCTATTTTAGGTCCGATCTAGTTAATATTTTTGGAGAGGTCGTGGTAGATCTCGGTGGGGTTTCGTCGGGGTTCGTCATTCGAACTCCTATTTAGGTATATTTTCTTTCCTTTTTATTTATGTTGTAATTTTTATATTTTAATGAAGTAGTAGTTAATTTAAAATTGTGTTTTTTATTTGTATGTTTATCTATGTTTTAGATTAGTATGTTTTAAATTTATGTTTTATATTAATATTTTATTTATGTTAGATTTATTTTTATTCATGAGTTAGATTAATATTTATGTATGTATGTTTTAGATTAGTATTTTATTTATGTTAGATTAGTATTTTTATTATGTTAGTATTTATTTATATTTTATCGCAATGTATTTATTTATATTTGCCATGTTTTTTAAGTTTGCATAACGAGCATATATTTTGTCAATGCGGTGCCCTTTTATTCGAGCGTAAACGGGGCCAGTATCAGGCGTAGTGATAGTGGTTGGGCGCTTACTCTCGAATAACGGGGTCTTTAAAATTTACTCGCACATATAACCATATTTTAATTTAATTGTCACTTTAATCCGGAAAGTCTAATATTAATAAAGCGGTAATTATTAAAGTACCAATTTTGGGCGGTGTGGGGTGCTAATCCTTCCCATCCGTAACCGACTCCCGAACCTGATATTTTGAAATCTCTGGTTTTTTTCGGTGTCCGGTCCACCTTGAGTGGCCGGTGGCGACTCCATTTTAAAACAAAATACGGGCTTTTCTAAAACGCCGCGCGGAAGAAAATATTTTCCAAACAAAAACAAAAAAATAAAACCAAAAACACTTCCTTTTTTTAGCGGGAAAAAACATCGCCCTAATGATCAAAATTGAAATTCTTAATCAAACTAAATAGGATATGAATTTTATAAGATTAATGGCATGCTTTCCAAAACCAAAACCAAAAGTATATTCCGTAGATAACATTAATGGCATAATTAAGCATAGTGTGAAACAAATATAAGCTAAAGGTTTTGTACAAAGCTAAACAAAATTCAACCATGAATTATTAGAGATAACTTGAATATAAAGTTACGAGAACTAACCTACTTATAAAGTTTCTCTGTCACAACAAATTTACCATGACAAAGCCCTCAAACTTTGTTTTTCTTTCTTAATTACTAATGACCAAAACTAAAAAAATTGATCAAACTGAATTGAATATATATTTTAAAATAAATATATATACCACAGATTGCATACATATAAGTATTCTGCAAATTAAACAGTATAGGTTATTCAAACTAAAGACAACCACAATAACCATCAATGAAACACCTGAATATATATATATATATATAAAGGGACAGTATTAATGGTTCTTAAAAAAAAACTGCCGAAATCACTGTAGTGAAGGAAATAGCACAATGGTCATGGATTAGCAATTGTCATGATTAATTGCATTTTTCTATTGCCAAGTTAATTGATTGAAATTGGCGAACATCAAAAGCAAACCGTTTCCAAGTTTTGAATTAGA
The DNA here is from genome assembly GCA_019671005.1 of Hibiscus mutabilis. Taxonomy (NCBI): domain Eukaryota; kingdom Viridiplantae; phylum Streptophyta; class Magnoliopsida; order Malvales; family Malvaceae; genus Hibiscus; species Hibiscus mutabilis. The sequence continues at coordinate 2,703,069 of CM033724.1, forward strand.
GTAATTCAATCGCAAGTATATTTGACGAAGATGAAATTAATCGCAAAAATATATCTAAAACACGTTTGTCATTAATATCATATCCAAAACCCTAAATCATGAAAACATAAAAAAAATTATGATGAATCAATCATAAACAACATCAATTAGTTTTCAATAATTCGACATGACGAGTCTCTGATACCACTTGTTAGAAACAAACCATAAATTAATATGAAATCTAACACACATGATCTATCATGTCAAATCATTAAGAATAATAAACCGAATAAACTGAATGAGGAAGCGTACCTGAATTCATTGATAGACTAAAAACATTGAATCTTTTGATGGAGATCACCTAGAAGGTGGTTGTGATCTTCCAAGAAAATAAGTTTTCTCTTGACATAAAACTCTCTGACGGGGAAGAAGAGAAATACAAGTTAACATATTTATTGGGGACCACTACCTCTTTATATAGTTGATTTAATAAATCAACTATTAAGTATTTACAACTCTGCCCCTCATCGAATTATAAATGCATCTTATGGTATCTACACTTTTATTTCCATGACATTTTAATACCTATGACACGCCTAACATAATTATTCACTTGATTTTGTGACATACTTTATAATAGCATCATGCATTTTACGTATGTGCCCACAATTGCGAATTTTAATTGTCTCCCACTAAAATGGAAAATTTAACTAACCACTCTAAAATTAGTCTTTACTCAAAGTCATGGTGAAATTCCAATTTGACCTCTTCTAAGAATTATAAAACTTCAATTTAGTCCCTAAAAAGTTATAAACTAATGCAATGATAAAACTGTACTTTGACTCTCCAAAAATATCTAAATCTATATCATCCCCTGTTGGATTCACTCCTGCTCGTAGTGTGAAAAATAAACAAATATTACGTTATTTCCTCATAACCCACATTTTACATAATATTAATTTGGATAATATATATGTTAAATATGGATAAAAAAATTAGATATAATTATTTAATCTGAACAACATGAGATGAAATCAAACACAGGCATTTGTCCATCGTTCGTTCAAGTACAATTACTTGAAGAATTCCATGACCGAGAGGTTACAAACAAAACACTCATACCTGATGCCACTGATTCCATCCCTCCCGTATTCTGCGTCATCATCAACACGTCCATCTGTGTAACACCTCTCGAATAAGCATTCGTTTCCAGTACAGCCGGAATGACTGCCTCCACCACTATAACTTTTCCCTCCTTCGGAATAGCATTATAACAATTCTTCAGAAGCTTCATGCAATGATCGTCGCTCCAATCATGAAGAATCCACTATAAATTTCTCCGAGTTATATCGTTGATTTATTTTGTATAATAAAAAGATAAACAAGCCGAATGTTGGGTTCATGTACATCATTAATTTGTTATCATACGATAGAACTCCAAATGAATTATCTTACCTTCATAAAAATTGCATCTCCTTTAGGAACACTTTCAAACATATCTCCCCCAACATGTTCAACACCTGTAATCACACATATATAGTAGCCGGACATAATATGTCATTTGGCATCATAAAACTCCAGAAACACGAAAATTTGAGATTTGAATTTCAACATAAGCAAAGTCTTTTGTAACGAAATACTAGGCAGCATGATAGTGTTACCAGGGTTGGCAGGGGCATGTTGTATAACATGAGGGATACTTGGAAGTGATAATTCTGAGGGTGGCTCCGAGACCACCGGTGACATCGACCAAACAGCCGATCTGCTCAAAACCGCTGTAGCTGTCGAGGATTTTCTTCAGAACTAGGGTGGAGTGGTTAATCATCGCGGTATTGAAAACTTGATTGAACCTCGGGTCCTTGCTAGGGGTATTCGAATGAGTGCATTCCATGGACCTTGTCAAACGGAACCCTCTCCTTCGATAATTGCATCCTTCAGTTGCGACCTTGATTCGAACGTATTGAAATGTGTATTATCCTTCAATTTAAAGATTTGAATAGTCTAAATGTTGTATAAAAAAATACTAAACTAAAAACTAATATAAATGTGTGTGTAATATACTTTGTAAAGTTAATGTATAAAACAATATCAAACAGCAAAATTGGGTTAAGAACAATGGGTGGATCAAGGAAGAGAATTAGAATAATGAGTTAAAGAGTTAATTGCACCAAACATCCCTAAACTATGACTCTTATTTTAAATTGGTATTTAAACTTTTAAATGTTCTAATTTCACCCTCAAACTATGATTCTCATTCTAAATTGGTCCCCAAACTTTTGAATGTTCTATTTTCATTAACCCTCATTCTAAGTTGGTCCCCAAACTTTTTGAATATTCCAATTCCATCTTCAAATTATCATTTATACCACACCATATTATTACATAATACACATAAGTGTTTCATGACAATTAAAATTTTTTATAACGGTTTTATTAACATAACACATGATTAGCATATACTGATAATTTGGGAATAAAAGTAGAACGTTCAAAAAGTTTGAGGACTAATTTAAAATGAGTCATAATTTGAGGATGAAACTAGAATGCTCAAAAGTTCAGGAAAAAATTTAGAATAAAAGTCATAGTTTGAGAATGAAATTGGAATGTTTAAAAATTTAGGGATTAATTTAGAATACGTATTATAGTTTGGGACGTTTTGTACAATTAACTCGTAGTTAAATAGGAGAGTGAAAGTGAAGAAACACACCAACTGTCAATGAAGATCTTGTCTTGGAGCAATACCATTAGAGGGCCTAAGGAAACCTCATCCTCATTTCGAACAAAGAATTTGGAGACGGGCGTCAAGCTATAGAGTCTCTTAGCGTCGCCCTTCTCATCATCCAAGACCGAGCACCTCACGATCCCATGGCTGGCTAAGACTATGAGGATGCGGTCTAGCATGAAGGGTGCCTCCAGGTTCTTCGTAGGTAACCGTGCAACGATCTCTTTCGAGGAGAGTTTAGCATCTGGACCGGCTTTCGCGATGATCTCGAAGACGTCGAGCTGAACCGCTGTGTGCATCGACATGGAGATCGCTAGAGAGTTGGCGATCTGGAGGGCATATGAGAGGCTTTCCTCATTGGTGCCATTTGATGAAGTTGTCATTGGGGATGAAAGCTTCCAACGTTACATTTTTATTTTTCACGTCATTTTTCTAATTAGGCAATTTAAAGACTCGAACCCAGACTCTTTACACAAAAGTCCAACACTTAGTAACTAAATTAGGCTAGAAATTCGGATCTTTTTAGTGATGATGTAGTTGAATGCATGACTAATCTTTTTAGTTAGTTTACCCATTTGTGTTATTAATAAAAATATTATCGTGCCGAGCGAACGAAAAAAACTAGACTATAAATTTATTATTTTTCTGAAAAAAATCATATTTAAGTTATTAATCATCTCAAAATTATATAAAATAAAAATTTGTTCAAACCAAAGACTATTACAAAAAGGATCACGACATTAGTCAGGGAAAGAGTCATGATTCAATTAGCTGAAGATACAAACCGAAAATCTAAAAGATAATACTAGTAGGTACCGAGATGGAGGGGTCAATTATTTGATAAAAGACGGTAACTATGACGGCGGAAGGCAGACACTGGAACTTCGGTGGACGTGGAACACAGGGATTTGACAATAGCCGGGATAGAAGATGCTGGAACTATGACGGAAGACGAACGCAAGGGAACAAGACGGTAACGCTTCATGTGGAAAACTTGGGGGAATCACTTCATTGGAAGGGATTGTGGCATGCTTTTGCGAGACATGGAGACGTAGCAGATGTCTTTATCGCGAGAAAACACAATAGAAGCGGGAAGAGGTTTGGGTTTGTAAGATTCACTAAGAGAATCGATGCAGACAGAGCAATGGAGAGATTACATGGGTTTCACTTGTATGGTGGCAAACTCTCTGTGTCAATAGCAAAGTTTAATGTACGTAACTCATACTGGAAAAGAGTCAGGCCGACATTCAATGGAATCCCATTGGAGCAAAAGAAGAATGTATCTGAAACAAACACAGAGCAAAAAGCGAATAAGAACCAAACGACAAATCTGAGTTTACCCTCACAGGTTGAAGGCGAAAGCAGTATGAAAACCTATGCAAACACTAAAAAAATCCAGGGTCACGTTGAAGAAGAAACTTTATGGCGTTTGAACAGATGTTTAATTGGCACTATGGCTTCGGTCTGTTCAACTGAAAGTGTGAAGAATAGACTGCATAGCTGGGGATTGGGCGAGGTGAAGGTGAGGAGCCTGGGTGGTCTAAGATTTCTTCTAGAAATCGAGGATGAAGAACTATTGAAGTTGCTGGAGGAAAAAAACTGGGCACTCTTGGAAGAAGTCATCTCGGACATCGAAAAATGGTCGGAAACCTTCAGATTGCCGGAGAGAGTATCCTGGGTGGAAGTGCAAGGGATTTCGTTGCATTGTCGGAATTATGAGACCTTCAAAAGGATAGCAGGTTGTTGGGGCAATTTTGTAGCGCTGGGAGAAAACGCTAACCAATACATGAACTGCGAAAAAGTATCCTTGCTCCTATCAACCACACAAGTTCAGAGAGTAGATGAGGTGATCGAATTGGAAGTCGGTAAAGAAACTTACGATGTTAGAGTGATCGAAATTCCCACTTTAGAACAGTCTTTTGGCAGTCAAAAAGGTTCTCAGAAAAGAAAAACAACGGGAAATTTTAGCAGACCGGAGATGTACGAAAGCTCGTCGGAATCGTTATCTGTTCGGAGAGGGAAGCCCGAGGGGTCGGGAGACAACAACTCGTTCCAAGAAGTAACATTGAATGAAGACGTTTCGGGAAAAAACACACATGATTATGCTGGAAGCAAAAAGAATAAGGATGTCAGACCTGTGGAGGATGGAGATTTACTAGGGGGACCCACGAGGTAGAAAATTGCGGCGAATATCCTGATCAAGCTGGAGTTGTTGGGCCGAAATGGAGTGATGTCGTTGTAAACAGACTCGGCGTGGATACGAATGTTGACTCGAACCCATGCCTTGACAGGGTTTTGGAGGATATGGATTATATGGGTTTCAAGAAAAGCGAAGTAAACCCCATGGAAGCTAATGGGGTTAATGAGGCGTTCGAATTTGTTACTGACCAAAACCTATCTAATAGTACAGCTTCATGGGCTGCGAGAGTCGATGGACTAAATAACCCAGAAGCTAAGGAAATTGATCCAGTCTTAGAGGGATTACGCGAGTTGGAAGATAAAGAGATCTCTCCTAAGGGCGGGAGTCCTAAGTTTAATCTCCCTGAGTTTCAAAAAAGTCCCAACAGAGTAAGGGAGAGAAGGTATGCAACTTTAAAGGATTTTCATGACAAAGTATTGTCTGAAGCTGAAAGAAGAAAAAGGGATCGAGCGCAACGGAGATTCAACAAAAAGAAGGGGAAATCTTCAACGAAAAAGTATGATCTGGAAGGTAGATCGTTGTCCGACTCCGACATGCAGGCAAGATGGGATATGTAACCCCTTTGACCCGGCCTAGCCGTTAGACCGAACCGAAAAAGCTACATTAGGTTTGCCGAAGCAAATCGGAGAGATATAACAAAACCCGGTCCTTTTTTTCCTTTTATCTTATCTAGATGCCAATTATAAATCCTACATATTCATGCAGACTTCAAAAGTAACCTCATCTCAATTGGGCATCAATTTGACATCCAATTGGTCACATTTGCAATCCAGGGACCAAAACGCAAATATAGAAAATTACATAATTAAAACTCACTTTTAAGTTACCAACCTTTAATTGGTCAGGTTCTGAACATTCATCCCAAATTTCAGCTCAAACAATCATTCTATCGCATACAATCGCATTGTCAAGTTTCATGGACTAAGATGCAAAGAAGCAAAACTACCAAACTGACATTAACAGAAATCGGCCATGAGTATCGGTACAGGTGTTACCGTACCGATACGCATAAGGATACACCGTATCGGTACACCACGACCAGTACCGATACGCAATAACGAACTTACCTAACTTTTCAATTGTTTAACATACGTACCGGTACGCTTACGTGGGTATCGATACACGGGTTTGGGTTGAAAAAGTGGAATTCCTGAGGCTAAAACGTGTACCGATACTCCATTCCCCATATCGGTACTCCATGACAAAATTGATTGGGCATACCGGTACTCCATTACACGTACTGATCCCTCAGGCCAGAATATGCCCAGCCGTAACGATACGGTCCCCCGCATATCGGTACACCTGGACTTGTAATGTCACAACTTGCTGGTTTTTCAATCCAAAAACATCCTCAAACCATTCCAACATGCTTAAAACACAACACCAACATACAAGGCATACCACAAGCATCCAAACTACACAACTTAGCATCTTAGCATGGCATATATGCATCAAAAAAATTCTATAGGCATGATTCCTAGTTTTCATCCAAGTAACATAGCAAAAAGGTAAACCAACATCAAAACAATCCTTAAAGGCCATCTACAACCCAAGAGGAAACAAAAGAAACATGCTCAAACAAGGAGTTCAACATAACATCTCCCAAAACCAAAACAAGTACCTCATTGCCCTTATTCATTATAGTCTAGTCTTTAACATACTTTAGAAACAAGTCTTACCAAGATCCCCTTGCTTCTTACTGCCTTCCTGGATTTTAATTCTCTGCATTGATGGACAATGAGAGCGTAAGCACACTAGGCTTAGTGAGGAATGCTCAAAAACAAACACCATCAATGCATTTAAAACCATTCACTTAAAACCATTCTTTAAAACATCATGCCTCATTTAAAACATGCACTTTACATCATTAAAAAATCAGCATATTAAACCATATGCTACATGTATCATTAATCAACAACAAGTCACATTGTTAACCCTCTACTTAAGCCTTCTTATGCACTACTACCAAATGCAAAACTTAAGGAGAAACATGTATAAATCACATTATACAACATAAAACATTTCAATGATACATTAACAATTATATTGGCTTTCAAGTGATCATTTAACAAGTCCAGTAACAAAAGAGTTCATCGGATACACTGATTCAACAAGTGTTAACCCAACACTTCAAGCCATCTCAACCGGAATAGCGATACAATCACAATCGCGGTACAATAACAATCGGGTACAATAACAACTGGGTACAATCACAACCCACATGGATACCAATCCCTCTCACCGGTTAGATGCTTAACCCACTAACGGGAGTATTCGGTACCGATAAACCCCTCTACTGTTAGGGTACTTGGATGGAGTATTCGGTACACAATATAAACCCCTCAACATCCAAGGTGACTTATTTACAGTGCACTCAATCCTATGATCGGCCAACTATATCCGATAACAATTTTAAAAGTACGTCACTTGCCAATATAATTAACCATTTTAACATTTACCTCACTGTTTTTAACAAGCATTAAACCATGCCATTTTTCCAAGCAACAATCACGCTTTAAAACACAAGTATAAACCATACTTACAAGGATCACTTACCATGTGCATCATTCAGCATTACATGCTCAAAAACAGTATATCAAATACTTTAAAACATGTTTAAACAATATGTATCATGTAAATCAAAACAAGTGCATAAAACCATTTCCTACTAGCACGACCGAGAGAGTAAAATCACTTTACTTACTTTCGAGCTTAGGTAAGCATTTAAAGCTCTACCTAAACTCCCAACAACCACCTTTAAAACATTCTAAAGATGGAATCCACAATTTCACTCACCGATACGTGAAACCTCGATTCGCCAACGCGATATCAAGTATCCGAACTAACGCTTCACCACTCACTTCTGGATCAACCTCCCCTATTTTTACCACAAAACAACAGAGAATTAATGCATCATAATGCATTCTAAACATAGCAACCACAATCCTTCTCGGATTTCCACAAAACCTTCACAATTAACCCTCCACAACAACCGAAAACATAACCAAAACACTTTGATTCACAAACCAGCCAACATCTATCAATATAACATCATTTCCAACATCAAAACACATCTAAAAACAGATCCAAAACAAGCTACTACCTCCAGCAACCTTACAACCACAAAACACCACAAAACCTCAAAACTAGCAACCTAAACAAATATAGACTCTTAGGTTTCGGGATTCCCTTGATAAAAATCACTTATCAACATTATTAAACATCCAAAATATAAATCAAATCACCATTACTTACTGGAAATTAGATCCAATTCGCGAATCAACTCATTTTCCCCCAAGAACTCATTAAATCATTAGTAAATCATCAAAATCGGATTAGAAACACAAAAACAATGATCAAATGCTTGGGAATTTCAGTAAAGAACCATACAATAGAAGAGATCTCGGGCCTTACCCCTATTGTGAAGTTTTTCCCTCAATTGATTTGTGAAAAGCTAAGAAAACACAAGATTATTGTAAGATTTTGCATAAACAATCCTTATAAAACAATTTGAAACAATAAAATCAAGTTAGAAACCACCTTACCTCTGAAAATTTGATGAAATCTGAGTGTTTGGCTGATGAGAGAATGGAGAGGAAAAAGTTGAGAGAAAATGACGCGATTTTTGTTTTAGAAAAGATAACTAACTTTTTAACAAAATCCTTTTTAATTATTAATTAAAACACATGTTAAAATCAGTTAAATTAAGGGAGAAATCATCAGAAACCATATGGTAAAATAGCTCCTTAAAGATTCTAAGTATTTGACCATTTTCATTTTAGTCACTACAAAATCACAGTTTTCAAAACTTTCATTTTGGTCACTAACCAAAATTTCCATCTTCCAAAACTCATTTTTCAAAATTGATTCTGCCATTATTAAATACATAATTAATAATGATTTTTAAGCATTTTCCCATAATTTTTCCCACACCAAAAATATACGATCCCGAAACTGACTCGAATCTCTACTCCGGTCTACCGGACCGTCTAATAACCCACTAAATCGCTAAGCCCTAAAATCGGGGCGTTACAACTCTCCCCCACTTAAGAAATTTCGTCCCCAAAATTTACCTGGAGGAAACATGTGCGGAAACTGATTCAGCATATCCGTCTTACGCTCCCACGTGGCCTCCTCAACACCGAAGTGCTTCCACAACACCTTAACCAGCTCAACTGCTTTGCCACGGAGCACCTTACTGCTGGTATCATGAATCTCCACGGGTTCCTCATCATAAGATAGATCCGATCTCAACTCAATCTCTTCCACCGGCATGACATGCGATGGATCCGACCTATATCTCTGCAACACCGAAACATGGAACACATCATGAATCTTTACCAACTTCGAAGGTAACCTCAAATGATATGTAATAGGACCTACACGCTCAACAACCTCGTATGGTCTAATGAACCTCGGGTTAAGCTTCACATTCTGCCCAAAACGCAACACCTTCTTCCAGGACGACACCTTCAAAAACACTTTATCACCCACAACATACTCTATATCCCTACGCTTCAAATCCGCATAGGATTTCTGGCGATCGACGTCTGCTTTCAAGCGCTCATATAATAACTTTACCTTTTCATTTGTACATTTCAGAACATTAGGCATAGATACAAACTTTTCCCCCGCTTCTACCCAACACACAGGTGTTCGGCATTTTCTGCCATACAATGCCTCATAGGGTGCCATTTGTATGCTAGCATGATAACTATTATTGTAAGCAAACTCCACTAACGACAACTGCTTCTCCCACGTACCCTGGTACTCGATAACACAACACCTCAGCATATTCTCGAGAACCTGAATCACGCGCTCAGACTGACCATCCGTCTGAGGATGATACGAGGTACTAAAACTCAACCGGGTCCCCAAGGCACGATGTAAACTCACCCAAAACCTTACGGTGAACCGCAGATCCATATCTGAAACTATAGATTTTGGCACTCCGTGCAAATGCACAATCTCCGAGATGTACAACTCAGCCAACTTGTCTAAGGTATACGTAGTATGCACTGGAACAAAATGCGCACACTTCGTAAACCGGTACACAATCACCCAGATGGAATCCTTTTTGGTCGACGTCAAAGGCAACCAGACACAAAATCCATGGTGATTCTTTCCCACTTCCACTCTGGTATCCTTAACGGTTGCAACAACCCGGAAGGAAACTGATGCTCAACCTTTACCCGCTGACAAACCATACACCGAGCAATGAAATCATCCACATCTTTCTTCAGTTCAACCCAATAATACTCTTTCTTCAATCCTCGATAAATTTTAGTACTACCGGGATGTATAGCAAAAGAACTAGTGTGTGCCTCAGTCAAAATAGTATGCCTCAACTCTTCATCTTCAGGCACCACTATTCTACCTTTAAAACACAATACCCCATCATCGTTGAAATAAAAATCTGTAGGATTTCCATCCCTGATATCTTTCACATGCGGTACCAAACCCCCATCGTACGATTGCTTCTCATTGATCATTTGTGACAAGTACGGCTTCACTTGCAACTCAGCCAACAAACCCCCGTCATTCATCACACTCAACCGAGCAAACATGGCTCTCAACTCCACAGCTGTTTTTCTGCTTAAAGCATCTACCACAACATTGGCTTTCCCTGGATGATACTCAATGGTCAGATCATAATCCTTAAGTAACTCCAACCATCTGCGTTGCCTAAGATTCAGCTCATTCTGTGACATCAGATACTTCAAACTCTTATGATCTATATAAACCACACACTTCTCACCATAGAGATAATACCTCCAAATCTTCAAGGCAAACTCAACCGCTGCAAGCTCAAGATCGTGAGTAGGGTAGTTACACTCATGCGCCTTCAATTATCTAGATGCATACGCCACTACCTTACCCTCATGCATCAACACACAACCAAGCCCAACATACGATGCATCACTATAAACAACTAACTCTTTTTCTAATTTTGGTTGAACCAAAATCGGAGCTCGCGTCAAGGCTTCCTTCAATCTTTCAAAAGCTCGATGTCTATCCTCCGTCCACTCAAACCGAACATTCTTTTGTAGCAACTTTGTTAACGGAGCCGCCAAACTAAAGAACCCTTCCACAAACCTTTGGTAGTAACCTGCCAAACCAAGAAAACTCTTAACCTCTGTCACCGACTTGGGTTCCTTCCAACCCATTACAGCCTCAACCTTATGCGGATCGACACGAATTCCTTCGGCCGACACAACATGCCCGAGAAACACAACTCTCCTAAGCCAGAACTCACATTTGCTTAACTTAGCATAAAGTTAATTGGCCAACAGCGTCTGAAGCATAATTCTCAAATGACTATCATGGTCCTCCTCGGTACGGGAGTACACAAGGATATCATAGATAAACGCAACCACAAACTGGTCTAAAAACTCATGAAACACACTGTTTATCATGTCCATAAAAGCATCTGGAGCATTGGTTAAACCAAACGGTATCACAAGAAACTCATAATGCCTGTACCTCGTACAGAAGGTTGTTTTGGGCACATCCACCTCATTCACCTTTAACTGGTAGTACCTCGACCTTAAATCTATCTTGGAAAACACCGAAGCTCATCTGAACTGATCAAACATATCATCTATCCACGGTAATGGATACTTGTTCTTTACTGTCAACTTATTTAGCACATCCGCAACGTACCATCTTTTTTTAACAAACAGTACCGACACTCCCCACGGTGAGATACTAGGTCTAATGAACCCACGGTCAAGCAACTCTGCAACTGCGTCTTCAACTCTTTCAATTCCTTCGGAGCCATGTGGTACAGAGCTATCGATACTGGTATCGTACCCGTAAAGACCTCGATGCCAAACTCTACCTCGCGGTCATGTGAAAACCCTGGTAACTCTTCCGAAAAAATACCCGAAAACTCACATACGGTGCGAACATCCTGCACCCTCAACTCCTTTGATCCAGGATTCATAATATAGGCCAAATAGGCTTGATATCCCAAATCCAATGTTTGCCTTGCTTCCAAAGCCGAAACAACATTGGACAAAAACTTAGCATTCTCGCCAACAACCACCACATCATAATTATCCGAAAACCTCAAGGATATATGTTTGGTTTCAAAATAAACCATTGCCCGGTGTTCGGTTAACTAATCCATACCCAAAATCACATCAAAACCATGGAATGGTAACTCCATCAAGTCCATGGCAAGCACATGTCCCTGAACAATCAACGGACACCTACGATACAATCTCCTAACCACAACTGTCTCCCCAAGAGAACTAGTTACTCTAACACCCACATTAAGAATTTCAACAGATATACCAAGCAACTCAGCATGCTCACTCAAAATGTATGAATTAGTAGAACCGGTATCAACCAACGAATACGACGACAGAGACTGAAGGGTAAAAGTACATGCAATCACATCAGTGTCATTGCGACCCTCACGGTGCGCATACATTCTAGTAGGTCCATCTCCCTCAGGCTGGATAGCAACAGTATGAGCCACAATCCTCTATCCCACATCTCGATGCTAAAACAGTCTGCGGTCACAACCATGACCCCGTTGCGAAGCAACAACATGTGCAACACCCTGCCCACCTCGAGCCAACAACGGACAATTGCGCCTCTGGTGGTAACCTGACCCACAACTCCAACAAGCATTAGCCACCACAGGTGCAGATGCCTGACCCTCCATGGCCAAACGCGGGCAATCTCACCTCTAATAATATCGGGACCTATATACCCAACATGTGCTAAACGGTGCTCTACCCTGGGCTCCCTGCCCCTAGACACCACGTCCTACAACACCTCCGCCATGCTTCGGCTTCGGGTGAAACCTCATATTACGATGTCTTTTAGCCTGACCACCGCTATAACCCGAATCAGCAGATCTCTTACCCGAGCTAGAACCTCGCGATCCAGAAGGCAAACCCAAATTATGCTCTACATCATTGGCTCGCGAAACCAACACATCAAAATTGGTATAATCCGCAGCGAGCATATAGGTCTTAACTTCTTGCACCAGACCATAACAGAAACGATCTCATCGCTTGCGTTCATCCAGAACCAGCTCGGGTGCATACTGACTCAACCTCACGAATTGTACCTCATACTCTGCAACAGACATACTGCCCTGCACCAATGCCATAAACTCACGTTTCTTCTCGTCCTGATATCGGACTCTAAAAAAACTTCTTCTGGAAAACCTCTTAAAAGAACTCCCAAGTCACCTCATCTATCGCCATGCCGGATATCATGGTAGTCCACCATGTATAGGCATCACCCTACAACAGGGAAACAACACAACCTAGCTTACGTGCATCGGTGCACCCTATCTGGCCTAGTATCCTCTAAGTACTGGCCAACCAACTCTCAGAAGCCTCATACGACAAACCTCAAAACTCAACTCCACCCAAGATATGAAGACGCTCAAGCGGCAAACCTTGTCCATCAACTGGTGGTGATGGCACACGAACACCAGCAACTGAAAAGCACCGATCATGGCCTGTATCAACAGTGCCATATCACCCACCCCTAGCCCAGCTGGCGCATGTGGCACTTGCTCCACTCCCTCTGGTAAATTAGGTGGGGGCGGTGGTAACCCTCTAGGAGGTATAACTTCTCTATCATCATCCTACCTAACGGCAGCAGTAATCGCACTAGATCACAACTATCTCCTCAGTCCCATCGTGCTAAAATATATCTAGGGCATGATAATCATTTCAAAACAAAACAGTCAGGCCAGCCTCAAGCAAGGATCCAAGACTTTCATCTTAAAAATCAATTTTCAAGACTATAATAATAAGGAAATGGGTACCCCTAATTTCCCCCCAACATGGCATAATGTAGTCAATGTGCATATATCAATCGCCGTGCATAGCAACCAGCGTATATATAACAATCATCGTACAAATCAAACAACAGAGCATAACTAATGGCAAAAACACAACAACCTCCTAAATGAACCTAACCTGGCTCTGATACCACTAAATGTAACCCTCTTGACCAGGCCTAGCCGCCAGCTGAACCGAGAAAGCTACATTAGGTTTGCCGAAGCAAACCGGGGAGATAAAATGAAACCTGATCCTTTTTTTCCCTTTTATCTTATCTATATGCTAATTATTATTCCTACATGTTCATGCAGACTTCAAAAGTAACCCCATCTCAATCGGACATCAATTTGACATCCAATTGGTCACATTTGCAATTTAGAGACCAAAATGTAAATACAGAAAATTACAGAATTAAAACTCACTTTTAAGTTACCAACCTTTAATTGGTCAGGTTCTGAACATTCATCCCAAATTTCAGCTCAAAAAGATCATTTTATCACATACAATCGCATTGTCAAGTTTCAGGGACTAAGATGCAAAGAAGCAAAACTACCAAACTGACATTAACATAAATCGGCCACGAGTACCGGTACAAGTGTTTTCGTACCGATACACATAAGGATGCACTGTACCGATACACCACAACTAGTACCGATATGCAATAACAAACTTACCTAACTTTTGAATCGTTTAACATTCGTACCGGTACGCTTACGTGGGTATTGGTACACGGGTTTGGGTTGAAAAAATAGAATTCCAGAGGCTTAAACGTATACCAATACTCCATTCCCCGTATCAGTACGCCAGGCCAAAATTGCCTGGGCGTACCGGTACTCCATTACACGTACCGATCCCTCATAACATGCTGGTTTTTCAATTACACGTATCGGTACGCCTGGACCTGTAATGTCATAACATGCTGGTTTTTCAATCCAAAAAAATCCTCAAACCATTCCAACATGCTTAATACACAACACCAACATACAAGGCATAACACAAGCATCCAAACTACACAACTTAGCATCTTAACATGGCATCTATGCATCAAAAGAAATTCTATAGGCATGCTTCCTAGTTTTCATCCAAGTAACATAGCAAAAAGGTAAACCAGCATCAAAACAATCCTTAAAGGCCATTTACAACCCAAGAGCAACCAAAAGAAACATGTTCAAACAGGGAGTTCAACATAACATCTCCCAAAACCAAAACAAGTACCCCATTGCCCTTATTCATTATAGTCTAGTCTTTAACATACTTTAGAAACAAGTCTTGCTAAGATCCCCTTGCTTCTTGCTGCCTTCCGAGATTTTAATCCTCTACACTGATGGACAATGAGAGCGTAAGCACACTAGGATTAGTGAGGAATGCTAAAAAACAAACACCATCAATGCATTTAAAACCATTCACTTAAAACCATTCTTTAAAACAACATGCCTCATTTAAAACATGCACTTTACATCATTAAAAAAATTAGCATATTAAACCATATGCTACATATATCATTAATCAACAACAAGTCACATTGCTAACCCTCTACTTAAGCCTTCCCATGCACTACTACCAAATGCAAAGCTTAAGGAGAAACATGTATAAATCACATTATACAACATAAAACATTTCAATGATACATTAACAATTATATTGGCTTTCAAGTGATTATTTAACAAGTCCAGTAACAAAAGAGTTCATCGGATACATGGATTCAACAAGTGTTAACCCAACACTTCAAGCCATCTCAAACGGAATAGCGATACAATCACAATCGCGGTACAATAACAACCGGGTACAATAACAACCGAGTACAATCATAACCCACAAGGATACCAATCTCTCTCACCGGTTAGATGCTTAACCCACGAACGGGAGTATTCGGTACCGTTAAACCCATCTACCGTTAGGGTACTTGGATAGAGTATTCGGTACACAATATAAACCCCTCAACATCCAAGGCGACTTATTTACAGTGCACTCAATCCTATGGTCGGCCAACTATATCCGATAACAATTTTAAAACCACGCCACTTGCCAATATAATTAACCATTTTAACATTTATCTCACTATTTTTAACAAGCATTAAACCATACCATTTTCCAAGTAACAACCATGCTTTAAAACACAAGTATAAACCATACTTATAAAGACCACTTACCATGTGCATCCTTCAGCATTACATGTTTAAAAACAGTATATCAAATACTTTAAAACATGTTTAAATAGTATGTATTATGTAAATCAAAACAAGTGCATAAAACCATTTCCTACTAGCACGACTGAGAGAGTAAAATTACTTTACTTACTTCCGAGCTTAGGTAAGCGTTTCAAGCTCTACCTAAACCCCCAACAACCACCTTTAAAACATTCCAAAGCTGGAATCCACGATTTCACTCATCGATACGTGAAACCTCGATTCGTCGGTGCGATATCAAGTGTCCGAAGCCTCCAACGCTTCACCACTCACTTCTGGATCAACCTCCCCTCTTTTTACCACAAAACAACAGAGGATTAATGCATCATAATGCATTCTGAACACAGCAACCAAAATCCTTCTCGGATTTCCACAAAACCCTCACAATTAACCCTCCACAACAACCGAAAACATAACCAAAACACTTCAATTCACAATCCAGCCAACATCTATCAATCTAACATCATTTCCAACATCAAAACTCATCTAAAAATAGATCCAAAACAAGCTACTACCTCCAGCAATCTTACAACCACAAAACACCACAAAACCTCAAAACTAGCAACCTAAACAAATAGAGACTCTTAAGTTTCAGGATTCCCTTGATAAAAATCACTTATCAACATTATTAAACATCCAAAATATAAAATCAAATCACCATTACTTACTGGAAATCAGATCCAATTCGCGAATCAACTGCTTGGGAATTTCAGTAAAGAACCATACAATAGAGGAGATATCGGACCTTACCCATATTGTGAAGTTTCTCTCTCAATTGATTTGTGAAAAGCTAAGAAAATATAAGATTATTGTAAGATTTTGTGTAAACAATCCTTATAAAACAATTTGAAATAATAAAATCAAGTTAGAAACCACCTCACCTCTGAAAATTTGATGAAATCTGAGTGTTTGGCTGAGGAGAGAACGGAGAGGGAAAAGTTGAGAGAAACTGAAGTGATTTTTGTTTTAGAAAAAATAACTAACTTTTTAACAAAATCATCTTTAATTATTAATTAAAACATATGTTAAACTCAGTTAAATTAAGGGAGAAATCATCAGAAACCAAATGGTAAAATAGCTCCTTAAAGATTCTAAGTATTTGACCCTTTTCATTTTAGTCACTAGAAAATTACAGTTTTCAAAACTTTTATTTTGGTCACTAACCAAAATGTCCATCTTCCAAAACTCATTTTTCAAAATTGATTCCTCCATTATTAAATACATAATTAATAATGATTTTTAAGTATTTTCCATAATTTTTCTCACCCAAAATATACAATCCCAAAACCGACTCGAATCTCTACTCCGGTCTACCGGACCGTCTAAAAACCCATTAAACCGCTAAGCCTAAAACCGGGGCGTGAGGATCATTATACAAAGGAGGCAAAAAAAGGTGCTAGCATTGGGAAAATCTATGGGCATTGAAATTAGGGGGGACGAACAAGAAGCCCTGGAAGAGATAGCTCGTTTAGAGGAGATCGAACAGTCAGGCAAGGCGGAATAAGTGCTCCAGTATTGAGAAAATTGTCAGGATGAGGATTTTATCATGGATCATTAGAGGAATAGGCTCTGTGGTGAAGGTTTCGACGTCAAGGAAATTGATTCGATTACATAGAGTGAAAATGATATTCATACAAGAAACAAAAAAAGAAGCGTTCAGTGAAGCTGAAGTTAGGAGATTATGGTACAATGATGAATTTGATTTCAAGGTTTCAGGAGCGACAGGTCGGTTAGGAGGGATCCTTACAATTTGGGATAAAAATAAATTCCAGTTTCAAGATTGCACATTAAATTCCAGGTACATTCTTATCTCTGGTTACCGGGTTGATGATAATGTTCTGGCTACTTGCATCAACATTTATGCGCCGTGTGATAAATCGAACCAAATGATGCTATGGGATGAAATTGTGGGGTTAAGAAGAGTATGGAAAATTTTGTGGTTTATGGGAGGGGATTTTAACGCGATTAGAGCCACTAATGCAAGAAAAGGAAAAGGTTTGAACTATCCAGGAGTAGAAGAATTCAATAATTTCATATATAGTTGCAATTTACTGGAAGTGCCTCTTTGTGGGAGAAATTTTACATGGATTGGTCCAGGGAATAAAAGAAGCAAACTTGACAGATTCCTGGTAGAGAAGGACTGGTTTCAAGCGAATGGGGATATTCAATTAAGTGGGTTATCTCGAAAGGTGTCTGACCACATACTGCTATTGCTATCGTCTGAGCAGATTGATTGGGGACCTAGATCATTTAAGATCATCAATGCTTGGTTTTCGCAGGCTGGGTGCTTAAAGGTGATAAAAGAAACAATGGAGAGCTGAAATGTTCAGGAAAGAACCTGTCGAACAAACTAAAAAAGGTAAAAGAAGTGTTAAAATTGTGGAATGTTTCTGGTGAGCATTTCAACAGCATGGTGAAGAAGTTAGAGGGCAGGATAATTGAAATTAAAAATCTTGGTGATGTTGGAGATCTAGATGCAGACTTGTTAGATGAGTTGAAACAAAAGAAACTGCAGCTGTGGGTCTTTCTCAAGGCACAGGGAGATCTTTGGCGCCAGAAAGCAAGAATGAGCTGGTTAAAGCAGGATGATTACAATTCAAAATTTTTCCACAAAGCGGTAAAAATCCGGGCAAAGAAATGTGTGATCCAGGGTCCAAATCTAGGAGAAAGTAAAGTACTCAACGTAAATTTTTCCAGATAATCAGCTGTAGATTCAGAATTTCTTGAAGCACCCTTTAGTCTGGAAGAGATCAAAGAAGCAGTGTGGAGTTGCGAGGATTTGAAAGCACCGGGACCCGATGGTTTTAATGCGTTCTTCTTTGGCGTTGGTGGATCGTATTCGAAGAGATGAATAGGTGGATCAGCAATATTATCCACGTGAAGTTTGTGTATGCATCAAGGGAAAGAAACCAGATTGCTGACCATCTTGCAAAAGAAGGAGCCTGTAGAAGTGTATTGTTCAAGGCATGGTGGAGAGGGAAATCAAAATTGGGTTCTATTTATGCATGTTTTCTTGAAGTTAGATTGGTTCACCCGTGATATAATGTACGCGAGCTTCATGAGGAGTTTGTGGGACTTTCGATCATATTTGCTTTCGATAAGTGCTGCTAAGAATATGGGCTGTTATAGTGCTCTTTTTATGCTTCTGGTTTGGGGTGCTTTAAATTTAAACATTGGCAGGTTGCATTCGAGGCAATATCGCAAGCTATCCCCTTTGACTGTTAGAAGAGAGTTTATCAAAGTGAGGTGGTGATTCAATGTTCGACAGTCTTCACGGTTTTGAGAACAGGACTACAGTAGGTTGTTGGATATTGTGGAAGGCGATTTTCGGATTTTGTATTCTCTGGTTGTTGAGTACTCTTTTCCTCTACTTAGGTTTAGGGAGGTTTTTAACGAGGCCCACAACCGGGTTAGGCTTGTATGATTTTATCAATAATAAATTATATTTTGCCGAGCAAAAAAAAAGGTACAAGCATGATACAAAGTATTGGGAAACAGCAGTCAATGATTTACAAGAGAATGCAAAAATGGACATGCCCAGCAATGTTCACTAGAGTTCAGTCTAAACAACTTGGTTTTCTGAATTGGAGTTTTCAGTTATTCATCTGCACGAGCTCATAGATTACTTCTGCAGTTGCACAATGTGAGGATCTCAAAGCGAAGTGTAAGCAAAGCGTAAAGAGATCTATAATCAAATATAGGAGATAAACCTTGAGATTGACGGGTTGCAGCGTAAGCAGATAAAAGAGAATGGAACAGGGCTCCGGCGGCGGTGACTAGCAGCTGAAGACTTTGGTTAGATTCATGGGTTAAATTGTTATTTTATCTAAAGTTAAATGCTTAAATTGATACATATCTAAAGTTCATAGGTAAAACTAGTATTTTGTTTAAAATTCAGAGGTCAAATTAAAAATATCATTTTTTTGTTCCATATTTAGAGGAACAAATATGCATACTATACAATCGATAAACGATAAAGATGTTGAAAATGTTTTCCAGAAATTGAAATGGTGTGTCTGAATTGAAAATGTTCGACAAAGGAAAGCATGGTAATAGAAAAAAAATGGATTTGTCCATCAGTTTTGTAGCTCCGCTAACTAAGACATAAAGTACAATTACTTGAAGAATTCCATGACCCAGAAGTTGCAAACAAAACACTCATACTTGATGCCACTGAATCCGGCTTTACTTGCTAAGGCTTCAAATTCCGATTTGGTTCGTTCCTTCCCTCCCGTATTTTGTGTCGTCATCAGCACATCCATCTGCGTAATGCCTCTCGAATAAGCATTCGTTTCCGGTACAACCGAAACAACCGTCTCCGCCACTATAACTCTTCCCTCCTCCAGAATAGCATTATAACAATTCTTCAAAAGCTTTACGCAGTGATCGTCGCTCCAATCATGAAGAATCCACCGTAAATATCTCCGAGTTATGTCGTTGATTTCTTTTGTATAAAAAGATAAACATTATAGTTAATAAATGTCAAGATATTGATTCTAAATTTATTCACGAATATCATATTTTATAAACGAATAAACAGACCGAATGTTGGGTTCATTTATTGTTGGAGTATGCCCAAAGACCAATCATAAGATGGTTGTAAAAGACATACTTATTTTATCATGTTTATTAATGTAAAGCCATTATTATTTTTCACTCTTATTCTGTATATTTATAAATAAACTGAATTACAATAAAGTTCTTAGAATAATATAGTTATTATTGAATGTCCTTAGTCGAGTATTATTGTGGGCATTGACAATAATAATATATTAAGACTAATATATAGTTGATTGATGATAAAGTGTTGTCATTGACATGAAGATTTCAAAATCAATACATAAGTATGTGTTAGAGAACGACATACTGGACTGACCCGCTATGAGCATGTTTCTTGGATTATTATGTGACCGGCACAACATTGCTCATAGTGATAACTACATGTATGATCCTCAGACTTGAGATCGTCATTATTTCAACATCGTGAGTGACATATTTTGATGCGGTCAAACGTATGTCGTAACTGACTACACTATAAAGACTAATATTGGATATGCCGCAATCTATGTAGCGGAATATAGTTGATCAAGATAGGATTTGTCCCTCCTACACAATATGAGTAATATCATATTCTACTTGATTGAGTGAGACTAGAAAATGCATGGCCATGCTCGAATAAATTGATATGAGATATCATAGTTATTCGTTTATAATAATCTACTCAAGATATCAAGAAATATTAGATGGACTATACAAGTGTGACTATTCCATGACTTGTGTCCGATCTAGATATGAGGACAAAAGGATGTAATGCGTGAAAAGAGTTAATCACGAAAAAGGTTATGTCGAACCACGACTTCCTGTAACTTAGGTAGCAATGATGCATCGCTAGATGCCACTCATTGCTTGTAATATTAGAATTGTTCTAGATATTACCGCTAACATTACATGAACCTACAAGAGTCATACCCTATGATTGAAACGAACAAATATCGACTAGATAGCATGTGTACAAGTTGTGCACGTAATAAGTAAAAATCGAAATTATTATAATTATTGTAATTATGGATAATCTTGTTTTTATATATTTTAATACTAGATTATCATTATAATTATCAATACTATTAAAATATATATATCTCTAAAGAAACCTAATTAAAGTAGAATCAGATTCTACATATTTAATTCTATTCAGTTAAATATATTGTATTATTTAATGAATCCTAATTTAATTAAAATTAGGTTTTTGAATGCTATATAAAGGCATAAGGTCTAGCAACCGAATATATGCCTTTTGCGAAAAAACCTCTCTAACAGTTAGAGAAGTAAAATATTGTTCGTTTCATTCGGGTTCACTAAGTAGAGGTCGAAATGATGTTGTGACGACTTGGATTCGATTGTGCTAGAAGAATTGGATTCTCCTAACTCCATGTGATTTTTCAGATTTATTTAAGGTAACGTTTTAGCCCTTTTCATCCCAGATTCGTTCCTCGTACATGAATCACTGGCGGAATACGTCGGTTAATTTTTCCACTGCGCCATTAGGTGTACCGGCCTTTCCCAATATTTATGTCAAATAAACAACCATAGAAGTCCAAATGAATAATCTTACCTTCATAAAAATTACATCTCTTGTAGGAACACTTTCAAACATATCTCCTCCTACATGTTCAACACCTGTAATAATCAGACATAAGATGTCACTTGGCAAACATAGAACTAAAAAAAACACGAAAATTTGAGATTCAAGTTTCAATATGCATGTGAGTTCTTTTGTTCTTCCTCTATCATCAAGCTTCTTATGACAATGTAACATAAAGAACAAAAATACAAGACAGGGTGATAGTATTGTTACCTGGATAGGCAGGGGCATGTTGTATAACATGAGGCAAATCGAAGTTAATTCCTTTAATAGAAGGGTACGGGGAAGTGATGAGGATGAGGGTGATTCCGAGACCACCGCCGGCATCGACCAAACGGCCGATCCGCTCGAAACCATTGTTGTTTCGAGGATCTTCTTGAGAACTAGGGTGGTGTGGTTAACCATTGCAGTATTAAAAACCTGATTGAGCCTTGGGTCCGTGCCGGGGTATTCGAATGAGTTCATTCCATGGACCCTGTCAAATGGAACTCCTCCTTCGATAATTGCATCCTTCAGTTGCGACCTTTCATGAGTATTATCACGCAGGAATTTGTTAACAATAAGATAAGATCTACGCATTGAATGATGCAATGTATACTTTAAAAGGTATATATATTAATAATAAAATTTTAATTCGATTGATATTTTTATTATTGTAATTTTAGAGAGACGTAGATTCGAATGTGCTTGAATACACATTATTCTTAATTTTAAAGAAAATGGGTTGATTAAGTGTATTATGTCACATCAGCAACCATGTTTCTTTGTCAAAAGAGAATGATGAACACAAGAGAAATGAAATAAGCTTTTAAGTGTTTTCTAAATAATATAACATAATATATTATTGTTATTATTTATTTTTGTCTAGTTAAATTATTTTTTATTTAAAGTCAAAGTGTCACATGTCACCTTTTACTTGGTTCATATTTTTTTAAAGCATCTAATGTTTATAGAGAAATATTTTAGGTATAACTTTGAGAAAAACAATAGGTACCAGATCGAAGGAAATGAGTATAATTTAGGGGGAAATTTGTCAATTAAGCCTAATAATTAATTTAAACTAAATAAATATTGCACTATAAATGATAAAAATTTGTAATTGGTTAAAATATATTCTAAGTCTTATATTCATCGCATTTTCCAGAATTTAGTTTATCTACCTTTTGAATTTAAAAAGGATAAACTAGTATCATCAAACTATTTATTCTTTCTTATTCTGTTGATTATTGATGTAGTTTACCCTTTAAAAATTTAAATCCAATTGTTAATACTGTTTTTTTGAATAATTCCTATTTAGAGAAAGGGAAAGAGAAAATTTATTCCTATAGGGTCTAAAACTCTCACCGTTTTTCATTACATAGCTTCTAAATTAGTATTTTTTATTTTAAAATGTCTTAACAATTTTAACAAAAGAAAATTAATTTGACTTGAAATTTTTAATTTTAAAATAAAAGATTAATTTTCAAGAACTAAATATACGGAGACAAAATTTTAATTATGCAATGGATTAGTGTATCATATTTTTCCGAGCAAAAAAATATATAGAGATAGTTTAAAACTACTAATCTTACATATCCTACTTTTAATCTTCACATATCCTACTTTTAATCTCATTCATCCATTTTACTCTTCCAATAGTCATGGATTAGTGTAAAACTAGTTGAGTTTTTAATTTTTACACGTTTTTGGATCGTTGGATGGGAGAAATTGATGGCTGGGATTAACTCCTTACTCTTTTTTTCAAGTGATAATCTTCGCATATTCTACTGTTAATCTCAGCCATCCGCTTCACATGTTTAACGATCTAAAAAATGTATAAAACCTAAAAACTTTTACACTGTGTAACCGGATCCTATCTCCCATATATATAAGGTTATATTTTGATATACAAGCCGTGTAAAAATTTACACAACCCTTCTATAAAATTTAAAATTTAAATTTCAAACCCTAACGGTCTAAAACCTAAACCTTAAACCCTAAATCATAAACTCTACATTCTAACCATAAACCTTAAATTCTACACCCAACACACTAAATCCCTAAAACTAGAACCCTAAACCCTAAAACTAAAAAGCTTGTGTACCAAAGTATTTTCCATATATATATTTGCTAAGCAATATATTACTTTTATTGAATAAAAGGCCAAAGGGCCAAGCATGATCACCATATGCCTCATTGAAAATGTGACAATGACGCATCATAAACAAAAACTAATACGAAAAAGGACAGATCAGTGACAAGCGTCGTATTTGTCAAATAAAATATTCCTTAATCTCAGAATAAATAAATAAAAACGTAGTATAGAGAAGAAGGGTCGATCCGCAGGGACTAAGGAGTTCCCAAGATTGGTCTGAATCGATCTTTAACCAAGAAACCTGCAAGTAAAAAAAGGGGGTTTAGCGAAATAAGTTGAATAAATCTAAGCAAACGAAAATGTTAAATAAAGGAAAGTAAATAGTTGAAAGTAATTATGATAATATATAGCCTCCAGCTTTGCATCGCCTCAACTCGTTTCAATCACTGAAATAGATTTTACTTCGAGTTCTTGTCGGTTACGGTCTACAAGGCCCAACCCTTATAACTTGCTCTTCTCTATGGTGAACTAATTTTCCAAGGTCAATCCTTAGAATTTAGCACTTTTTGGATTAACTACGGCAATCGATGCTAATGCCAATGTTGTATTCTGTGCTAGAAAAGCTCGTGCTCGAATAATTTTGTCTTAACGAGAATCGTATCCGATCTTGATTTCCCTTAGCAGACCATCGCTAAGTTTGTTCTTAGGGAGTTGAATTTGCTACAACCCTACTCTTGTCCCTCAACGGTAGATCAAAACGTCGATCAAACCAATGCGCGCTTTTGGAATAAAGGAGTTGAGATGTTTAAAGGAAAAACCGATTGCCAATCCAATAATGCTGAAAATCAAGAAAGAAGTTTGATGGTATAAAGAGCTCTTGCAATTCTCATGAAATGAATTGGGTTTCACTTAGCTATCGGCTAATGATAAATTTAGCTAAGCATGACTATGGAATAAATCATACTTAGCATTTAAATAAAGATAAAGAACTTAAAAGAATAACGTAAGAGAAAGGAAATTTATAAAGCTTTAAAAACATAAACAAGCCAATAATAAGAGGTGATTGATAGCTTACCCCATAGGGGTATTTATAGTATCTTAAAACCCTAAAAATAACCCTAAAAGATAAAATATAAATCTCAAAATAAAATTCAAGTTTTAATCCTAAACAAAAGATAATCCCAAGTTTAAATTTTAAATCCGTCTGATAAGCTATCAAAATGCAGCCGATAAGCTATCAAAATGCTGACGTTATCTTCTATAAGCGCTGATGTGGCGTGTAGTCAAATTTTTAATGTCCGGATTCATGCCCACTAGCCTAGTCTTGACTCTAGATAAAATATGCAAATTTTTGCCTCTTTTCAGTGTGTTTTCCAGAGTTAAAGGTCTGCACGAAAAACACATAATAAAGCCCAGATCAATATCATATTCAAATCTTTAAAGGCATAATTAAAGATGAAAAATTGATCATTTAAACTACTCATCAAATTCTCCTTCACTTATTCAATGCTTGTCCTCAAGCATTTCTCAATTAATGCATCAAGAATTTCAAGTTGCCATCTCAATTTCACAAAATTCCCAAGACTTCCAAGCAAATCAAAATCATAGCAATTGATAAAACTCAAAAACAATCAAGCTAAAGGCACAATTAAAAGCAAGTAATAGCAAAGCATGACATTCCAATTATTCATTAATCTCAAAAAAAGCAAGACTTAGTACCTCACATTGGTTCACTCATTTCGCTCAAGTGTTTCGTGTAAAAAGAATTGCTCAAGCCTAACTAATCAAAGCATTATCATAAGCTTGTAACTAAATCTAATCTCCAATACTAAGTATGAACATGATGCAATAATCAAGAGGTCTTTAAAAGGGTTGTAATGGGGCTAAGGTTCGGGTAGGATAAAGGCCAAAGATCGGTTTAAAAATTCAAGACAAAGAGAAAATTATTCCAAAGAATTATTCAAAGGGAAGTAAAAATGAAGTAATGAATTCAAACAGTCAAAGCCTATTCACTTTCTCTTTCTCTGTTTTTCTTTCGAACTTCTCTCGGGTTTTTTCGAACAAACTATTTTTTTTTTTTTTTTCTGCTTGAACAGTTTATTTGACATGAACTAATTTTTTTGCATTTATTCGAACCAGTTTAATTATTTTTCTCGATTTATTCGAGGCAAAAAACTATATTTTTTTTGCATTGTTCGAACCAAACTGCACTGTATTTATTTATTTTTTTGAATCACTTTTTTTTCGCTTCAAAATAATCTTAACTTTGTCTTGAAAATGGGTGACAAAAAGAGGGAAAAACAACAAAATTGGTTCGGGTTAAAGATGTGGTAAATCAAAGAAAAGGATAAGGCTCAAATTTGGTTATCTAAGGGGTAAATAAACAAAAAGTATGCCATTTTTGGGAAGAGAAAGAGGTTAAAACTTAATGCCTCTATCACACTAAAGCATCACATTCAATCGTGTAGTCTCGACAAGCATTATGCTACAAGTTCTAGAATGCAAAGAATTAGTCGGCACACTCAAAATTAACAAAGAACAAAATGAAAATGTATGCTTATTAGGCTCAAACTCACATGGAAGGTTAATTGCACTAAGTCATGCTATCAATTTAACCAATAAATGCATGGAATGTCAAAAATTTTAAAGAAAAATAAATTAATCATGCCAATTGTCATCATGTTTCTTAAATTCCAACAAAAATAAGATTAAAATTCACAAAAAAATAAAGAAATAAGGTGAAAAATAAGATATACAACCATCAATTTTAAATACATCAATTCAAGAAAAACTCAATTCCAACCAATTGAATAAGCAAAGTGAAATTTGATGCAACTTCCATCTCCTCACTTAAATCATAATGTCCTAATTATGGAAATCAAAATATAAGAGAGGGAAAAGAGATACTCCCCATTCTAACGACGACCGCGAAGATGAGGTGCCGACAGCAAATCGAAATAGTTAGGAATGGGCACGAACGTCGGCGCATAACGTCGCTGCCCATTGAGGTTGATCAATGCGTGTGGGATCCGGCGTGCTTGGTCTTGGGTGCGCACCATGGTGGCTGGGTAGGTTTGCAAGGTTGAAGGGGCTGGGTTGTTTATGTTGATCGAATGTGATGGAGAAGGGGATGGGTGTGCTGCTGGTTTATTGGATGAAATAGAGGTGTAGGTTTTTTAGGTTATCACGTGAGTATATTAAAGGCAAAGGTTGGTCAATTGGGTGTGGGTCCAAGGGATTTTAAATTTTGAAAGAGATGGATATGTGATGGGAATAAAAATAAAGATAAAGAAAAAAAAAAAGTTGTTTGGGAATAGAAGACATGGTTTATCATCCAAGCGTGGGGCCTACGGGATTTTAAAATTGAAAAGCAAAGTGATAAAATAGTTGGAATAAGTAATGTAATTGACGGGTGGGTTGGGTTTGGCTAAAATACACCTAAGGACGGTGGGATGTTCGCTAACATGCACCTATAATAAAATGGTCATTCTCCCACTGAACCATGCGTGGAGTATATCTTCATATTGCATTATATTCAATCCAAAATATTTTAGGGTATCTGAAAATAAAAAATAAAATAAAATAAATTTGAGACTAAAATTAAATAAAATTAAAAATGAAAATGAATTAAAAATAAAATAGAAATTAAAATAAAATAAAATGGGTTGTCTCCCATTTAGCGCTTTATTTAATGTTGTTTAGCTCGACGACTCGATTCGGACTACAGGCACTGCGAAAAATACTTCTTCCACTTCTTGCGCTTTGTCCAACTGAGAATTTCTCGATGAGAAATTTTACGATTGTATAGTTTCTTCATTTTTTCTGACAAAATGTCTTTTTTACTTCTCAATTTATCTGGCGGTAATTTTAGTTCCAAATTTGTTGCCTGCAAGATGGAAGGGAAATTTTTAGTTTTTGAGGGTATATGGATTGAATTAGAATCAATTGAAAATTTTTTCTCAAACTTCAACCGATCATTTCTTCAAAGTCCTCAAATTCTCTTCATAAATCATCAACAAGGTTAGATTATATATATTCTTCAACAACAGGTTCAACAACATCAATAAAATTAATACTAGCAACATTATCTGGATATCGCATTGCTTTGTAAACGTCAAACTTAACAACCTCACGTCGAACTCCATTGTAAGAATTCTACTTTTTTTACATCGATTTTTGTATTTGTCGTTCTAAGGAAGGGACAGCTGAGAAGGATTTCTGAAGAAGTGTTTGATCGGTCGTTTTCCATGTTGATAACATAAAAATTCTGCTGGAAAAATAAGTTCATTTTCCTTTACTAGGACGTTCTCTAAGAGTCTTTCTGGGTATATTATGGACCAATCAGCCAGCTGTATTGTCACTTTCGTTTCTTTCAAAGGCTCAGCAGAAAGTAAGTTGTACAAGGCAATATACATAACATTTATAAAAGCGCCTAAATCACACATGGCACGTTTAATTCCAATCTTACCGATTTTACAGGGAATAGCGAACATACCTTGGTCTTTTAATTTTGGTGAAAGCTTTCGTTGAAAAACGGCTGAGACATGTTCCCTCAAATTCACATTTTCAATTTCGATAAGTTTTCTTTTATTTGTGCATAAATCTTTTAGGAATTTGGCATATCTTGGAACTTTACGGATTACTTCAAGAAGTGGGATATTAATTTCTACCTTTCGGAATATATCTAAGATTTCCCTCTCTTCAGCTTGTTTATCTCTTTTTACCATTCTCAATGGAAAAAGGAGGTGAAACGGCGTAAGGTAAAGGAATGAGAGGATGAACCTAATGTACTTTTTGGATGGGCATTGGTGCTTTATCTTCATCTTTCTTTTGGGCGCCTTCCTCCGTGGTTTTTGATGTGACAACGGTACCGCTTCGGAGAGTGATGGTGCTAACATTCTCTCTCGAATTCGGCTCTGTTTGAGAATGTAATTTATCTTGGGACTTGAGTCGACCTACTGTCTGAGCCAGATTGCTCATTTTCTTATCTAACTCTTGTAGATGAGCTTCAGTCTTTAGTTGAAACTTCTCTTGGGATATTGCCAAACGATTGACAATTGACTCAACGACGGTTTTTACGGTTGATATTGATTGTGGTGCAGGTGGTTGATAAGCTTATTCCAGCCTGGGATTTGGTCCATAGTTGAAGTTTGGATGGTCCCTCCACCCCGGATTATAGGAGTTGGCATTAGAATTGTACTGTCTCTGGAGAGGTCCGGAAAAATTGCCTATGACATTTTAATCGGGCAACGTCTTTCTCTTGTATCATCGGGCAGTAATCCGTTGGATGTTATGGACTCGTGCATATCATGCAAAGTCTAGTCGCGACTTTTTATCTGCAACAAGGGATTGAACAATTTCAGCTAATTTGTCAATTTTATTTTCTAATAAAACATTACTTACCTCGTGAACCCACAAAGAGGGTTCACTAGAAGGGCGAAATTGCTGGGAGTTAGCGACCATCGTAGAGATTAGAGTTCTTGTCGATGTTGGGGTCATGTTCACAAATGCCCCTCCACTTGTTGCGTCGATCATCTTCATTTCTATCGGAGATAGGCCTTCGTAAAAATATTGAAGAAATGTTCGTGTTGAGGGCAATTTGCGCACAACTGCTTGAATCTCTCCCAGTAGTCGTATAACGACTCAGTATTCTTTTGTAGGATACTCAAGATGCTCTGTCCTAGTTCGTTTGCCTTAGCCGTAGGGAAAAACCTGTCAAGAAAAAGTCGTGACCATGTCAGTCCATGTTGTAACATAATTGGAAGGTAGGTCAAATAACCAATCATTGGCAATATTGGCTAAAGAAAAGGGAAAAGCACAAAGTTTTATTTGGTCTTCAGATACTCCCTATGATTTTGTATTCAAACAAACCATATGAAATTCTTTTACGTCTTTATGCGGATTTTCGCTCGGCAAACCATGATAGGTAGGTAAAAGATGTATCAAGCCCGTCTTAAGCGCGAATGGTGTTTCTCCATTCGGGAACGTAATGCACAACGGTTGTTGATTGTGTGGTGCCGCGACAAGTTGGCAAATGGTTTGATCTTCGTCAGCCATTCGAATCTGTTAGTTGTCGGTGTCCTCAAACTATGTTTCGGCTGTGAAGGATGATTCTAGTTCTTGTTGGAATCGTTGTTGTCGTTGTCTTCTTTCTCGAAGTGTGCGTGCGTGCAACTTTCGAGAAACTACTTTTATTTCTGGTTCAAAATATACAAATTTGCCCGGATTCTTCCTGGTCATAAATCAAAGCAAACAATATTAGCAACTTTGCGGTAGTCCCCGGCAACGGCGCCAATTTGAAAAGCGCCATATTTGTAAAATAAAATATTCCTTAATCTCAGAATAAATAAATAAAAACATAGTATAGAGAATAAGGGTCGATCCGTATGGACTAAGGAGTTTCTAATATTGGTCTGAATCGATCTTTAACCAAGAAACATGCAAGTAAAAAAGGGTTTAGCGAAATGAGTTGAATAAATCTAAGAAAACGAAAATGATAAAGAAAGGAAAGTAAATAGTTGAAAGTAATTATGATAATATATAGCCTCCAGCTTTGCATCGTCTCAACTCGTTTCGATCATTGAAATAGATTTTACTTCGAGTTCTTGCCAGTTACAGTCTACAAGGCCCAACCCTTGTAACTTGCTCTTCTCTATGGTAAACTAATTTTCCAAGGTCAATCCTTAGAATTTAGCACTTTTTTAGATTAACGACGCAATCAATGCTAATGCCAATGTTGTATTCCGTGCTAAAAATGCCTATGCTCGGATAATTTTGTCTCAACGAGAATCATATCCGATCTTGATTTCCCTCAACAGACCGCCGCTAAGTTTGTTTTTAGGGAATTGAATTTGTTACAAGCCTACTCTTGTCCTCAATGGTAGATCAAAACATCGATCAAACCAATGCGCGCTTTTGGAATGAAGGAGTTGAGATGTTTAAAGGAAGAGACGATTGCCAATCCAGTAATGCTGAAAATCAAGAAAGAAGTTTAAAGGTATGAAAAGCTCTTGCAATTCTCACGAAATGAATTGGGTTCCGCTTAGCTATCGCCTAATGGTAAATTTAGCTAAGTATGACTATGGAATAAATCATACTTAGCATTTAAATAAAAAAAAGAACTTAAAAGAATAACGTAAGAGAAAGGAAATTTATAAAGCTTTAAAAACATAAACAAGCCAAGAACAATAGATGATTGATAGCTTATCCCATATGGGGTATTTATAGTATCTTAAAACCCTAAAAATAACCCTAAAAGATAACAGATAAATCTCAAAATAAAATTCAAATTTTAGTCCTAAATAAAAGATAATCCCAAGTTTAAATTTTAAAAATGTCTGATAAGCTATCGAAATGTGGCTGGTAAGCTATCCAATGTTGTTGATGTCATCTTCTAGATGCCCAGATTCATGCCCACTAGCCCAACCTTGACTCCAGATAAAATTTGCAGAATTTTGCCTCTTTTCAGTGTGTTTTCAAGAATTAAAGGTCTGCATGAAAAATACATAATAAAGCCCAAATCAGTATCATATTCGAATCTTTAGAGGCATAATTAAAGATGAAAAATTGATCATTTAAACTACTCATCAATCAGCATAAAAAAAGAAAGATATTTTTCTTTCGATATTTTAGTGTGGTTATAAAATATTATTTAATTGAATCGAATGAGCCAAATTAGTTGATTTTTTGGTTGATTAGGTGGGTTCACACTTCACAGAATCCTCACAAAAAAGTGTGAAAATATTTAAAATTGTGGGATGGGGCCTCGTTTTCTAAGCATCATTGCTTTTCCACATAAAAGATAAATATTTTGTGGTCTTGTATACCATTTGGGAGGAGGTGCCTTGCGTAAGACTAGTGATTTTTGTGGTGTTTAATTGTTTCTCTAATGGTACTCTTTTTTTCTGTTAAGGATTAGATTTTTTTTTTTTTAATGAGGCTCACTATCCAGGTTTAGGGCTATATAATTTCTCTAATAAAAATTATATTTTGTCGAGCAAAAAATGGAGGAGAGTGAGAGTGAAGAAACACACCAACTATCAATGAAGATCTTATCTTGGAGCAATTCCATTAAAGGTCCCAATGAAACCCCATCTTCATTTCGAACAAAGAATTTGAAGACGGGCGTCAAGCTATAGAGCTCTTAGGGTCGCCCTTCTCATCGTCCGCGACCGAGCACCCCATGATCCCGTGGCTGGCCAAGACTCTGAGGATGCGGTACAACAGGAAGGGCACCTCTGGGTTCTTCGTAGGCAATTGCGCGACGATCTCTTTCTGGGAGAGCTTAGCATTCGGACTGGCTTTCGCGATGATCTCGAAGATGTTGAACTGAACCGTGGCGTGCATCGACATGGGGAGCATTAGAGAGTTGGCCATCTGGAGGGCATAGGAGAGGTTTTCCTCGTTGGTGCCACTGGATTGAGGTTCTTCCATTGGAGAAATTGGATGCGTGGACGTTGAATAGAGCTTATCGGATATTAGTCTTTTAACACCACTGACCTCACCTTTCTATTTTGATATAAGTCTTTTTATTATTTTATTCTTTACATCATTTTCTATTTCCTCATTATGCAGTTTAGTAAAATATTCTAACAAGTCAAACATAGCTCGATTAGATGGTGAGAGAGTATGGGAACTGGAAAGGCAGACAATAAACACAATCCTTCACCTTGTTCATCGACAATCTCTCTGAGAAGCTACACTGGCAAGGATTGTGGTTTGCCTTTGGGAGTCATGGGGATGTGATAGATGCCTTCATAGCAAGGAAACAAAACAGAAGGGGGAGAAGATTCAGATTTTTTAGATATCGAAAGAGGATTGACGTAGAGAGAGCAATAGAAAGGTTGAACAGTTTTGTATTATTTGGCAGTAGGATCAGGGTGACTTGGGCAAGGTTCAACCTACACAGTCTTATTGGCGGAAAGCTCGCCCGGCGAACTCAGATAAAAGAGTGGGAGAAAATAAACAAACTGAGAACATAAATAAAGAGGGTAGTCGAAGAGATGTATACCAAAGAGTCGGGAGTAAAGCTACCAAAACTGCAATCGACAAAGAGCTAGATGACAAAGAGATAGGCGAGTGCAGTTCAAAAAACGTAGGAAAATGTAAGAGAGTCTCTGCAGTTGTGCAGACGGAGGAATTGTGGAAACTCAAAAGGTGCATGGTTGGGTTGATGGATACTGTCTGCAGTGTGAGAAGTATAATACTAAGGCTTCAAGAATGGGGTTTAGAGGATATTAAAGTGCAAAGGATGGGTGGGAAAACATATCTACTGTCTTTTGATAGTGATGAAGTGTTTACGATATTGGAGGACTTCTGGTCTTATCTATTGGAGATATTCACAGAGGTTTATCCTTGGACAGAGAACGTAAGTTATGGGGGGAGAGCAACATGGTTAGAGTTGCATGGCTTACCCCTCCACTGCTGGAATCATGAAACGATAAAAAAAAAAAGTTGCAAATCTGTGGGAATCCTTTGAAGCCCTCGGCGAAAATGCAAGTCGCTCAATGGATTGCGAGAGGGTCTCGGTTCTGATCACTACAAACCATGAAAAGAGAATTGAGGAGGTAGTTGAGATTGAGGCTGGGGAGT
This sequence comes from Hibiscus mutabilis, assembly GCA_019671005.1. Lineage (NCBI taxonomy): Eukaryota > Viridiplantae > Streptophyta > Magnoliopsida > Malvales > Malvaceae > Hibiscus > Hibiscus mutabilis. Next base: position 2,736,776 of record CM033724.1, read on the forward strand.
CAATCCACCTTGTTAGAGTGTGTGAAATTGGTTTCAAATACGATTCAATAACTCTAATGAAGAAGCAACAGCTTCCTGCTAATGCAAGACAAAAAGTTTGCGAATCCGACTCTATTTCTTCATCGGAATCGGATCGGAGTATGTCATGTTAAACTAAATGGGAAGATTTGCTATGGAAAAACCAAAAGAAACTCACTCCATAACACTTTATGAATTGTATACAAAGACTCAATGAAAAACAAGAACTCATGACACATTTTATTCACTGATTTACATCCTTTATATAGGCTGAAACTACAACAAATTTAGCTAAAAAATAGGATAACTCAACAGCAAAATCACAATCAGATATTAAACCATGATTTTAGCTAACCATTCAACAACTTTATTCAAACTAATTTGAATATTTCATCTGCTGATATTCCCAAGATTTTAGGCCACTAACTGAGTTGGTGGTGAACTTTAACACCCCCCCTCAACGCCAACTCCAAACCTTTTCACAATCCCAAGCTGTGAGCAAAACTTTTCCAACTTAGTTGTACTCAAGCCTTTCGTGAACAAGTCTGCAACTTGGTTATCAGTCTTGACATAGGACAACTCAATTTCTTCTTGTAACACCTCATCCCTAACAAAATGGTAGTGCACCTCCACATGTTTGGTCCTTGCATGAAACACATGATTTTCTGCTAAACGAATAGCTGACTGATTGTCACAATAAAGAGGTATTGCATAATCAACCTTTTGGTACAAATCTTCCATAAGTTGCACTAACCATGTACTTTCTTGGGCTGCCATAGTTGCTGCTCTATATTCCGCCTCTGTTGTTGATAAAGACACTGTTGGATGTCTTTTACTGCACTAAGAAATTGTCCCTGAACCAAACTTGAATACATAGCCAGTGGTTGATCGACGTGTATCGTGATCCCCTGCATAGTCAGCATCACAATAACCAGCTAGTTTGCAAACCTCACATTTCTTATATAGAAGACCATAATCAATAGTACCTTTCACATATCTTAGAACTCATCGAACTGCTTCCAAGTGTTGTTTCTTGGGATTCTGCATATGTCGTCTCACTACCCCAAGAATATAAGAAATATCAGGTCGAGTTAAGGTTAGGTAAATTAGACTACCTACAAGTTGCTGATACATCAACCTGTCTTCCAAGTCTTTCCCTTCATGAGCACAAAACTTGGTGTTTGGTTCTACTGGTATAGTGATGGTCTTACAATTGAGCATTCCAAATTTCTGCAATAAATCTTTTGCATATTTCTCTTGACAAAGAAACATGCCTTCTTTTGTATGATCAATTTCTAGCCCCAAGAAGTGTTTAAGTTGGCCAAGTTCCTTCATCTGAAAGCGGACTGACAAATTTTGTCGAACTTGGTGGATTTCTTCACTATCATCTCCAATGATTATCAAATCATCCACATACACCAACACTATTGCCAACTTCCCTTCACTAACTTTGACAAACATACTAGAATCTGCATGAGCCATAACATAACCAGCTTGAGTTAAAAAATCAGCAATCGTACCATACCATGCTCTCGGTGATTGCTTTAACCCATATAACGCCTTCTTTAACTTGCAAACATAACTGGGATGACTTCCACTCTCAAATTCAATAGGCTGATTCATGTAAATTTCACGATCTAGCTCTCCATGAAAAAAGAGTTCTTCACATCCATTTGCCACAGCTTCCAATCTTTGCTAGCAACAAGAGCCAAGAGAACTCGAACAGTAACAATCTTTGCCACCGGACTAAACGTCTCTTCATAGTCCAATCCATATTGTTGAGAAAATCCCATTGCAACTAACCGAGCATTGTACCTCTCAACTGATCTATCAGGATGATACTTTATTTTATAAACCCATTTACAAGATATGGGTTTCACATCTGGTAGACGTGGCACAAGCTCCCAAGTTTGGTTTTGTTCCAATGCAGCAATCTCTTCCTCCATTGCTTTTACCCACTCAGAATCTTGAGAGGCTTCTTCATAAGTTGTTGGCTCAACCAAATATTTTTCCTCTGCTACAGCTACATTAGCATACTTTGGATTTTGCCTACGAAATCTGGTTGATCTTCTAAGTTGTGGCTGCGAAGTTTCTTCACCTTCTGGATTGATTTCGGCCTCCTGCCTCTGATGAACATCATTTCGCCAAGGATTTGTTGTTGTCTCAACAACTTTATTGTCTCCAATTTCTTCATTAGCTGCAAGACTTGGTTGTATCTCAAAAAACTGTTCCTCTATTTTTCCTTGGGGTTGATCTTCTTTTACTTTCGAATCTGGCAACTTCACTTGTGGAGTCTACTAAGAAGAAGCTTCATCAAACACTACATTGCGTGATGTGTAGCATTTGTCAGTCATAGGGTCACAACACCTCCATCCTTTCCTTTGGTTATCATATCCAACGAAGATACACCGGATTGCTTTCTTATCGAACTTTCTCCTTACATGACCTAGAACAAATACATAGCAAATACACCCAAAAACTCGAAAATGACCAACATCAGGTTTAGTATCCCATAGTACCTCAAAGGGTGAGATGAAACCAAGCTTTGGTGTTGGAAGTTTGTTAATGACATGAGCAGCGGTCTTCATACATTCTGCCCAAAACCTTCCAGGTATATTTTTTGCATGAAGCATACTCCGACACGTCTCAGAAAGATGTCGATTCTTCCTCTCGGCAACTCTGTTTTGTTGTGGCGTGTTGGCACATGTGAATTGATGGTGAATCTTGTTATTTCTCACATAGATAGAAAACTCATTTGATGTATACTCTCTGCCATTATCTGTGCGTAAGCATTGAATTTTTCTACCAACCTCTACTTCATCTATTTCTTTAAATTCTTTAAACTTGGAAAATGTCTCTAATTTTTCTTTCATAAAGAAAACCCATACATACCTTGAGGAATCATCAATAAAATTCACCATAGAGCGCATCCCACTAATTGAAGGTTGCTTGACGCGACCAAATACATCAGAATGAACTAGCTCTAACGGAGCCTTTGCTTTGTACTTAGATTCTTCATATGGTAGCTGATGTGCCTTACCGAATTGACATCCTGCACAAACGGTATCATCTCGCACTTCAAGTTGAGGAAGACCCTTTAGCATTGACTTCTTCATCATAACTTTCAGCTTGTGATAGTTGATGTGTCCAAGCCTTGTGTGCCACAAATCTATCGTTTCATTCTTCTTTGTTTTGTCCACATAAGCAGTTTCTGCCGACATCACATAGATAGATTCCATTCTCTTCCCTTTCATGGTTGGTGTTCCTGAGACTTTAACATTTTTAATACATTTACACCATGTGGACTAAACAAAACATGGTGGCCTACAGATGTTAATTGTGCCACAGATAACAAATTTTTCTTCATGCCAGGCACATGATAAACACCTTGAATTGACATTGGATCAGAACTAAATCGAGGTGCGATAGTTATCTTACCAACATGAGTGATAGGTAACCTTGAGTTGTTAGCCGTTACCACCACACGGTTGCCTTTGTACGCTCTAACATCTTGAAGCTTTTCTTGATCACCAGTCATATGATTAGAACAACCAAAGTCAACAATCCAGTCGTTTTTGTAGTCAATCTTCTGGGAAGTTGTTACTGCGAGCGCCAAATCTTCTTCTTCCACAGCAAATGATGCTTCATCATCCCACTCATCATCACTCTGAATATTTCATTTAGATGTCACTGCATTACTCTCAATAACTTTCTTTTTGGACCAACAGTCTTTGGCCATGTGACCTTTTTTGCCGCAATTATAGCAATCACCGTCAAACTTCTTCCTCTGATTGGATCGATTGTTGTAGTTGTCATCCATTTGAGTTTCTCCAAATTGAGAACTCCCATGATGACTTTCTGATTTGCCATCATTCTTTCTTGGTCTGCTTCTGACATTATACTTAGACTTTTCTTTGCTCTTTCCACTAAAAAGCGCTACATCCTCAGTTTTGATTGAGACTACACCCATTTGTTTTGCCAAAGCCTCTTGACCCGTCAACAGATTCTCAAAATCTGCAAGAGATGGTTATGTTGGCCATCCTTGTATTACAGCAACAAAACTCATGTACTGTAATCTCAATCCATGAATGATGATTCTTCTTATTCTAGAATCGCAATACGAGAACTAGAATCAAGTTCAAAAATCTCACGGCATAAGGCTTTTACCTTAGTGAAGTACTGGTTGATTGCCAAATCTCCTTGCTTCATCGATAACAATTCATTCTCTAAGAGTTGTAGCCTTGTGTCATTTTTTCGTGAGAAAAGTTCTTCCAACGTGTCCCACGCCTGTTTTGGTGTGTCAGCGTCTCTGATATGCTCTAACATTTATTCCTCTACATTGGTTTTAATTGCAAACATAGCCTTGCATGCATTGGCCTCCACTTCTTCAAGCTGTTAGCTTCTTGAGGTAATGGTGATGGCTCATCTCCGTTAACAATGTCCTACACATCTTGAGCCTGCAAGTAAGACTTCATGCATGTTGCCCATGTGTTGTAATTTTGGTTATTAAGCTTTTTTACTGCTCCAACAACTGAAAAATCAACCATGATTACCTTCACGAACCTGGCTCGGATACCACATTGTTAAACTAAATGGGAAGATTTGCTATGGAAAAACCAAAAGAATCTTACTCAATAACACTTTATGAATTGTATACAAAGACTCAATGAAAAACAAGAACTCAAGACACATTTTATTCATTGATTTATATCCTTTATATAGGCTGAAACTACTACAAATTTAGCTAAAAAAATAGGACAACTCAACAGCAAAATCACAATCAGATATTAAACCATGATTTTAGCTAACCATTCAACAACTTTATTCAAACTAATTTGAATATTTCATCTAATGATATTCCCAAGATTTTAGGCCACTAACTGAGTTGGTGGTGAACTTTAACACGTAGCAACTAAGTTAAACTAGAAATTTGCTAAAATTTCCCAAAATTTATATTACAACTATACACCATCTCAAAATCTATATTAAAACCAAAAATTTTAGGAGGGCCAAGGACTCAATTACAATGGTTTTAAAACTATCAATGTAACACCTAGAGTAAAAAATTAAGAGCAAAAAAAAGCATGTAAAGTGAGACGCAAAAAAATGAGTGAGCGTGTGCATAAGGGTATGCATTATGAGTCTAGATTAAAACAAAAAATGTGTGTCTAGTGCTTTGAAAACTTGCAGCAACAAGTAATTGTCAAGTGAAGCTTAGCAAAGCTTCATGAGAAATAAGTTTTTGTAAACTAGCCGCAGTTAGTGAGTTGTCGAAAATAATTGTACTCTTGTATTGATTCATATTAATAAAATTGAGAGAGTTATAAATTATATCGAGTGCCTACCAACGCTTCCAACAAGTGGTGTCCGAGTCAGATTCGAATTCGAGTTCAAGTTCACGCCACGAGGAGATGGAGTACAAAAGAAAGAAATGTTGAAGGACTATTTTTTAATGAAGATAATGACGATGATGACTTCATCAACCAAGATGAGCAATATGATGATCAAAGTCTTCAACAAAGTCCAATTGAACCATCGTCATCAAGTAGTTGCAACAGCAACAATAGCATCGGGACGAAAAATTCTAAAGTACACCCAATCGAAGTTCGAAAATCTACAAGGTAAAGAAGAATGCCAGAAAGGTACAAGATTATGAAACTAAAAATATTTCACTTTTCTGTTTATTTGCTAACAATATTTGCTGACAACGAATTATCGAAATTTAAAGCAGATTTGAAAGAAAAAAGTGTCGACATATTATTGAAAAAAGAAAGACTTGGCATGAAAAATCAAGTTTGAGGGGAAGTGTTAGAAATCAAACTTGATTAAAACAAATTAATATAAGAGTGTGTTGGCAGCATCTAGAAGGATTGAGAAATCCTTAGCTTTGAAGCAATGGAAATGGCGGCAACATTGAAAAATATCATCTACACGTGGCAAGCAAATCAAGAAGATCAAGAAGGATATAGCAATGACTAAACGCATCGTAAAATTGCTAGAGTAATTTAGAATTAGTTTAATAATATTTTAATTAGTCCTAGACATTTCTTTATGTCGGTTAAAGAGCCCTATAAATATGAGATGTCATTAGTGTAGTAGAGGTGTGTGGGCAAGTGCAAGAAACAAGTGTGAAAAATTAAGACCAAGAAAAAAGCATGCGAAGTGAGAAACAAAAAAAATGAGTGTGTATGCATAATGGTATGCATTATGAGTCTAGAGTAAAAAAAAAAAAAAAGTGTGTGCTTTGAAAACTTGCAGCAACAAGTAATTGTCAAGTGAAGCTTATCAAAGCTTTATGAGAAAGAAGTGTTTGTAAATTAGCCGCTGCTAGTAAGGTATCAAAAATAATTTTACTATTGTATTGATTTGTATTAATAAAATTGAGTGGGTTATAAATTATATCGAGTGCCCATAAACGCTTCCAACAGCAATCAAAGCTGTAGAGAAGAGTCGGCGAAGCCGATAGACTCCACCAAAAATGCATATCTGATCTACTCGTCTATAAGTTTTCCCTTGATTCTCCGTAATATTATGTCTTTTTTTGAGATTTTGGTGGCCCTAAGACGAATTAAAAAATTAAAATTTTAATCAGGGACCTAAATTACAGTTACGATTGCGTTTTCAGTCACGTTGCATTTATAGCGATTACGGACATAATAAATGTTATTCAAGTCACTACGAGTATAGCGATTGTGAATTTTTTGGCTTAACAGAAAAAAAGTGTCCAACCTATACCTTTTTTTCCTAGTTTGGTGCCTAACATTTTTTTCGGGCCACTTTGGTGCCTAACGTTTCATTCCGTAACTCAAATAAGGTTTTTTTGTGACAGGCATTAAAATTTTTCCGTTATCCAATAAAAACACAACATGTGGCACATTTCTAGTATTTTCTTTAATTTTATTTTTTAAAAATCAAAAAATGTTTAATTTTATAATAAAACTCAAAATCTTTAATTTCTCTAAAACCCCCAAATTCAAACCCTAAATCCCTAAATTCCTCCCCTCCCATAACTGATTCAACCACCACCGACCACATTTGCCTTCGTCGGTCCTCACGACTGAAAATCCCATCATCCCGTCGTCAAAAATCAGTGAATGAATCGTCAATTGCTTCGTCGACAAACATCCAACAATAAAGAAAAAAAGAGATTGATTGGGCTTCTAACCGACAGTTAGAGGGCGGGGGTGCTGAACGGTGAGGTACGTGACGCTTGAGAGGTGAACGGTGAATCACTGATGTGTGGGGAATGCCAGACAGTAAGGGAGATGTGATTTTGAGGGCTTGATTGAAAGAAATTAAAACTTTGAGGGTTTTTAAGAAGTTCATATTTTTAAATAAATTCAAAAATCAAATAAAAAAAAAACAGGTCATATGTCATGTTATAATTGGATGGCAGTATTTTTTTAATGGTCGTTGACGGAAAAACCTGATTTGAGTTACGGAATGAAACGTTAGGCACCAATGTAGCCCGAAAAAATATTAGGCACCAAACTGAAAAAAAAAGGTATAGGTTGGGCACCTTTTTTACTGTTAAGCCTATTTTTTAATAGTATATGCTATTGTGGACATAACAGTTGCAAATAGCGCAATTTCTGACGATGTCACTACCGCTATATAACGATTTTTTTAGTTACATGCCATTATTTAAATCTTTGACCTCTAGTAACAAGTAGGGTAAACTACACCACATACCACTCAACTATAGCCAGTGACTCGAAAATACCACTGAACTTTAAAAAAGTTCAAAACTAACACTGAGCTTTATTTTTGACTCGAAAATACCACTCCGCCATTAACTCTTAACACCCTGTTAAGTCAAAACGGTGTCGTTTTGGTGCAGCTGTTTTGAAGCCTAATTTAGCCCAAAACGACGTCGTTTTGCTGGAGGAAAAAATATTAAAACCATGCACTTAGAGGGATTTAAACCAGGACCTTTAAATATAAAGGTTAAGCCTTAACCACTAAACCAACATAATATCATGTAACATTTTACCATAAATATTATATATCTCAAACTACTTGAGATTAATTCAAATTATTTTATAAAATAAATAATACTATAAATAATATTAATATATAAATAATATAAAATATATTATTTGTATATATATATCAATATATATAAATAAAAGTGTATTGTTTTATTTTTATATAATATTTATAATATAAATATATTATTTTAAAAAAACTTCAAAATATTCATAAATTATTATATTTATATTATAAATAATATATAAAAACTCTGAACTTAAATCCTAAACCTTAAACTATAAAGCCCAAACTTCAAACCATAAACCTTATGATTTGAGGTTTAGGGCTTGGGGTTTATGGTTTTTTATATATGATTTATAATATAAATATATTATTTTAATAAATATATTATTTTAGTGAATATATTTTAAAAAAACAATATATTTATATTTATATTATAAATAATATATAAAAACCATAAAATATATTTTTATTGATATATATGTAAATAATATATTTTATATTATTTATATTATTTATATTATTATTTTTTCATAAAATAATTTGGTTGAACCAAATGAATAAGTTTATATAATTTAAATAAAATATATCATTTTTATATTTTTTAGATATTATTTATAATATAAATATATTATTTTTAAAACCAAAAATATTCATAACATTAATATATAAAAAACTCGTAAACCTCAAATCCTAAACTCTAAGGTTAGGGTTTAAGTTTGAGGGTTGGGGGCTTGTAGGTTAACAATTTAGGGTTTAGGGATTTTTATATATTATTAATAATATAAATATATTATTTTTATGAATATTTTGGGTTTTTAAAATAATATATTTATATTATTAATAATATATATAAATATAAAATAATATGTTTTATATTTTTATATATCAATATCATTTATAGTATTATTTATTTTATAAAATAATTTGAATTAATCTCAAGTAGTTTGAGGTATATAATATTTCTGGTAAAACATTATATAATATCATGTTGGTTTAGTGGTTAAGGCTTAGCCTTTATATTTGAAGGTCTTGGGTTCAAATCTCTCCAAGCACATGGTTTTAGTATTTTTTTTCCTCCAGCAAAACGTCGTCGTTTTGGGCTAAATTAGACTTCAAAAAAGTCGCACCAAAACGCCACCGTTTTGACTTAACGGGGGTGTTAAGAGTTAACGGCGGAGTGGTATTTTTGAGTCACAAACTAAAGTTCAGTGTTAGTTTTGAACTTTTTTAAAGTTCGGTGGTATTTTCGAGTCAGCAGCCATAGTTGAGTCGTATGTGATGTAGTTTACCCTAACAAGTATTGAAAAATAAATAAATTTTAAGAGTAGTTCCATAATAACAATTATTGAAAAGAAAATTGAGCCCTAATAACAAATATTGAAAAAAAATAAATTTTAATAGTAACCATAATAGCAAATAGTGAATAAAATGGGCCCTTAATAACAAGTATTGGAAATTTGAATCCTAAATAACAAGTATTAGAAAAGAAAATTGAATTTTAAGAGTAGACCCTAGTAACAAATATTGAAAAAAATTAGGTAAAAGTTAAATTTTAAGAGTATGTCCATAATAACAAATATTAAGAAAAAATTAGCCCTTAATAATAAACATTAGAAAAAATTAAAATATAAGAGTAAGCATAATAAATATTAAAAAAAATTAAACCCCTAATAATAAATATTGGAAAAAACTGGACACTTAATAATAAATATTAGGAAAAGATTAAACCTATTGAAAAAATTGACCCTAAAATTGGTATAAAATATTTTTTCATAAATATAATTTACTATAAATTTTGAACCCTAGACAAGTGCCCCTTTTAACCAGGCCTACATAAGGCACTGCATAATATTTGCTTTGGAATTAGTTAGGAAACAAGAAAGGTTCTTATTTTTTCTGTTTAGTAGACGGGCAGCAAACTAAATATGTAACGATCTAAATTTCGAGTTAATAGTTCGGATATTAAATTATTGGTTTGGATTTGACTTTAGGCTTCGGATATCAACTGTCATAGAATACTTGTTTTAGAATTGAGCTCTCTATTCTTCTCTTGGTTTTAGACCCAATAGTTTAGAAGGGTTGCTACTTTAAAAGATTTGTTACTTTTAATAATTAGGTAACCCAAATATAATTTTACGCATGACTGAGCTGTAGTTGACCCTTATTTTAAACCTCTCTGTTTTTAAGATGCTTGAAAGTAAATTAAATGGATAATGTTAAAAGTCAATGCTCTTACAAGTAGTATCTAATCATAGATAATCTTAACCCTTTAATAATGTGTATACACTATGTAGACAAAACAATCTGAACCGTGCCTTCTAGGATGAACATCATCCGTATTTCCACTGGAACACTTGTTGGGTTTAAGAACAGCACAGTTACAAACTCTAGCTAGGTTAGGCTAGATGATGATCCATAGATGTTGAGAAGCATTTTTGTGCACTCTTAGTTATATTATCATGCATGCTTGTTTTATGATATTCATGAATTGCGGTAGAGTAGAAATGTATCACTGAGCTTTGTTAGCTCAGCGTGCGGAATTGTGGTTTTTTCGTGCATAGGTTGACAGGTTGCTTTTGGAGGAGCACATCGAGAAGGATTTCCCGGCACCGAGCCAGTTTCAAAGTACAGTACTTGATGTTTAGTTTGGACTTATTGTATTCATAAGACCTTACCACAGTCGAGTTTGTATCTTATTTTGATTTATTGTTATTTGGTCAAACGGTGTATTTTATTTGGAACTTATATTTGTAAATCCTTTTAATTTCTTTATCTACGTGGATTATATGGAAATGGATTGTTTTAAGAATTGCCAACTTGTGGTTTTAAATGAGAAATTTTGATGGGTCAGTTTTGGATGACCCGAATGTGATGCTCCGGATCCGGGACGGGATCGGGGTGTTACACCGACCCAACCTGGTACTTTTAAATTATATTTTTTATTTTTAAATTATATTTTTTTATTTTAGCTTCTTAATATTTTTAGCCAAAACTAAATTTAAATCCCAAATTCTTTCTATATTTGTATTATTTTTTGTTTGAAAAACAATTTTATATTAATTTGAGAAAATTAATTGAAATAACTAATTAAAAGAATGGTAAATAATTGAATGTTTGTATTTTAAGTTCCTTTTTTTTTTAAAAAAAACAGTTATATATTAATGTTTGTATTTTGTTTGTTTGTTTGAAAAACAGTTTTTATATTAATTTGAGAAAAATTATTGAAATAACAAATTCTTTCTAAGTTACTTCAATACATACTTCTTGAAAGGGGCATGCACCTTCAGCTGACCATAATGGTAAATGTCTTGTTCAAATCAATAATTCGAGTATGTATTATGAAATTTTAAATTTTATGTATTCTCTATGTGATTTTAAAAAATAGATTTAATAAAAATTATTAAAAGTGAACCCGGTACTCGGTACATGATTTTGCGGGTACCCAAATTTTACTAGTACCTGGTAGTCGCAGGCCAGGACACAAGCCGAAAAATGTATTACCCGAAGAACTGGGTACCCGGCACTTCAGGTACCTGTATTTGAACACCTCTAATAAGAAGTATTGAAAAATATTAGACCTTAATAACAAGTATTAAAAATAATTTTTAAGAGTAGATTCCTAATAACAATGGCCCCTGGGCAGTCGCCCATTTTGCCCACCCTCAGGGACGAGCATGCCTATAACAGCCACCTAACCATTGGGGATTAGTAGTAGGGGTATGCATATTAAACTGTAACTGTTAATCGGTATAATTATTACATTTTATAGATTAATTAATTGAATCGTTCAGGTTAAACGGTTTCGGTTAACCGAACCGCTAAAAATAATGGTTAACCTATATGTTAACCGTTATTAAATTATGTTTTTTGATATACGTAGCCATGAGGGCTATCAATAAGAACTATCAATATTCCTATCATTAATGTATATTTTACTTTTCAATAGAATCTACTATAATATAATTAATTAAGTACATTCCTAAAAAGTTATATTTCGTTAATTTAGAGTGTTTAATATAATTAAAACATAGACCATAAACTCTAAACACTAAAACCCTAAAACAATAAACCCTAAAAACCATAAATCCTAAAACACTAAACTCTAAACCATTTTACATGAGTATTACTTACATTAAAACCCATAAACCTTGAACCTTAAAATCATAAACCATGAACTCTAAAACACTAAACCCTAAAATCATAAAACCATAAACTCTAAAACACTAAACCATAAACTCTAAAACACTAAACACCTAAAATATTAAACCCTAAACCTTAGTCATAAACCATAAAGCCTAAAACCTTAAAGCCTAAGCCACTAAAATCCTAAAATTATAAAACATAAGCCCTAAAATCATAAAACCTAAGCCCTTTTAGGTGAATATTAATTACATTAAACACCATAAGATAATGGAATACAACCTTTTAGTAATTAATTAATTTATAGTAGATTCTATTGAAAAGTAAAATAATCATTAATGATAGGAATTTTGCTAGTTCTTATTGATAGCCATCGGAGTTGGGTATAGCAAAACTCTTAAATTATTTTGTTCAGAAGATTGGATATGTCAATCTCGAGGTCCTCTTATAATATAATATTAATGTAATATTTGGAGAGATATTTCATTAATATCAAAAGAAGCAGTGAACATTTAAAAAATTATTAGGTTAATAACAGTTAATTGTTGATAACAGTTAACCGTTAGCGGGTAAAACGGACAACGATTTTTTAATAGTTGGGTTACGTTTCAATAATCGCTATAATTGGTAACCAATTGTTTAAGTTTAAATGATACGGTTAACCTACCATTAACCCCTAATAATTGGGCAGATTGAAGATTCAAATCCAAAATCCCTTGCACAAAATTCCAACACCTTAGGTAGGCTAGAAATTTATTGAAATTTCACAAAAAATTTTATTTATAACCTAACTAATATTATTTAGGGTTGTACAAGTCATAAATATTAAAATTTGAGGGTGGACACACATAAAGCCTCAAAATTTTAGAGTGGACACAAGTCATAAATATTTTTAAAAATATATGGATTAATTCATAAAAATTAAGGAAATTAAAGACAAATGTGTAAACTTTAAAAAGTTTATTGTGAGCACAGACCCATCCTACAATACACATAGATCCGCCACTGACCACGTCATGTGGTTGAGATGTCCTTTTGATTAGTTCTTAAAGATTTCAATAACCCCATAATGCAATCCATGCCTTTCATTCATTTTCTATGATAAACATCAAATATACCTGAATCTGACTGACATATGCCTGAGGGATAAAACAAAAACATTCAGACATCATCCATGCCATACCAACGTTAGACAGCAAAATAAGATTCAAATTAGGATCAATATCAAAACATGACACAGTAGAGCCATAGAGAAAAATGTTTGAGTGTCTTGCTGATAAGAGAAGATGTCGAAGACATCTAATGACAATCGAAGGGGACGGTAACAATAAGATTTAGATTAGAAAAGAGTTTTAAGGGTTTTTTTTAAAAGGGTGAAAAATGAAAAAAGAAATAGAGGTCAGATTAAAAATTATTTTTTATTAATATGACACGTCATCAAATTAGTGGTTCAAGTTCAATGATCAAAACGTAACAAATCAATAGCGTAAGTGACCGAAACATAACTTTTTAAAACTAGTGAACAAAATAGGACAAACTGAAAACAAAAATGACTATCAAAGTTGTAGAGAAGAGTGGACGAAGCCGATATAGGTTCCACCAAAGATGCATATCTAACTTGCTGCACATGGCACATAGCAAAAAATACCAAAAATTACACAAGAAAATGATGTGCCGTCAAAGGAAGAGGCTCTCGTATCTGTCAAAAGAGTAGACATTTTAATACCACACTTAGGAAAAATTATTAGATGTGTCCGAAGGAAAAATTATTAGATGTGTCCGACATATCACGTCATCCGTGTTTTCAGACAATAAAGTTTATCCATCTCATTTTTTAAGGTAAATCTTTATCTCTTTCATGCATGTAAATAAAGAGTGGATAGTTATTTGGATGTTACTTTGAGATGGGATGGATCTTATTGGTTGGGTCCACGAATAAAGTGGTGAGCCGAGTCCATCTAATAATTTCTTCACAATTAGGAGTTCAAAAGAGTCAAAATGAGAAGCATTTTTTTTATGGGAGAGAAGAGGAAGAAGATGATAAGAAGGAAATAAAATAATTAAAATGCCATCTAAGTTCTCACTAGTTCCAAAAGGTCAATGTGATAAAATAAGATGAATGTAGCATAACAAAAATACAAAACAATGATTCATGTTTGTATTGAGTAAAGTGTATTAGATAAAAGTCATCAAAGTAGTTATTTTGGTTAAGCCTGTGAAACTAACTAACTGATTCAGTTATATCAATTTAGTCAGTGCTCTTAAGGCTATATAAACTCACGTTTGTGCGGTGGCTAAGCAAGTCATTCTTTTCTATGTATACATCTATAAAAATATGAAAAAGAGAGGATCATTTCCCTTCATATCTTCTTCCATGTTTAGCTTTTTTGTGTGTGTAATTGATTCTCTAATGTTAGTTTCAATATAGTATCAGAGCCAAGTTTCTTGCGAGTTAATTCTTTGTTTTCTTCCTTCTCGATCTTGTGTTCTCTTTTCTTTGCGTGTGAGTGTGGTTTATATCGTGTTCTCTTGGCTTTTCAATTTCTATGGAATCTGCAATAGCTTCTGATAATCAAGCTCAATCCATGTTCACAAATAAACAAATTAGTGTTCGATTAGATGATTCTAACTTCTTGTTATGGCGTCAACAAGTGATTTTGTTAATTTGGGGCCACGATCTTGAAGATTTTTTGGATGAAACAATGTCAATTCCATCAAAGATTGTACCAAGTGAAAATGGCGCTCAAAACCCTAATCATGCTTATAAGAAGTTCCTAAAGCTAGATTGTTTGTTAGTAGACTTGGCAAATTTGACCCGAGACCCAAGAACCGAACCGATTTACTCGAAGAGACCTGAAATTGGCCTGAACACGATGACCCGAATTTGATCCAAAACCCAAAAAAACCGAACCGAAACCGAATCGAAGTTCAGTTGAACCAAAAATTGACCCGAACGGATTTTCAACCGAATGGAACTAAATCGATGTCACCCGAACCGAAAGCAACTGAACCGAAGGCAACCCGAAATTAAGAAAATATATTAAAATATATAAATAAATATGAGAATTGAACTATCGTACAACTTACCAAAAAGTCAAATATACATTCTATATAAAGTCATATATAGGGTGGAAAAACCTAACTCGGCCTAAAAACCCGACTAAAACCGAACGATCTCCTATTAACCCGATATTGACCCGACCCAAATCAACCGATCCAAAAATAACCGACTCGACGTCCTGACCCGATACTCGAACCGAAATCACCATAGACCCGAACTAAAACCGAACCAAACACAAACCGAACTGAACCGAATTTAAACTGAATGCAATCAGAACCGAAATGACCCGAACCAAAACCGAACCGAATGACCCGTTTGCCACCTCTATTTGTTAGCATCATGGTTGCTTTCTATGATCAGCCATGCATCTTGCCGCAATTAGTAGGTGCTGAATCCACTGCATCAATATAGAGTGCGGTTGTTCGTCATTACTCCATGTTGTCTCAAACAAAGGTCATGCATTTACATTGCTGACTCCGAGCCATGAAGAAAAATACTCTATCTGTTCGAGAATATACTTCACAAAGCAAAGAAATTTGTGACTTGTTAGCATCGTGTGGAAGAGCTATTTCTGAAATTGAACATATATCCACTATCTTAAATGGCTTATCTACTGAGTTTGATCCATTCGTAGCTGTCATCACAGCTAATAAAGAGCCATACTCGCTTGAGTTAGTAATATCTGTACTCACAGATCAGAATCTCGATTGAATGATCCTATGCGTATGCCTATTGGTATTAATGTTACCAGATATAAGGAAGGTAACAGGGGCCATCAGCAATCCTATAACAATAATCAACGATCCTATGATAATCAAAGATCGTATGATAATCAAAGATCATATGATAATCAAAGATCGTATGACAACAATAGAGAAAGATCTCGTGGAAGACCAAAGCCACAATGGCAACTATGTGGCAAGATTGGGCATCTTGCTGATAGGTGCTGGCAGCATTTTATCAGTCATTCAAAGGAATTTTTTCTCAGAGAAATCAAGAACCTACAGATTCTCATGCCACTATATGTCATTTCACAGCTGATGATGCTGAAACTTTTTATGATCCATTTCTTCACTCATCCACAGACAACAATGAAGAACCTATCACTCCAGCTCAGGTTAATTCTCTCCCAGCTCAGTTTTATGCTAATACTACTCAGAAATGGTTCATCGATTATGGTACAACGCATCAAGTAACTCGTGAGCAAAAAAATACTACAAACTCGCAAGGGTATTCAGGTATGGGATAAGTTTTTCTTGGTGATGGTTCTGCTGTGAATATATCCCATGTAGGGCAAGCATTTGTTAATACAGTATGAAGATCATTGAATTTAACTCATTTATTGCATGTTCCTAAAATCACAAAAAAAAAAATTGATGTCTGTTTCACGATTTACTAATGATATGGTGTTTTCTTTGAATTTCATCATGATGTGTGTCTTGTGAAGGATGAATATAAAATGACAATGTTGATGGAAGGGAAGCAAGATAGTGAATTGTATAGCTTCACTACTATAGCACCTAATACACAAGATGTGTGTCATACAACTATTCTTCAGTCCTCTAGCTCGGTTGATAACAATGAAGCAATTTTTTTGCTATGGCATCAAAGGCTCGATCATTTAGCCCCAAATATTTTCAATTCAGTTTTAGATAAGCCCTTTTTTCATGTCATACAACTATTCTTCAGTCTTCAATACTATAGCCCTTTTGGCTATGTTCCTAAAATAGAAATGGTGTTTGTACAGCATGTCAGTTAGGCAAGAGTCACAATTTACCTTTTTCCATGTCTTTTACTATTTACACTAAGGCTTTTGAGTTAGTTGAAGCTGATGTATGGGGTCCAACTCCTGTAAAATCGAGTGGTTTTCTATACTATGTAACTTTTATAGACATGTATAGCAGAAACTGCTGGTTGTACTTGTTGAAGAATAAAGTTGAAGTTTCTATGACATTTGACATGTTTTTTGCTTTAGTTAAGAATCAGTTCAATTCTACTGTAATTTCTCTTCAAACTAATGATGGAGGTGAATTTCAAGATTTAAAGTCCACCTTGGCAAGTTTAGAAGTTCAACATAGAATAACCTGTCCTAGGACATCACAGCAAAATGGGGTAGTAGAGCAAAAACACAAGCATATAATTGAAACCATGCTTACTCTACTTGCCCATGCATCCTTGCCACTTAACTACTGGTCACATGCTTCTCTCAGCACAGTTTACTTGATCAATAGACTACCAACTACCGTTTTGCAAGGAATGTCCCCACATGAAAAATTATATGCAAGGAAGCCTAACTACAAGTTTCTCAAAGTATTTGATTGCAAATGTTTTCCTTGTCTTTGAGCATACAACGGTCATAAATTTGATTCCAGGTCCAAAATATGTACATTCTTGGATTATTCTCCTCAATATCATGGATATAAATGTATGGACTCTACAGACAGAATTTATGTTTCAAGGCATGTAAAGTTTGATGAGAAAGCCTTTCCGTTTTCAGAGAAGATTAGTAGCTCAAATCCAGCTTCAGCTGAGTATCAGTCACCCTCTTTGTATGTTCAAAATTTGACAGATCCAATTACACCTATTCATACTGCTTCAAGTCAAATATACCTGAGAATGTTTCAGTTTCAATTCAAGCAACCAACAGTAGATCTGTCGCTACCAACAACCATGGCATGATAACAAGAAGCAAGGCTAGGGTGTTTAAACCAAAGGTTCTTTAAGTTCAAATGGTTCATGATTCATCTAGCATTCCATCAGCACCTACTTCAATCAAATAAGCCTTAAAAGATCCCCAATGGACTGATGTACTCAAAGATGAATACACTGCTCTTATGAACAATGACACATGGGAACTTATTTATTTACCAGCTGACAACAATGTAATTGATTGTAAGTGGCTGTTTCGAGTCAAACTCAATGATGATGGTACAATCAACAGGTACAAGTCTCAACTCGTGCCAAAGGGGTATGCTCAAATTCCTAGTTGTGATTTGTTAGAAACTTTCAGTCTAGTTGTCAAATTTGTTAGTGTAAATGTTTTTTTATCGGTGGCTGTTACAAACAACTGGCAGGCGTACCAAGTTGATGTTAACAATGCGTTTTTAAAGGGTGACTTGCAAGAGGATGTGTTCATGGTGCAACCTCCTGGATTTGAGCAGCGTGATGCAAATGGAAACACGCTAGTATGCAAATTAAAGAAAGCACTTTATGATTTAAGGCAAGCACCTAGGAATTGGTTTACCAAATTAAAAGAATTTCTTCTGCTTCTTGGTTTCAAATCATCTAGAGCATATGCTTCCTTGTTAAGAGGTGAAGCACACGTTACATATATAGCAGTGTATGTTGATGACATTTTAATTACTGGTTCTTCTGAAGTTTTGATTCAACAAGTCAAACATGAACTGCATGACAAGTTTTCCTTAAAGGGTCTTGGATTAGTTCACTTCTTTCTTGGGCTCGAAGTAAAGAGAAATAAAGATGGGTTATTTTTTAATCAGCATAAATACATAGGTGAGCTGTTGTACAAAAATGGTATGGCAGATACAAAGATTGTTGATAGGCCTATGGTGGTTACACCAAAACTCAGCAGAAATGATGGAACTGATATGAAAGATGTTCAACTTTATAGAAGTACTGTAGGGACTCTCTTATACATATGTCATACAAGACCTGACATTTCGTATTCTGTCAATAAGTTTGCTCAGTATATGCAACAACCTAAAGATACACATTGGGTGGCGGTTAAGAAAATTCTGAGATATTTGAAAAATACCAAAGACTATGGTTTATGGTTTGCAAGTCAAAATGCATCTCCTGAACTTCATTCTTTTTCAGATGCTGACTGGGGAAGTGATTTGGATGATAGAAAATCCACTTCTGGTCATTGTGTTCACCTTGGTAGGCACCTGTTATCCTAGAGCTCTAAAAAGCAAAGGTCTGTGTCTAGATCGACAGCAGAGACAAAATACAAGAGCTTGGCTGATGCTGCTTCTGAAGTATTATGGATCAAGTCTGTACTGGCCGACATGGGAGTTGAATTTGAAGATATCCCAAAACTGTGGTGTGACAACACGAGTGCTGTTGCCATGGCAGCTAATCCAGTTCTCCATGCTAAAACGAAGCATGTCGATCTTGATCTCCACTTTGTTCGTGAAAAAGTTTTGCGGCAACAGCTAGAGGTCAATTATGTTCTACCACAGCATCAAGTAGCTGATGTTTTTACAAAAGCCTTAGCAGTTGCAAGATTTTAGGATCTGAGAAATCAACTACACATAGTTCAAAATCAAGAAAACTTAGGGAAGAAATAAAGCAGGGTGAATATTGAGTGAAGTGTATCAGATAAAAATCATCAAAGTAGTTAATTTGGTTAAGCATATGAAACTAACTATCTGATTCAGTTATATCAGTTTAGTCAGTGCTCTCAAGGCTATGTAAACTCACGTTTGTGAGGTGGCTAAGCAAGTCGTTCTTTGCTAAGTCTACATCTGTAAAAATATGAAAAAGAGGATCGTTTCCCTTCTTATCTTCTTCCATGTTTAATTTTCCTGTGTATTTGATTCTCTAGTGTTAGTTTCAATAGTCTGAAGTCGTAAATATGTTAACAAAATTACGAATACTACATTAGTTATACTCTTTTCCTCTGTTTTCACTTTATTTTAAGCCTCTTCATTTTTAAGATGCTTGAAAGCAAATTAAATGGAAAATGTGAAAAAGAAAATTCTCTTCTTTCTGTTTCTCTAATTATTAAACAAACTAAACAAAAGAAACTTTAATTTTTCTCGTCCTAATGAGCATTTCGGCCTCCGAAATGTCAGTAAAGCAGCCAAAGCAGTATCACCGCACCAATTGTTCAAAATAAGGAAGCACCAAACAAGAGAGATAGAGACAACAGACCAAAGTGGTTGCAGCGGATTCAAACGGTTCTCCCCTGTTAATTTATTGCGGAGAGCCGCAGACAGCATGACAATCTAAGCCATAAAGTATACAAGGAAAAAGAGGTGATGGAGGAGAGGCGTATTGCTCTTAGGATTCGGCTTGCCATCTCTATTTGCTAGCCCGAGCATTTATAGTTCCTGAGACTGTTGGTGATTAGATGGTGACATACCTAGTTACGGTCTATGGATGAGTTGGCAGAGGCAAATTCAACTTTCGAATACTTAGGCTTTGCATGTTGGGCACGTAGACATCATGCAGAGTTGCTAGGCTAGGCACGTGGACACAGTGTGTATCAAAGTTTTTCTCTATTAATAATAGGTCAATATAAAAGTGTTCAAACTATATATCTTTTTGTTTTAAGTGTCTAAATTTTTTTTGTCAAAATAATTGTCTAACATTTATACCGTTATCATTTTAGGTGTATGGTCGTTGGCTTTTTATTTTAAATTCCTTTATTTTTTAAAAAAAATCAATAAAAACTTTACTTTTTATTAAACCCCTAAATTCAATAAATTTCCCAAAATCCCCCCAAATACCCTAGTACTTAACCCTTAATCTCTCTTCTTTGACCGTCAATTCAACCATCATCGGTCACTCACGCCTTCGTTAGACCCCATGACAGAAAACCCCACTCTTTTATTGTTAAGATTCGACGGAAGTAAATCTGATTGCACCACCAACTCGATCGTCGAACGACCAATAATAAGAAAATGACTTCTCAGGTCTCTAACCAACAACTAGAGGCTGCGGGATGTCGAACAATGAGGAGTGCGATGTTTAGGCGGTGTAAGATGAACGCCTGACGGGGTGGAGATGCCAAACGGTAAAAAAGAAGAGATTTGAGATTTTTTTAAGAAATTAGAATTTTAGAGTTTTAAAGAAATTAATTTTTTAAAAATAAAAACAATGTCACATGTTACGTTCTAACTGGCTAACAGATTTTTTTTCCATGGTTGTTAATAGTCATGTACCTAAAAATACCTGAGTTGCCACTGAATCCGGCTTTGCATGCTAAGGCTTCAAATTCCGGTTTGGTTCGTTCCTTCCCTCCCAGATTCACCGTCATCATCAGCATGTCCATCTGTGTAACGTCTCTCGAATAAGCATTAGCTTCCGGTACAACTGGAACGACTGCCTCAACCACTACAACTTTTCCGTCCTCCGGAATAGCATTGTAACAATTTTTCAGAAGCTTCACGCACTGATTGTCGCTCCAATTATGAAGAATCCACTATAAATTTTTCAAAAAAGATATATATTATAGATACTAGAGATTCTAACTCTAAATTTATTCAAGAATATCATATTTTACAAATGAATAAATAAAACTGAATGTTGGGTTCATTTATATCATTAGTTTGTTATCATATGATACCTTCAAAAGAATTGCATCTCCTTTAGGAACACTTTCAAACATATCTCCTCCTACATGTTCAACACCTGCAGTCATACATATATATACTAATCAGACATAAGATGCCATTTGGCAGTCATACATATATATACATAAGATGTCTTTTGTTCATCAAGCTTCCTATGACAATGTAATATAAAAACAAAACACAAGGCAGGATGATAGTGTTACCTGGATAGGCAGGGGCATGTTGTATGACATGAGGCAAATCAAAGTTAATTCCTCTAATAGAAGGATACTTGGAAGTGATGAGGCTGAGGGTGATTCCGAGACCACCGCCAACATCAACCAAACAGCCGATCTGCTCGAAACCATTGTAGTTGTCGACGATCTTCCTGAGAACTAGGGTGGTGTGGTTAACCATTGCAGTATTGAAAACTCGATTGATCCTTGTGTCCGTGCCGGTGTGTTCGAATGCGCTCATTCCATGGACCCTGTCAAATGGAACTCCTCCTTCGATAATTGCATCCTTCATTTGTGACCTTTCATGAGAATTATCATGCAGGAATTTGTTAACAATAAGATAACGTTGAATTTTTTAATTTTATAAAATAAAATAAATGTTTATGTGAGATTTTATAAAATAAATGTTGGTTTATATTAAGTTTTGTTTACAAATTCATCATCGAGATTTTCTTGGAAAGAAACCGAGATGAAATTTTAGTAGCTGATCTGGACACTTAATTTATAGAAGAATCTTCTAAAACATTATGTGGGGTTGTTGTTTTTTTTTTAATATTAATCAATTAAAAATGTATGGGGAAGATCAAATTTTGGTTTTCTCCGATGTATTTTTTCTCATTTTAATTTTATTTGAAAATACTATAAAATAGAGAAAGATAAAAAGAGACATCATTTGAGAAATAAGAATAACAGATAATATTAAAATAAAACCCAAGAAAAGAAAGTTTGTGTGTTTATATATCAATAATCTTTCATCAATGTTTTATTAGTTTTGAAATTTTTAGTTAAAGAGAAAACTAATATTTTTAAATGAAATTGGGTAGTATGGTTATGGTTTGAGTGTAATTAATATAATTTATTTACATTTTACAGAGACAATGAAGAGGAGTTGTCTAATATTAAATTTTGAATTTAATGTCAAATTATGATTAAAGTGATGTCTATTACAGACTTGATTGGCAGTGTTAATATTTTTAATGTTAAGACATATAAGAGCACTAAAAAGAAGTAAAAGATTTCTAACCTTTCCGAAGCATCATTGTTTTTCCACATAAAATATACATATCTTGTACAACTTGAGTTCATGCTAAAATCCTAAAACCACTAGCAATATATATTTGCGTACTAATACGGTGAATTGCTTTTAGTTTGTATTGGTACCAAGATACTACAGTGTACAAGAGCATCCTAAAAAATAGATACTCACACATGGATGTCCCAAGCTATACAAGTCATTCTAGTTTATTAGGTTTTAATTTATTCAAAATTGATTGAGTTTTAACTCGATTGCTATAGTTGTTATTGTAACATTTATGAAATAGTGAATTCGAACGTGCTTAAATACACATTATCCTTCAATTTTAAGATTTGGATAGTTTAAATAGTGTGTAAAAATTAATGTTGATGTATAAAACAAGATCAAAAAGTAAAATTGGGTTAAGAACAATGGGTCGATCAAGTCAAGAGAAATTAGTTAAATTGGAGAGTGTGAGTGAAGAAACACACCAACAATCAATGGAGATCTTGTCTTGCATCAATGTCATTAAAGGGCCTAAGGAAACCCCATCTTCATTCCGAACAAAGAATTCGGAGACGGGCGTCAAGCTATAGAGCCTCTGAGGATCGCCCTTCTCATCATCCGCGACCGAGCACCCCACGATCCCATGGCTGGCCAAGACTCTGAGGATGCGGTCCAGCATGGAGGGTGCCTCCGGGTTCTTTGTAGGTAACCGTGTGACGATCTCTTTTGAGGAGAGCTTAGCATCTGGACCGGCTTTCGCGATGATCTCGAAGACGTCGAGCTGAACCACTGTGTGCATCGACATGGGGAGCACTACTGAGCTGGCGACCTGGAGGGCATATGAGAGGCTCTCCTCATTGGTGCCATTTGATGAAGTTGCCATTGGAGATGAAAGCTTCTGGTTTTCAATGGAGAAGTTGGATTAGGGTTTATCAAAATTAGGCCAGGAGCACACGTTTTATAATAACGTATGAATCAATTATTGTCGGTGGGAGGGATACGGACACGCTCATAAAAGTAAACATCACCGACATTATCTTTATATTTTGATATAATTTTTAGGTTTACTTGCAATTGAATTCTTCAGGAAGGAAAGCAAAAGAAAAATACTATACATTATTCATCACTCAACTATTTTTTCACTATTATTTTGTTCATTCAACTTTTAAAAATTTCTAATTTAATAACTGAACTTTCGAATTTCTCCTGTTTTGGTTACTTTAAATTATTATTATTATTTTGGTATGACGTGATATTTGTATTATTATTTAATATAAACATATATAATTAAACTCAACTATTTGTCGTCTACTGTTTGTCATCGTCGGATGCCAACGTCACAACCATAGATGGGGTCGTTCGATCCTTAGATTTAATCGGTTGTTTCATCTCAGCCCCTGAGTATGAATTTAACCTTTGTTTTGCCAGAAAGTGCTTCGAAGTCTACGAATATGAGATCGAAAGTGAGGAAACTGAAATGTTTCAGTCGAAAATCACGGGTTTCAAGACATTTTCTGATAAAAATACCACCAAATTCGTACTCAGCGTGTCAAAGCGAATCTCTCGGTGTAATTTAGGATCAAACGACTGTCGATTCTGAAGTCGGCAGTGGTCAACAGCGACGACAAGCGAAGGTGGTTATATTGAATAATTTTTAATTTAATAATAATAAAATATAATTTTATTATAAACTTAAATTATTTTATATTTAATAATATTAGACAATGTCATGCCATAGAAAATTAATAATAAAATATTTTAGAGTGAAAAAAATGTTCAAGGTATAAAATTTGGTTATTAAATTGAAAATTTAATAGTTGGTGACCATAATATAAGAAAATATTCTATGCACTGACAATAGAAGAAAAAAATTTCCACAAGCGGGTTTAATTTAGGGATTATGAGATTAGTTTAGGGTTTAGACTTTATGAGTTTAGGTTTTATGGGTTTGAATTTATGGTTTATGGTTAAAATTTAGGTTTTAGAGTTTAGAGAGATAAGAATTAGGTTTTATAGTTTTAAAGTTAAGGATTTAAATTTTAATTTTTTAAGGTGAATTTAAGCATACTTGTTGAAAAGTTTTGTTTCACCGCCAGTGCATGGTATAATAACCCCTTTTATTAATAAGCGTATTCTACATATATCGTATCATATGCACCTACGAGTATTTCTTTTGTAATTTGAAATTGAAACTCATATTTGACATTCGTACCATATGCACCTATAAATATTTCTTTCTGTAAATCAAAATTGTATTTAAAATATTACATATTTATTTAAATTTTATTATATTACTAATTTATATTACATGAAATTTAAATTATTTATATATTTTTATCATTTTTATATTATATCATATTTCATTTCAGTTTGCAAAATTACTCAATATTTGGCTTTAGCTAACAAGTATGTTATTTTTCCAAGTCTACTATAATCCGCCTTTTTGAAAGGTCAGCCTACACTTACATCATATTCATCAACCATAATAATTAAATTAGGGAAATCACTGTCAAATCCTAGATTTTTTTTTTGAAAAAATCTGTAATAATTCAAAATTGATGTTATTTGCAGTTTGAACATGTTAAATATTTATTGTTGTCAAAGATACCATTATATATAGTTTAGTTTATAAATTGATAAATATATGAGTTCATTTCTTATATTCATACAAAAAAATTTAAATTTTTAAAAAATTAAGATATTATCACATGCAATCTCTTTCTCATCCAAATGTTTAAGTTTTATAGTTGGTATAGATGGTTTTTTTAATAGTCTTAAGGTGATTATAATGTCGTATATGTTCATACATATTCTTAACTCTTTGACAATACACAACTTGCAGACAAAACGGTTTGAACATGGGTCTCCTAAGATGAACATCATCCTCTTTTTCACAGGACCCCTTGTTGGGTTCAATTGGTATAGCTGATAGATGATAATAATATTCTGTTTTTACATGTACATAGATGTGTGTATATATGTAATGTATAAAAATGTAAATTTCAACTTAAAATTTATAAAATTTAAATAATACACTTCTTTAATTTATTTAAATTTAAAATTAATAAATTTTCTCTCATATAATTTTATTGTCTTATTTAAATTTAAATTTAAATGAACTTAAAATATAAATTTAACTTACAATTAAGAGATTGTTGTAAAGGAATGTAAATTTTAAAATTTTACATAAACTATTAATATAAAATATAAGAAAAGTATAAATTTTTAAAAACAGTATCTATAAAATACAATTATTATTAAAGATTTAAATTTAAAATTATGATGAACCCAACAAGTGGTTTCAGTGAAAAACGGGTGATATTCATTCTAGAAAACTTAGGTTCAACCGCTCTGTCTAAAAGGAGCCTTTTGAGTTAAAGGATTGGATAAAACAATTGTAAAAATTCTTTTATCCTTGACAGGTACAAAAAAATTCTCTAAATAGCATAAATTTAAAAAAATTTAAAATAACTTCATAAATAAAAAATAATATATAAATTAATATATACATCTAAATTTAATAATTAATAAAAGTATATTCAAAATATAATTTCATAAATAAGAAATTAATATATATGCATCATTCATATATGCTTGGTATTGATATTAAAAAAATTATTTTTTATAATTTAATAAACATTAATATATACAAAATATTGATAACTAATAAATTATTCAAACAACCAACGGGGTTGGTCCAAGTGGTAAGCAACTTGGTGTCGCTTAAGTAGATCTCGAGTTCGAGACCTTGTGTATGCAGAAAATCCCTATTAGGAGACTCACCCACAAAAGCCATGTGTCCGAACCAGGTTGGTCTGAATTAGTTAGGATAAAACCCTTGGGAACCAAGATGACAACAAAAATAAATAAATTATTCAAATAAGTATCAAATATAATCGTGTCCTTATATATCATTTTGTTTGTTTAAATAATCAAACATTTATCAATTATCGTTAATTTACTAAATAATTGTATACAATTCGTTAATCAAATTAATAAATGTATCAGCTATCGGCTAATGCTATCACCCTTTATATATTCTTTCAACTTTAAGAGATTAGGATATGAAAAAAAAAATCATGTAATAACGCGAACCTAAGTCATGTAGACCCCATTTCGTGGCACCCTCCCCCATCAAAGCCTTTGATAAATGAATCCAATAGATGGAATCCAAAAGATCAATTGAATATTCAGTTTCCACTACATGGTTTCGTGGCATAAGGGGTTTCACATCACATCTACAAAAAATTAAAAAGGGAAATGATGACATGTGGACCATGCATGGATGATGATATCTCTCACACCCATCATCCATATTATGTATATTATGCATACTTCCATGTATGTAAGATGGAACTATTTTGAAAGAAATGGCTAAAAAATACGTCATTAATTAAACTCAACTTGTGACGGGTCACTTTCATTCACCAATGACCATAGAAAATTAGTAACATCATACCTCAGCTCACATTCAGTAAGAGTCCCATCTCTTAAATTATAGAAGAATTCCACTGTAAAAATTACATAATATCCGTACCTAGAATTAGGAGAAACAAAATTTGACTTCGAATAACCGGACACTTTTCGTAATTAGTGTATAGGTTTTTAAGTTTGAGTGTAGTTCTCCAACTCTATCTTATATATATATATGATTATAGAAAGTCGAATAAAAATCCTATGCCCCTTTCTATGTTCTAAAAAAATAAATTCTAAGCCCTAAAGATAAATTCTAAATTTTAAACCCTAAATCATAAACACTAAAAAACACACCTACCCCTAATTTCCTTAACCCTAACAATAATCCTAAACCCTAAATCTATTATTTAGTATTGGGCATAAATAAGAGCACCAAGAATGGAGAGAGGATTTCTATTAAAAGTCGTTTAAATTGGAACCAATTAGTACCATTATAATAAATGCCTACAATTAAATTTGAACAGAAACTCGATCAACTCGAGAAAATTTCAAATAAAGAGTTATTTCTACAAAATAGAAATCGACCAGATCGAATGTTCAACCCTACTTAAAATCAAGGACACTTAGTGGACCCCCACCGAGGATGATTTCCAACATCACGTTTAACCATAGTGGTTAAACTTTAAATACAGCAATTAATTAAAACCAGACTCACATAAAATCTATATGATTAGGTAAGAAAAAGCATCAGTAATTGCAACCGAAACAAATGCAGAGTAGAAAACAAGTTAAACTAAACTTACTTTGCAGTTGAAGACGCCCTGCAATATACAATCCATGAAATCTGTATCATGTTATAATTTCTCCACTCTTTCTTACATGGACCACCGCTGTCATAATCTTCTTTCTCTGCCTCTCATGGCAATACAGAAGTCATGAAAGGAGCAGCTGTCTTTCCAAAAGTGGTGGTCATCGTCCTCTAAGTACTTCGGGGATGGCTGGATTGACTAGGCTCCATATGGGACACCACAAACTGTAAAAAAACAACAACTTGATTTGCTCATGACACGATCCGACGATCGGTTTGTATCGAGCTTCATCTTCCCTTTTCTAAGGTTCTTCAGCTGCCATGTCTATATTCCATTTGGTGATCTTCATCTGTGACCTTTTGTCAGTAAGCTACCTTGTCTTTCTTGCATCTGCTTCATTGTGCCCACAGTTTGTTCAACAAGCGACGAGACAATTCGAGCAGAAAACGGATCGGTTCTGGGAGTTTCACGAGCAATCCAACACCTGGGTTGAAGTTAAACTTCCTTTTGATCTTGTATCTTGTGTTAATGATAACTGTACTAAAGTGGGTTTGATTGATCAAACAAAAAGGACCAAAGAAGATGTTTCTGACCAACAGAACAACATGAGGGATGGTCATATTGGAAGGCTGGATGAAAACTCTTACACAGTTTTGCCTGTAAGAAAAAGAATTTCCTTGACTAAAATGTCTGAAACATCCATCTGGGTGACCAGTGAAAGTGGGTCAATCTATGAGAGGTTTTGGAATGGAGTTCAGTGGGTTATAGCACCACACGATTTGCATATATCGGCGGGTTATGCCGTCTCGGTCTTGATCGTCAATCAGACAATTCTTGCTATCTCAGAGGAAGGAAACTTATACCAGGTAACACTAAGCACCAATTGCTTCAAATTTTATATTAGATGAAATAGTATGAACTTTACAGGATTGCATAGTAAAACTTTCTGAGTACTTTTCAAATAAGAACAATTACAGTATTGAGATACATAAGTAGAGAACCAACACCGGAATCAAACATCCTACTCGAATTCTGCTTCTTCCGTTTTAATTTTGTTTTAGTAGTTGTCTGGTTATCCTAAATTCGGATGAGATGAAATTTGCCCTATGGTAAGTGAATTAAGTAAACTCCAACTAAGCTATAGCCAGAACAATGAAACATATAACATCTTGAAAAAGGGACATACCTGTATATGACCACAAGAATTCTTTGTTATTACCAGCTGATGTATCTTCCCTTTTTCAGATGCAAATGGGTGACAACTTGCAGCCAATCTGGGTGGAGTTCAAACCTACGGTCGATCAAAGTAACAATAAAGAAGCAGACCAGAGCTCAGTTGTTCAGATAAAGTCCGTTACTGTTTCATCCGATGGACTGTAAGTACATTGATTCAATGTTGAGAATTTTGCTTCAGGGAATTAATACATATTCGAGAGGCATGGTCAAATTTCATTTCAATATAACAGAAACTCAATGCAGGAGGGTTTATTTCTGCTCAAAGAATGGCTTGTTGCTAGAACTAAGTGAGGTTGAGCCACCAAGGTAGAAAGCTTTTCCTTTCAAAGTCTTAATGCAAGTATAGAACTTCATTCATTGCTACCATTGATACCTCAAGTCTCATACGACGGTCTATAAATGAGATTCAGATTTCAATAGGAGACTCTAATATACAGTTCGGATTATGTGCTGTGATTGTAAACATAGAACAGGTGGGAGAATCATGGCCGGCCACCAGGAGCAGATGTTGCAGCAATTGCTGACGCGGGAAGAATTAGAACAGAAGTAGTATATACAATAAGGTGCTCTCTCTCTCCATAAGTTCTCATTTTTGGTCCGCAAACAGAACAAGCTCCTAAAATATGAAGGAAGAGTTATGTGTGAATGTCATGAATTTCAATTTATGTTGTTATCAGAGAAAAATTATAACCTGTTTTTCGATTATAAGATTACAAACGTGAGCTAAACATGAAATGGTGCAATAGTTCTGCAGGTGACCTTTACGAATATGATAAGAGCTCGAGGCCATCGTGGAAGAAGCATCTACAGAGTGAAGAAACAGCAAAAGAGGGCCCTCTAGTACCATTAACGGGGAGCTCGATACATGGCTCGAGTGATCACTCTGTATCCTTGTTTCTCCTAACAAAGGTACTCTGCACGAACATCCCCACCGCATCACCAATACGTACAAACTAATAACACATTCAAGCATCACATTGCATGTGCATATTACATACATACCCTATTATCCTAAATTCGATATCATGTCTTATGAACGTCCTTAAATATACAGGGAGGTAAATTGATAGAGAGACGACTGCATCAAAGGAAATGGAAATGGATAAATCATGGAAGTCCAGAAGATCAACACTTTACATCCATTACTCCCCAGCTGGTAGATGAACCGAATGAACGATTCGTCTCATTATTTCTCACTACATCCACTGGATCAGTTTTTGAGTATAGAATACCAATCCATTCAGGTAAATCAAGTTGCATTAAATGTATGAAATTATGTAGTCTTAAAATTCTCTAAATAATCCGGCAACAATACTAGATCCTCGATGTAATTTAAACATGTGAAGACAGGTACAGGTCAAGAGAACCAAATTTCAGTAGCCTGGCTGAATCATATGCATCCATCAAATACAAAAGCTGCAAGGGGTATTGCAGGACTAAAATATCAACTTGGGAGGACACTGTTTGCACTAGATGATGGTAGGCTTGCAGAGTTGCATATACCTGGCCTAGGTGGTGAAAATTCGGGGCCGACACCTCAATTTAACATGCGAAAAAAAGTATCCTTTAAGTATGTTTGGTCAATATTAGATGCTCCAGAGACTGAAGGATGGAATGCAGAGTATTGTACCGAAGAACGTGGACCTTTGAATTGCATAGCAGGAATAAAAGATGAAACAAATGATGCAGGAAGCACAAGATCCTTGGCAAGGAGGAAAAAGGGTAATAAAGCACAAGAAGATTACTTATATCCAGGCGCATCCAGGAGTGGACTGGTGAAAACATCAGAAGAATACAGTTTTCCAGATAACTGGAGCATCACTAATTTCCGACTGAGGATGATGCAAGCAGGCGGTTCATTTTTTCTCGTCACAGACGGGGGTTTGACCTTCGAGTATCTTTATGCTGAAAGTGTATGGCTTTGGTTAAGACACGATCATTCGACACCTATGAGAGGTTCCCTCGGAAACTACAATGGAAGTATATTTTTTGTTGACATGTATGGAACCTTGCTTATCAGAGAAAGGAGCGACAACGAGCTATCATGGATAAACTGCACTGCAATGAGGAAAGGAACACAAGTTATGGCAGGCCCTCCTTGGGACGGTATGCCGGAGTAAAATGAAAGTCACAGCAGAAGATGCACTCTTCTTTGTGAGCAAAAGTGGAAGGCTAGTGCAGTTCACGGTAAGATAATCAGAAAAGCAAACAGATTAATTATAACATGGTTTCTTTGTTTTCATTTCCTTGCATGTCATGTAGGTTGCCCTCAGAAAGTTCAAATGGAGAAATTGCCGAAACCCTCCAGAAACCAAACTTGCATGCATAATAGACCAAGAAATGTTTAGGCATAATATAGTGTTTGTTGTTGGAAGAAATGGCCGGCTCTACCAGTATAACAAAGTGACTGAGTTGTGGCATGAGCATCACCAATCTCAGCATTTGGTTCTCTCCAGGTTGCCAGGAACCGCTATGAGGCCATCGATCTTTTCACTAACAGGTTCACTTTTCATGCTTTCGGAAGACGGTGGATTGGTTGAATATCACTGGAATACTTGGGATGGTTGGAGCTGGGTGGAACATGGCACTCCATGCAAAGATGTTACCTTGGTTGCTCCTCCTGGTCCATGTTCCAAAGGCAATCAATTGTTTTTGATAGGTTCAGATGGAAATGTATACCTTAGGTATAAGGACCAATCGACATGGAGATGGAAAAACTGTGGTTTCCCACGTGATAGAGACAAAGATAATGAAGATCAAACAGAAAACTGTGACCCGAAGGTTTGTATCGAGCTACCGACCGACCACATCTACTTACTCCTGCATGCCTACAGAAATAGTAATGCAAAACTGGTTTTAAAATCTCTACAAATATGTACAGGTTGCTCCTACAAGACCAATTCCATTTTCTGAAGATTCAGCTATATTCGAGCTACGAGATGGCAGAGTAAGCAATCAAAACTAGAGTTCATCCATGTTTCTAATTTCCAACGTCTGATTAATCATCCTAAATAACCAAAACATAGCCATACAAGCTAAATAATAAAAGAATTCTTGGTTCCACAACAAGCAAAAACTTTAAACCTGCAACTCGATTTCATGGCAAAATCTAGAAAAGAAAAAGAAAAACTTGGTTCAATCTTTGTCATGGTAGAGAAATGAATAAGAAACTAATGAATATTATGACATGGTGCAGTTAGCAGAAATTCAGGAAGTTGAGGACGGGCAATGGAAATGGATACGGATCATTGGCACTCCAACAAGTCCATGCACAGCAAGTTATTGGATTGCTTTGGCATCATGAACAATTAACCAATACCTCGAAAAAAAATCCATTTTTGTTTTATTTTACTCTTACAATTACTACAGAAAACGTTAGAATCTTGAATATAATTTTGAATGTAAATTAAACAAACTCCAGAACTTTACACATACAAAAATAAAATAGCAGGATTATATAATTTTTACATTTTTCTTTTTGCTTCCAAAATATTTTAGTTCTGCAATGCAAGCAATTCAAAGTAAAAAAAAAGTTTCTCATGTTCCAAAAAATATACTTTATGTACTTATTTTGAATAAAAAAATATTTTAGTTATCTAAGTGAAAAAGTTAGTATACTTTAAGTACTTATTTGTGATATAAGCCTCCAAAATATAACATAAGTAACCCGACGTCGTTTCAGTCAAAATTCACACCAATTATACTTGCAAGTGCTTTTTACTTGTCAACCTCTGCTTTTTCTCTGCTTATCTCTGAAAAGTTGGCACTGCCATTCTAGTTGCTACAAACAGAAGACGTGTCAAAAAAACAATCCCCTATTATTCTCATAAAATGATAAATTCATATCCCACTTGTCATTTTCTTATTGGTTAGCACAAAATGTCTTAGCTCCACAAGTTCATACACTTCAGTTCCCCATTAAACCTTATCTCCCCCAAAAAAGAAAAAAAAACATGGTCATCTCCGGACTGGCCCTTAGCTTCAACCGATTTCTACCACATCGAAACCCAGAAAATCAGTTCCTTCTTTGCACCATGCAAAGAAACCCTTCACTTTGTCACCTTCCCCGTCTCAAACCACCCATTGTTCCATACCAATTCTCCATGTAACTCCCCATATGCCATCATGGAACATGCATCATCATCATCATCGAGAGCAGCAATGTACCCATCAATGAGTTAGGCCTAAACGGGTTACTGTGTGGGTTATTACAGGAAACTCCAAGTGAAGATGCGGCCTATGATTTCTACCAGAAGGCAAAAGAGAACCCAGGGTTCATACCAGAGAAACAAATGTTGAAGCTTCTGATAAGATACTTTGTCCAATCCAAGAAATGGGATTTGATTATTTCTCTGTCGCATGATTTCAAGCGTTACAATGCCTTCCCCCATGGTTACACTTGTTCTAGATTGGTTAACACTTGTGTTAAAGCTAGAAAATTCAAGGTTGTCGAGTCTCTGCTTGAAGCGTTTAGATCAGACAATGAACTCGCTGTCATTGCGTTTACTTCAGCAATGTCGGGGTATAATAAGTTGCATATGTTTAGAAGCACGATTGCCGTATTCGAAATGATGAAATCGAATGGAATTTCGATGGATTCTGAGTCTTATTGCCTTATAATGGAAGCTTATCAGCAAATTGGTGACATAGACAAAGTCTGTTCCTTGTTTGATGAATTCGAAACTAGGAAGTTGAATTCAGCACCGCTTGCCCCTCGTGCCTATAGTATATTATGCGAGGCGTTGGCGAAATCGAGTCGAGCATATGAAGCTCTAGAGTATTTCAGGGATATGAGGAAGAAAGGGCTTTTCGTGAGCTCTTCGGTCTACTCTTCGTTGATAATCTCGTTCGCGGGAATCCGCAATTCGGCCGTGGTTGAAGAGCTATTCGAAGAGGCCGGGGAGAGGAGGATGGTGAGGGATCCGGAAGTGTTTTTGAAGATTGTTTTGATGTACATAGAAGAAGGGTTATTAGAGAAAACTTTGGATGTTGTGAGGGTCATGAAGTACGTAAATGTGAAGGTTTCGGATTGTATTTTTTGTACAATTGTCAATGGATTCTCTAAAAGAAGAGGGTTTCAATCTGCTATTTCTGTTTACGAGCAGCTGATTTTGCAGGGCTGCAAACCGGGACAAGTAACGTATGCCTCGATCATAAACGCCTATTGTCGTATCGGTCTCAACTCGAAAGCCGAGAATGTGTTCTCGGAGATGCAGGAGAAAGGGTTAGATAAATGCGTCGTGGCGTATTCGAGCATGATATCAATGTATGGGAAAGAAGGAATGATAAGAGAAGCAATGAAGGTTTTGGCTAAAATGAAAGCAAAAGGGTGTCAACCAAATGTATGGATATACAATTCATTGATGGACATGCATGGGAGAGTAAAGAACTTGAGACAGGTGGAGAAGCTTTGGAAGGAGATGAAACGGCGGAAGCTGGCACCGGATAAAGTCAGCTACACGACGATCATTAACGCGTACAATCGCTTGAAGTTCTACCGCGAGTTTAGATTGAACGGGGGATCGGTCGATAAGGCTATGGCAGGCATCATGGTCGGGGTTTTATCTAAAACGAGCCGGATCAATGAGTTGGTGAGGCTTCTGAAGGACATCAAGGCTGAAGGGACTCAGTTTGATGGAAGGCTGTATCATTCAGCCATCAATGCCTTGAGAGATGCTGGATTGGAGAACCAAGTTAAATGGTTGCAGAAGAATTTTGATGCCAGGAAACATGGTATAGAATTGTGAGCTGCACACAAGTATGGCACTTTATGACCTCTCAAATTTTGAAATCCGGGGAATATATATGTATATATATTGATGTTCTAACTTGTATGTGAAGCAAGTATGAATTCAAGCTAGATTCATTGAGAAAACTCATAGGAGGGTTCTGTTCACTGTGAAATATTGTGTTTTTATGACAGATTGTGGAATTTATAGAATTGATATAAATACCCCATTGGGTCTATGGCAGTTTTAAAAAATTTCAGATTGGTCCTTCTCAGCTAAACTTACAAATAAAAGAATTAAAAAAAATCTTCAAAGATCAATATATATATAATACATAAAATTATTAAAAAAATATTTTTTTCAAAATGATAAACTTAAGGCTTTTAAAACAAATAAATTATCAAATCAAGTTTATCATACTAAAGTATCTTTTTTTGTTTTATTTTTACTTTTGAAAAGTTTTCAATTATAAATTCAGTGATACTTCCAACAAGCATTTAATTTGATTATTTTTAGTTTAGTTTGAATAAACTTATTCGACTTGTAATTTACTTCACTTGACTCAATTTAAAAATTTTCTAATTTTCAACTTGATCTAACTAAAAATTTTTTACTCTGATTCGATCAAATGCTTACCCTAATCACCGCAACCTGTTTAGTTCATAATACATATTTTTGTGTGCTTACACTATGAACCATGAATCACATGATACAGTACCAAAAAATGCCAAGTTATTATGAAGCAAACCCAGTTAGTACGTATATGGACCCATGAGCTGGGCCAAAATGAAGTTAATTATATGGACCCACTTGATATAAATAATAAATTTATGCACGAAGGAGACATTATTATCCAGTTTTGCATTTCTCACCCAACATTACATATGCAATGTTGGTTGGATTGCCCCCATTTGTTTATATTATCTATATTCTCGACATTATATAAATCTCTCATTTTTATGCAATTTCCCCTCATTATCAAACCACTTATACAAATCTCTCATGAATTATCATAAATGTCACATGAAACAGACTTCCATCAATATTTTACAGATACTTTTCATGGAGGGCACTCTGGATTCAGTTCTTGGAGAGTGTAGTGTATTGAGGCAGTTTTACTTGATGTCTGAACTTAAATCGAATAAATTTGTAAGCAATAAAAGTAAAATGATGTGACATTAACAGTGGATAAAACATGCACAAAAGACGAAATTTAACGTTTTCGGCCTTGTTTATCTCCCTAATTGGATATATGATATTCAAGATACCAAAAGCACAAACAGATATGTTTTTACTTTGGGAGGAGGAATTGTGTGATGGAAATCCTCAAGACAAACAGTTCTAACCAGGTCTACAAATGAAGTCCGAATTTGTGGCTCCAGACAAGTCTAAAGAAAAAAACTAAAGGCTTCGGATTTTCTCGAAGGATATTCATAAATAACCAAAGCATGTGTCATATGTTGTGCTAATCAAGCAACGCAAATAGCTTTATGTATAATGGTAGAGCTCAATTGATCAGACAGACATTTAATCTATTAAACAAAACTGTGTTTTTAATAGGATCAATCAAAGCTCATTTCTCGTGTATTACGTATTACGTGTTTACGTGATAAAATATATGTATTTAAACAAAATGCCATTAAAAGACAGACAGAAAGAACCAACATGATTTGACCTTATATATTATGCCAAAACATAATAGCGGCACCAAAATCCATTGAAGAAAGCTTTTGTATTTTAAAAAATCTGAATGAAGTTAAAAAGGCTGAAAGTGATGGGAGTGAGTGTACCCTGATATTCATATGAAAATTTGTCAGAAACCATGTGACAATATGGCCCTTACCCATTCATTCATGTCCCCACCCCAAAAAACATAGAAAAGAAGCCACAATATGAGACAAAAGTGTCCCCTAAAGTTAAACTTTAATCACATGATGAAAGAAGAAAGGACCAACCTTTTCTCTTTTACCTCACTTTTCTTTTACAGTTCTGCATATTTCAACATAATCTAATGGGTGACAGATACTGTAGTAATAATAGTGACATGAACACCAGTAAAAACAAAACCCACAGTCTGTCCATCTCTTTTTACCTTCCACTCTTTTGCCATTTTGGGTCTCTCATATCAGTATAGTTGTTAAGCTTCTGGTAAAGCACTTTTATAACTTCTTGGGTGTCTAATTATGTACACAGAGTGACATAGTTCTTACACCTCTCTTTCACCTCACTTTGAAAAAAAGAGGGTAAAAAACAAAAGAGACAGTAAAAATGAAAATTACAATATGAGATAAAAAGGAGTTGCTAGTTACTACTAGACTACTACTATCCTTTCTTTGTTTCTACACTATATGTTGTGTGGTCCAGCAATTTGGGTGTCACCGGTAAGGAAAGGCCAAGACCCCACTTGCATAAATCAGTTCCTCTGTCCTTTACCTATACATATATATTTAAGTAATTTGATTGCAAGTAGTATTGTATTGATGATGGTGATCTTTCACTGATCTTGTCTTCTTACAAATTTTCTCCCTTTGTTGTTGGTATGGTTTTGGTTTAATCTTTCATGTATATGCTTAATTGCCACTGATTCTGCAAAAGATTAGAACAAAGGAACTGTTCAAACTTTATGAAATGGTCAGATTTTACCACGATGCCAAGGTGTTTGATTGTGTTTTCTTACTGCGGTAAAGTCGATTTTCCTTCATTGTTGGCTAGCTACATGCTGATGGTTCCTTGCCCAGACGAAAACCTTTTATGGCAAAAGATTAATCATGACTAACTTTCACTTGTTTTGTTGGATGTTATGGCAATTGAAAGTGATGAGGAATGATGATAAACCTTGGCATTTGTAGAAGACATGTTTCGAGAGAAGCCATGTTGAGGCCGGAAGCATTCGCCAGCGACGAGCTACCGTTAGAACAAGACGTAGTAGGGGTTCCGGTTTTGTTGTCAGCTTCTACGGCCTCTGCAGAATAGGTGGAGAAAAAGGTGAGGTGATCACCGGCTGATTTCTTTGGAGAAGCAAATAGGTTATCAGGGAGAATGTGCTCCAAGCTGTTCATATGGGAAAAGCATTAAATCCATCACCAAAAGATAGCACAATGTAGCATAGTTATTATTTTGCTTATCTAAATTTAGCATTTAAGTTTTTGTACCTTTCGGGTAGATCATTTTCTTCCGTATTGGCCTTCCCCTTAGTGTTATTATTACCATTTTCGTTTCTATAATTACAAACTGCATTAATTTCCTCCATC
The DNA here is from genome assembly GCA_019671005.1 of Hibiscus mutabilis. NCBI lineage: Eukaryota > Viridiplantae > Streptophyta > Magnoliopsida > Malvales > Malvaceae > Hibiscus > Hibiscus mutabilis. The sequence goes on from CM033724.1 coordinate 2,774,987, forward strand.
TGCTTATCGCCTTTTATAGCAGCAGCCAACTTTGAAACAGCAGGGATCAAGCAACCTCCGTTCTCTGCAACAAAAAAGGGTAAACCAGACTGATAAATTGAACAGTTGGGTAACTTTGTTTATATGGTGATCAAACCAATCTCGGAGTTGACCTTTGGGGACTTCTGGATCTATGCCATCAGCTGGAAAAATAAGTGCATGATTGTTGGGAGTACGAGGTACCGACGGGGAAGGAACAGGGGATCCGGTGGACAAACCGTGATGAAACTGAGATTGGTGCTGGTTCTTTAAGTCCAGCAGCTGCAAGTTCATTAGACTTCTTCCTTGAAGCTCAATGGCTTGCTGCAAATCAGCCTGCTCCTTCAATTTCCTTCTCAGCAGCATCTCTTGAGTATTGTAAAACATTTTCCATCCTAAATAAGTTTCGAATTCGAAATTCCCCAAGAATGCAGCAAAATTCAAGATGAAAGAACAAAAGGCCTTGTTTTACTAACCAAGATGGAGATCAAATGGCTCCCTCGAATCAACTGCAGACGGACTCGAGCAGGCCGAATACTCCCCTCGTTCCAATTGTTGCTTCCTATAAATTAGATAAATTACATTCACTTACATATCAAAGTAGGCAACATAATGCAGATAAAGAAGATTAAACAGGGCCTTTACTTCTCTTGGACTTTCCCTTTCTCCTTGTAAGGCTTAACGAGCACATGAGAATCGCAGACGAAATGCGGGTTTCCTTTAGCTAAAATGAGCTTCACTGTCTCTGGATATACAAATGTAACAAAACCAAACATCCTCTTTTGCTGATAAGGGATCCTCACATCTTGTACAGGTCCATATATGCTGGAAAAATCCAAAAGGGGGAGCAAGCAACAATCTTTAAACCCAGAACAATAAGTACTAAAACTCAAACAACAACAATCTTAAAAAAAACAGTAACTTTACTTGAAGTAATTCGAAACATCTTCTTCTTTGAAAGAACTGTCAGCTGGGAATGTCAAATAAATCTGTCTAGAAACCGGATTAACTGCTGCTCCGATCCCCATCGCCGAAAAATCGTTTCTTTCGGGCCGGCATGGCTGCCCGAACTTATGAAGCTCGTCACCCATCATCAAAGCAGCCATGGCTGATCTACCATAGTTATGAGTGTCGTTTTGTTGTTGGAAGAGGAGATTAAGAGACTTGCTGTATGGGAAAGAAGAAGCCCCCGCCATGAACTGAGAAGCTGAAGAAGCTAGCTTTTGTTGAACTTTCGATCTAAGTAGCTCCTGGTACTGCTCCAACTCATTAAGTGCAGCTCCTCCATCGGCAGAATCTCCATGAACAAACCTACAGCTAGCACCGTTCTTACAAAACCCTCTGGCGAAGTACAAACAAGGTTTCCATCCAATCCCAGAGTTCACATCATCAGCACCGCCGAAACACAGACCAGGAACAGAAAAGCTTCTTCTATGTAAAAGAGAATCGTGCATTGCCAACAAACCTTCGGGTTTCGAGTCGTTCAGAAACCAGAGATGGTCCTGGAACTGGTAATCATCGACGAATCCATTGCCATTGCCATTTGCAACGGCGCTGCTTCCATTAACAACACTGGCATATGAAAGATTGGAATTTGAAGAGAAAAGAGAAGGAGAAAGGGGAGTGGAAGGAGTCGGCGGGTTCGAAACGGAGAGACCCAGGTGGGTTTTAGCTTTGAGGATTAAAGAGTGGATATGAGCTTCGGGTCCAAAGGCTAAACGTATCATTTCCTTTTCGCCATGGTCTTGAATAAGAAGATAACCCATGATTTTCGAAGCGTTTTCAGGGTCTAAGCTTTGGATCCTCGATAACACTATCCTTGTTGCTTCATATGAATCCATGGAAAAAGTGCTGAAAACTAAACCCTCCCCGGAAAATAATAAAAGCTTTCAGTTCTGGGGACAGAGATGGAGGGAAATGAAAGGGGTGAAAAAGCAAATAAAAAGAGAGCAAACGAGTGGACTTGGCATCAAAAAGGACAATAATGGCTGCTACTGATTGATTAATAATGATATTTTATAATTATGGTTATAGTATAATTATTTTTTGAGCAATGTAATGAGTTCCTCTCTAAAGCCCATCAAAGAAAAAACTTCATGTTAAATAAAGAAAAAGAAGCAAAAGTAAGGGAACAAAATTTTTTATTTTTTCTATATTTTTTAGGCACGATTTTAAATGAGAAAAAAAAAGTAAAATTTTTTCTTTTTTTGACTCTTATTCTTCCACTTCGGTCGTTATTTTCTGATACTTTAAAAGTAGTTATTTTAGTTTCTGCAAATTTTTAATTTTTTTTATTTCTCGTCAAATGAATGATATCTTTTTTCTCCTAGTTATTCTTAACATGATGTTGGAGAACTTTATTGCTATTACTCAAATAAGCATGGAATGTATGTTTATTCGTCCATAGGTCAAAACGAATATGTAATTATTGGAATAATTATTGGAGATTCAAATGGTGGATATGCGAGCATGATAACTTATATGTTGCTCTATATCTCCATGAATCTATGAACTTTTACTTGTATTGTATTATTTGGTCTACGTATCAGAACTGATAACATTCGAGATTATGCAGGATTATATACAAAAATATCATTTTTTGGCTCTCTTTAGCTTTATGTCTCTTATCTCTAGGAGGTCTTCCTCCACTAGCAAGTTTTTTCGATAAACTCCATTTATTCTAGTGTGGATGGCATACTTTTTGGTTTCAATAGGACTAACACTAAAAAAATATTAAAAAAATAAATTATAAGTCTTATCTCTAAATTCTAAATCATAAACCCTACACCCTAAAAAATAAAATATACCCCAAATTCCTTAAACTCTAACCTTATGTCATAAAGCTTACACCCTAAATCTAATTTTTAGTGTGGATACATAAACATGGACATTAAAGAGGGTGAATGATTTCTATTAAAGGTAAGGTGTTCTCTTTCTTTACTTAAAATAAATAAATTACCCACAAGTCACTTGATTATAAGTGTAATGACAAATAGATCATTATTCTTCTAAAAGTAATAATTAATTTACTTAGTTATAGGTTTAAAAATAAATATGTCACTCAATTAAAATTTTATGACAAACAATTCACTTTATTAATGTCACCCTTATAGTTTGTTGCACTAAGGGCTTGGTATAATAACAATTTTAGCCTTGAAATTTATACATTTTACTAATTTAATTATAATTTAAAATAATCAATAAATTTAATCTTTTGTATTTAAAATTACTATTAGTGAAGTGATTGCGTCTACTAACAGTCGACGTTAAGGCCATTATGAGCCTATTCCATTAGTATGCCAATTGTCCAATAGTAATGTAATTGTGATTGTCGAGCTACAACATCTATTGCTTGTCAAATTAATGGACAACAACATGGGGTGTGATAAGTGGTAAGAGGATGTGTCATGATGTTGTAGTATCAAAAATTTTTAAATATGAAGGGTTAAGTTTATTGAATTATTTCAAATTAGGACCAAATTACTAGAATGCATAAGTTTTGAGACTAAAATTGTGATTATACCAAACTCTTATTTCAATTTAATAACAGTTGACTTGTTTGTCGCAAAATTTTAATTGAGTGACATGTTTGTTCCTAAACATGTAATTGAGTGACTGAACTATTACTCTTTAAATGAAAATGATTGTATTTTTTTAAGCCTATAATTAAGTAACTTAATTGTTATTTTTAAAATAAGAGTGATATGTTTATTATTAATAACTGTGTGGCATCTATTTTATTTTACCAAAAAAACTTAGAACCCACGCGCTGCAACTAAACACCTTCTGCAACCAAAACCTTGATTTTCTTTGTTTATTCACACTATTTATTTGAGGCTTAATTCAACAATAATCTTATAATTTTTTTATCTAATCAGATATTTAAACTATAATTCTATAATTTTTGGGGGTCTTTGCTGTTATCTTAATTAAAAATTAATCAATAACTTGTTAACACGCTATGTCTTTTAATATCTTGATGTTTTTATTTAAAAAATTAAATTGAAATTTTGTAATAAAAGAATTAAAAAATATTTCTTAAACCCCATTTAAATTACTGCTGGAGGGCTTATTATTGAATTAAGCATTTATTTAATTTTTGGAAGGGTATTTATTTGTCTTTACAGATTTTGGACAAAATAAGAATGGGTGGTCGGGAGGCAAAATTTGGTTAATAATCCAATTGAGATTTAAAATTTGGATTGTGGGGTGAGTTGAAAAAAAAATTGAGGAACTACAACAATTTCTACAGTACCAGAGGAGAAGACGTCACCTCTAAAATACGTCTACCTTATTTATATTTTCTTCCCTATTAAAGTTGTACAGTGGCCTGGTTTGGGTGCTCTTGCCAAGCAACTTTATGGGTGTATGGGGTGGGGGGCGGCTTGGGCAATCAAAGGGGTTTAGGGGCGCCACTTTTAGGTGGCGTTCTCCTGCCATGCATGTACTAGTTTTACGTGAAAGTTGGTACCGGCTGGGACTTTTAATTTTTTTACATATAATTGATCGAATGTTGTCTATATATATGATATAGTAGAGAAGAGACAACATATAGGAATTGAGGGAAAAGAATCGACAAAGTTTGAGTTGAAGATATTAGAGAGTTTAGAGATATATTCGAGAGAAATTAAAGAAATATTCGAAGTTGGTATATCTTTTCGGTTTTTTAAAAACAAGTAATTTTTTAATTAATATGTTGTTTATTTTAAATTAGAGGAGTTTGTAATTTTTTTGTGATTGAAGATATATTCGAACGATAATTGTTTTTTGTTGAAGGATTTGGTGCATATTTTTTAAATTAATCTGTTGTTTATTTTTTTAAGTAAGAATTGACAGAGTTTGAGTTGAAGATATCAGAGAGTTTGGAGAAATATTCAAGAGAGTTTAAAGATATATTCGAGAGAGTTTGAAGATATATTCGAAGTTGATAGATCTTCTCGGTTTCTAAAAAATAAGCAAGTAATTTATTTTTTTATTAATCTCTTGTTTATTTTAAATTAGAGGAATTTGTAATTTTTTTTGTGATTGAAGATATATTCGAACAATAATTATTTTTTGTTGAAGGATTTGGTGCAGATTTTTTTAATTAATATGTTGTTTATTTTTTAAGTAAGAATTGACAGAGTTTGAGTTGAAGATATCAGAGAATTTGGAGAAATATTCGAGAGAGTTTAAAGATATATTTGAGAGAGTTTGAAGATATATTTGAAGTTGGTAGATCTTCTCGGTTTCTCAAAAACAAGTAAGTAATTTATTTTTTAATTAATCTCTTGTTTATTTTAAATTAGAGGAGTTTGTAATTTTTTTTTTGTGATTGAAGATATATTTGAACGACAATTATTTTTTGTTGAAGGATTTGGTGCAGATTTTTTTGGGTTTCTCGTCTAATCCTGTAAGTTTTTCTCAGTTATTAAATTTTAATTAGTTAATTATTTTAATAGCTAATTTTTTGTTACATATATATAGTTTTTGTATTTACAAAATTTAATAAGAAAATTTTAATATATGCTTATGACTATTTTTTTAATATGTAGTTAGAATGAGCTCATCAACATATTGTGACACTGAAATCGTAGTTGGTCGTGGGGGTGAATCGCTTGATGATTTCAGTAAGGATGAAGAAAATATTGTGCCTATTACGGAAGATGATAACGTTCATTTACTTGATGCTGATGATATTGAGGTTGTTATGACAGATGCGAGTAAGGACAATTGTCTTGATGTTGAAGATGATGTTTGGTCCACAGCTGTCGCTAGGCTTGGTTTGGGAAATGATCAGCCTGTTTGGAGTTATGTTAAATCGGAGCCCGAGCAACCGGAACCCATTTATCCAGTTTATGAACCTCCAGCCCGCATGTATGAGGTGGACTATGCTGCAATGAGAGATCTGGAACATGAAGCTTGCGTATTTGGTTCTTCATCATCTTCCAACTATGGGGAATTGGTACTGAAGGCTCAATTCGAAACAAAAGAAGCTGCCCAGTTGGCAGTTAAGGAGTACTGCATTAAACGACATATTGGATCATGTGTTGCTGAGTCTGATAGGCATACCTATTGCGCCAAATGTATTAATTGGAAGAGAAAATGTCCTTGGAGGATAAGAATTTCATACCGGCAGATGAGTCAGATGTGGGAGGTGACACGGTTCAATGAGCAGCACATTTGTTCAAATATATCATTATCATATGTGGATTCGTGTACGGCACCCAAATAAACTGTAAAACAAAAATATTAATGTACATATTATTTTAAAAAATACAAAATCAGAAATTTAATTTAAAAATAATATTATGATACCTGATTTTTTTCCTATTGTTTGAATCTTTAGTCTTATATCACTAACAGTGTTGGGCACCACTGCCGCATTCTTCAACTTATGTCTCCATATGCAAAGATATTGAACTTATATTTCTAAGTCATTGCAAATAAATACTAGATCAATAAAATATTTATAACAAATGTAATCATGGTATTACCTTCCAGCTAGTGGAAATTCCATGGGTACGGGTGGTTCCACAATGGATGTTAGATAAGGAAGTTGGTACCACGCCCACGATTGCAATAAGATTAGGCATCCACCTATATCTGATATTTTCTTCTCATAAGTCATAATTGACGTCTTGCACATTTCATGATACAAGAATGCCAATGTTGCAGATCCCCAGCTATATTCACAAATTATGCTAAAATCATCCAACATCGACAGATATTGTGTGTGCACCAGATTACCAGATGTATCTGGCATCAATATCCGACCAATAATTCGTAGTATATATGCTTGAGCTGCATACTTAATTTATTGCCGAGTAGATGCATTTGTTACAATGAATTCATTCTGTAACCATGAAATTCGCAGACGTGAACCTTTAACATCTTCTCGATGAGGCATTTTTCTGAGGTACTTATTAAAAAACTCAAATACATTATATGTATTTGCTCCAATCAACACGTTCCCATTTATTGGGATACCAAGCTGTATAGCCACATCTTCCAGAGTTATAGTGCATTCGCCGAATGGAAAATGAAATGTGTGGGTCTCCGGTCTCCACCGTTCAATCAATCCAGCTATCAACCCAGGGATAATCTTAAATCCACGAAGAAATGAAGCATTATAAAATTCGTCCATCTTTAACAAATAAACTATGAGCTCGGAAGGTTCTTTGATCTTCATTCCTCGACGACGGATGGTATGTTCCTGGCCCTACAATTAAATTATTATTATAATAAGTTATTTCGTGTTACACATGACATAATAAATTTTAAATTACTTACTTGCTCTACACAAATATGAGAAGAAATGAGCTCATGGTCACGATACAACAATACTCCTCTAGATGCCATTGTCAAACAAATCTGTACAATAATTATCAATCGAATATATAGAACCAAAAAATTTATTAACTTAAATTTTTTTACCTATTCGAATATATCTTCAAAAAATAAATGAGAAAAACTTACAAGATTAGAATGATGAGAAACCCAAAAAAAATCTGCACCAAATCCTTCAACAAAAAATAATTATCGTTCGAATATATCTTCAATCACAAAAAATTACAAACTCCTATAATTTAAAATAAACAAGAGATTAATTAAAAAAAATAAATTACTTACTTATTTTTGAGAAACCGAGAAGATCTACCAATTTTGAATATATCTTCAAACTCTATCGAATATATCTTTAAACTCTCTTGAATATTTCTCCAAACTCTCTGATATCTTCAACTCAAACTCTGTCAATTCTTACTTAAATAATTAAACAACAGATTAATTAAAAAATCTGCACCAAATCCTTCAACAAAAAATTATTATCGTTCGAATATATCTTCAATCACAAAAAAATTACAAACTCCTCTAATTTAAAATAAACAACAGATTAATTAAAAAAATTACTTACTTATTTTTAAAAAATCGAAAATATCTACCAACTTCGAATATTTCTTTAAACTCTCTCGAATATATCTCTAAACTCTCTAATATCTTCAACTCAAACTCTGTTGATTATTTTCCCTCAATTCCTATATGATATCTCTTCTCTACTATTTCATATATATAGACAAAATTCGATTGATTATATGTAAAAAAAAATTAAAAGTCACAGCTGGTACCAGCTTTCACATGAAACTGGTACATGCATGGCATGAGGACGCCACCTATAAGTGGCGTCCCTAAACCCCTTTGATTGCCCAAGTCGGCCCCCACCCCATACACCCCATAAAGCTGCATGGCAGCTCACCCAAGTCAGGCCACTGTGCGACAGCAGCTCACCCATAAGCCATGCCACTGTGCGGCTTTAATAGGGAAAAAATATAAATAAAGGTAAACGTATTTTAGAGGTGGATTCTTCCCCTCTGGTACTGTAAAAATTGTCGTAGTTCCCCATTTTTTTCAACTCACCCCACAATCCAAATTTTAAATCTCAATTGGATTATTAACCAACTTTTGACGGTCGGGGAAGTAGATCCGGATCTGCTTCAGAAATGCAACTTTGAAAAGTCAGTTCGTTTTATGATTTGACCTTATGTCTATTACTATGTTTTTTTCCTGTAATAATTATTATATTAAAAAATGTTGTTTTTTTATAAGGGAAATGAAAAGGTTGGTTCGGGATCAAAATTAATATTTGATGATAATTAGGATGAAAAATCAAAGTATATTATTTATTAGTTCTTTATGAAATTTGTTGCCAATAATTATTAGATGTTATGAATACTTTATTTATGATGGATATTCATATATTAAAAGAGATTTTAATGTACTTTATTATTAGAGTTTAATACCTATTGGAATTAGGATTTTTATCTTATGCCTATAAATATAGAGTTTGGAGAAAGTATTCTATACAACCCTACATCGAGAATATAATATAAGTCTATCGCTTTGTCTCTCATCCTTTGTTCTTGTTATTCTTTATTTTATTCACAACATGTTATCAGCACGATCTCGCTCAATAACCGTGGTTCTTGTCAATAATTCCTGAAAAAGATTTCAACAAGATATTGATGACTACATCTATCGTATATTCAACTTAACTTAGAAAGCCTGGTATGTTTTCTTATTTATATATCGATATAATGGTTGGTTAATCACTCTTATATTAAGATCAGTGTATTTTGATCTATTATTTTATTATTATTCAGTTCTAATATTCAATGATGTTTTGTTTACATCGAGTTTATATATATAACTCTAGGAATAAATATCGAGCATTTAACGAAACCTACGAGATCAACTTAGTTTGGAAAAATATGGTGTTATATAATAGTAGAATGACCAACTGCTACTTTAAAAAAAGTAAAGAAATCGGTGGATTAGATATGCTACTTGGCAATGATGGTTTTCGAGTTCCACAGGCTATATGCACCTCAACAATTTTCCCTTTTATTTTTGTTATATATATATATATATATATATATGAGATTAAATTTTATTATTATTTTTTTGAATTTGGCGTTTTGATTTTTAAGGTTCAGATAACATCATAATGAAAATGTGTGATTGTTTCATGGTTCACCAAGTATGAACAAGGTTCCAATGTGGTACTTTATTGTATTGAAAACCTCAATCAAAAAGAAAATACTGGAGGTAAACTCAATACCTATAAGTTTTTTATTTGGCGTCTTGATTTTTAAGTCTGGTAAGTATATTATATATGTTGGTTGATCAATTATTCTTTAATAGTATGGTTGTTATAAAGTTTATATTTGCTTGAAAGCAATAATTCTTCTATGTCGAAAAACTCGACTATAGACTACTCCCAAGTTCAAGTTACAAAAAATTCGTCTTGATCTAAGAATTTTTATGGGAGGCATCCCCTGAAGTGAATGCAAGCATGATGTTTATTCTATGAGATTATTGAATTTGTTTCATTCCATGAAGTGAATGCAAACATGATAATTCACTGCATGGTTAGTAAATAAAACTCAGCTATGTGGATGCTTCAAATTAAATTAAAAATTTGTGGTCAAAGTATCACCGATGGAGATATGTTGTCCTGCAGTGAAAAGGTTTTAAAGACCTGCTAGCTTCGCTCTATTCCTTGAAGTGAATGCGACATTTTATAGCGGAAAGAATAAATATCACATTAGCAATTTTGGTTGCAATTTAGGCTGTTGGGAAACATCGATACACCCCATGGCGCAATGAAAAAAATTATTCAACGAATTCCACCAGAGATCTACGTACGAGGAATGAATTCGGGGTGAAAAGGGGATGAACGTTACCTTAATCAAATCTGATAACTGCAGAGACGTAGGAGAATCCAATTCCTTCAGCACAATATAAAATACTAGTCGTCACAACAGCGTTCCGACTTCTACGTAGTCTACCCAAATAAAACGAACAATATTTTACTTCTTTAACTGTTGAGAGATTTTTTTGCAAAAGACATATCTTTGGCTGCTAGACCTTATGCCTTTGTATAGCATTCAAAACCCTATCCTACTTAAATTTGGTTTTATTAAATATACAATATATTTAACTGAATATAATTAAATATGTAGAATCTCATTCTACTTCAATTAGGTTTCTTTAAGGATATTTATATTTTAATAGTATTTGATAATTACAATAATTATCTAGTATTAAAAATATATAAAAATAAAATTATCTATGTAATTACAATAATTATAATTTCAGTTTTAGCTAAAATCAAATATCTATCTATATTAACTAATTTCGTGTACAACAAGTTTTGTACATATGCAATCTAGTTGATATATGTTAGTTTCGATCATGGGGTATGGCCCTTGTAGGTTTGTATAACATTAGCAGTAATATCTAGAACAATTCTAATATTACAAGCAATGAGTTGCATCTAACAATACATCATTGCTACCTAAGTTACAAGAAGTCGTGGTTCGACATAACCTCTTTGTGATTAACTCTTTTTCATGTATTACATTATTTTGTCCTTATATCTAGATTAGACACAAGTCATGAAATAGTCACACTTGTATAGTCCATCTAATATTTCTTGATATCATGAGTTGACTATTATAAACGAATAACTATGATATCTTATATCAACTTATTCGAGCATGGCCATGCATTTCTAGTCTCACTCAATCAAGTGACCTATGCTATTACTCCTATTATGTAGGAGGGACAAATCCCATCTTGATTAATCATATCTCACTATATAGATTGTGACATATCCAATGTCAATCTTTATAGTGTAGTCAGTTACGACACACGTTTGACTATATCAAAATATGTCACTTACAATATTAGAATAATGACGATCTCAAGTATGAGAATCATACATGTAGTTATCACTATAAGCAATGTTGTGACTGTCACATAAAAATCCAAGAAACATGTTCATAGCGGGTCAGTCTAGTATGTCGTTCTCTAACACATACTTATGTATTGATTTTGACATCTCCATGTTAATGACAACACTTTGTCATCAATTAACTACATATTAGTCTTAACGCATTATTATTGTATATGTCCACAATAATACTCGACTAAGGACATTTAAGAATAACCATTTTATTCTAAGGACTTTATTATAATTCAATTTATTTATATCTACGCAAAATAATGACTGAAATAATAATAACAATGGCTTTATATTTATAAATAAGATAATTTAAGCATGTCTTTTACAATCATCTTATGACTGATCTTTGGGCATACTCCAACAGAGGCCATGGACATAGACATAAACAAGAAAATTATTTTAAGAATGCTTTTAACCACCATAAGTGGGTTTATAATGATGACAAGAATATATTAAGAAAGTAAAAATTTTATGCGATGGTACAAACTATTGATCTCGTACTTGTTATAATCAGAAGCATTATGGAACTTTATCCACAATCATGAATGATAAAGGAAAGAAAATATAAACAAATTCTGTTTATGAAAATGGAAAAAATAATTATGGCGTTGTTGGTCGAACTCATTTGGATGTTGTTGATTTTCTCATAACCCCTGAAGGGAATAATTTGCCTTTTTATTTTATTTCCTTATAACATCTAAAGGGAATAATTGATCTTTTAATTTATTTTGCATTATATTAATATACTTTACATATTATTTATTTATGTTTTATATTATATATATTTAAATATTTTAAAACATTTATTCATTATCCTTTGAACAATATGTTTACTTCCGGAATAAAATATGCAATGAATTGTGACAATTTATGATTAACAAACAATGCAAGTACTCATACTATACTTAAGTATAAGAAATATTTTTCCCATTTAAATGCAAGGGGAAAACATGAGTACTCTCAAAGTACTAAAAATATCAATGCTTCGGAAGAGCAATAAATTATTGAGACATTATCTTTGATATATAATCGATTTGATATGTGTTATATTCAATATTTTTCATTCCCCGATGTGAATGAAACAACACACATATTGAAAGGTACATAGTTGTGCATATTTTCCCATTTAACAATACAATGGAATAACGTGAGTACAATATCCTAAAGTACTAATATCATAGAAGGCTCCAGAAGAGCAAATATGTTATTGCCAAATATAACTCAATTCCATATTCACAATGCGTTATACCCAAAGTCGCAATAAAACTTATTAAATTTTAAAGATGTTTACAGAAATGAATATCATATTGAGACTATTAGTCAATGGGGTGCTGACTATCTTCATTTTGCGAGTATAACCCAATGCAATAAGAAAATCTTGACAAACTTACATGCACTGTTATCTGGATTGTATTACACAAGAATTAGTATAAATTGAAGCTCATGCTATTGTAAACCAGAAGTTTACTGATAACTTTATTATTTGGCATGATCGGTTTGGTCATCTCGGTTCAATTATTATACAAAAATTTGACACTCTATGTAGTCATTCATTGAAGAACTGGCAGATTCTTTAAAGTAATGTTTTATGTGACACTTGCTCTCAAAGCAAACTAATTATTCGACCATCACCAGCTAAGATAGATTATGAATCTATTAGTTTTCTGGAACGGATACAAGGTGATATATGTGGGCCCATACACATTTTTGTGTAGACCATTTAGATATTTTATAGTTTTAATTGATGCATCGACTAGATGGTCATATGTATCTTTGTTATCAACCCGCAACGTGGCCTTTGCGATGTTACTTGCTCAGTTGTTAAAATTACGAACACATTTTTAAGATTACCCTATAAAGACAATTCATCTTGGTAATGCTGGTGACATACCATTTTATATGCATCATCATTAATTCACATCAGGCCAATAAATTATTATAAGTTATCCCTATTACACATGGTTTTTGGTCAGGAACCAAATATTTCCCATATTAGAATTTTTGGACGTGCGATATATGTTTTAATTGCTCTAACACGACACACAAAAATGGGTTCTCAAAGGTGGTTGGGAATATATGTCGGATTCAAATTTCTTTTGATAATTAAATATTTATAGCTTTTGATGGGGAATTTATTTATAGCTCAATTTGTTGACTATTATTTTAATAAGTCAATTTTCCCAATATTAGGGGGAGAAAATACACATCAGGGAAAAGAAACAAGTTGACATGAATTATCATTCTCTCATTTTGATCCACATACTCAAAAATGTGAACTAGAAGTTCAAAGGATAATTCATTTACAAAACGTAACAAATCAGTTGCCAAATACTTTTGATGACCTTAAAAGAGTGATTAAGTCACATATACCAGCTATGAATGCTCTGATTAATTTTGATGCCCCAGAAGGACAAACTCTAGTTTCTAATGAGTCTAACTCGAGCCTGAAGCATGGTAGACAAGTAGGTTCTAAAGATAAAAATTCTCGAAAAAGAAAATGAGCTATATCGTATGATGGCCTGATCGAGGAATCAACAAATTATGAAAATCTCTAGAAGAGATTAAAACGTATCCAACATAGACATTAGACACGACTCAGGTATCTGATAATAAAGAGATCTCAATAAATTGTTATGTTTGGTAATAAGTAGAAATAAATTAAATCGACGTCGATAATGCATTTACATACAACATAGCACTAGAGATTTATGATGATGATGATGTGGATCATGAACCATTGTAACACCCCGGTTTTGGGCCTAGCGGTTGTGAGGTTTGTTAGACGGTCCGGTGGACCGGGTTAGAGATTCAAGTCAGATTCGGGACCGTACATTTTTCAGTAAAGTAAAAATGTGGAAAAATAGTTAAAAATCATCTTTTAATATATATTGATTTTTGGTGGAATCAATTTCGGAAAATGAAATTTGGAAATGTGACATTTTGGTTGGTGACTAAAATGTGATTTTTGAAAATTGTTTTAAAGTGACTAAAATGAAAAGGGTCAAATTCTTAGAATCCTTAAGGAGCTAAATTACCAAATTTTTACTAGTGGTTTCTCCCTTCAATTGAATCATTTTAAACATGTGTTTTAAATGGTTATTAAGAGGGATTAAAATATCTAAGTTAGTTATTTGCTTTTAAAGAAAATTTACGTAACTTTTTCCTAAACATTTTCTCTCAACTTCTTTTCTGCCACACACTTAGAATTTCATCAAAATCCAGAGGTGAGAGATTCTTTTCACTCAGATTATTGATTCTAACTTGATTCTTTAACTTTGTTTTACAAAATCTCATTGAAAACTTATATTTTCTTAGCTTTAAACAAGCCAATTGAGGGAGAAATCACATAACAGGGGAAAGGTCCGTGATCTCCTCTGTTAAATGGTTCTTTATTGATATTTTCAAGTATTTGAACCTTGATTTATGGTTTATAATCTGATTTTGTGTTTTTATATATATTTAATTGAATAAAATTGATGAAATGATGAAAGATTCGAATTGAATCTGATTTCCAGTGTTATGAATTTTTTGAACATATTTTGGATGTGTAATGATGTTGATAAGTCAATTTTATCAATGGAATCCCGAAACTCTTGAATCTCTAATTGTTTATGTTGCTAGATTTGTGTTTTTGAAGTGTTATGGTGGCTGTGTGTTTGCAGAAGGTGTTAGGTCGATTTGATTCTGTTTCTAGATGTAATTGATGATAACAGTGGTGTTAGATTGTTAGGTTGTGGCTGGGTTGTGTTTGGAAAAGGATTAGTTTGAAGTTTTCAGTTGTTGTGGTTGGGTAATTGTGAGGTGAATGCAAGAATCCATGAGGATCTGTTGTTGCAGTATTGTAAATGCATAGATATGCATTAATCCTCTGTTGTTATGTGGTTTAAAGAGGATAGGTTGTTTTGGAAGCGAACTGCGTAGCATTGGAGGCTTCGGACGCTTGATTTTGCGTCGGCAAATCAAGGCTTCGCGTATCGGTGAGTGAGAACGTGGATTCCAGCTTTGGAATGTTTTAAAGGTGGTTTATGGGAGTTTAAACTTAGCTTGATACGCTGGTTTAAACTCAAAAGTAAGTAAAAGTGGATTTTCTCTCTCGGTCGTGCTAGTGTTAACTGGTTTTATGCACTTGTTTTGATTTACGTGTTACCTATTATTTAAGCATGTTTAAAAGTATTTGATATACTGTATTTGAGCATTAAATGCTGAAGGATGCACATGGTAAGTGATGCTTGTAAATATATGATTTATACTTGTGGTTTAAAGCATGGTTGTTGCTTTGGAATAATGGTTTGGTTAATGCTTGTTAAAAACAGTGAGGTAAATGTTAAATGGTTAATTATATTGGCAAGTGATGTGGTTTTAAAATTGTTATCGGATATAGTTGGCCGGCCATAGGATTTAGTGCACTATAATAAGTTGCCTTGGATGTTGAGGGGTTTAGATCCATTTACCGAAAACTCCATTCGAGTACATTAATGGTAGAGGGGTTAAACAGTACCGTATACTCTCGTTAGTGGACTAAGCGTCTAACCGATGATTGGGGTTGGTGTCCCTGTAGGTTGAAAGGTGTACCCTATTGGTAATGTATCGTGATTGTTATTGTATCGCTATTCCAGTTAAGATTGCTTGAAGTGTTGGTTGAACACTTGTTGAATCCGTGTATCTAATGAACTCTTTTGTTAATGGTCTTGTTTAATGATCACTTGAAAGCCAATATAATTGTTGATGTAACATTGGAAAGTTTATGTTGTATAATGTGATTTATACATATTTACTCTTTAAGCATTGCATAAGGTTGTTATGCATGGGAAAGCTTAAATTGAGGTTGAGCAATGAGACTTGTTGTTGGTTAATGATACATATTGCATATAGGTTAATATGCTGGGTTTTAAAGATGCTAAGTACATGGTTTAAGGACATGATGATGAGGTTTTAAATGTTGTTGAGACATGATTTTTAAAATGGGTTTTCAATAAGTTGTTAAGAAATGATTTTATATGCATTGATGGTGTTTTGTTTGTGAGCGTTCCTCACTAATCCTTGTGTGTTTACGCTCTTATTGTCCATCAATGCAGAGAATTGAGAGCTTTGGAGGCAGCAAGGGATCCTAGCAAGGCTTGTTTACCAAAGTATGTTTAGATTAGACTATAAGTAATAAAGGCAATGAGGTACTCGTTTTGGTTTTGGGAGATGTTTTGATAAACTCTCTATTTGAGCAAGTTTGTTTGGTTGTTCTAAAGTTGTAAATGGCCTTTATGGTTTGGAGTTTAATGTTTTACTTGAATGGTTTCTAGGTTCATGCCTATAGATTTACATTTGATGCAAAATGTCATGAATTGATGTTGAATATGTGATGTTATGTTGTGAATTGTACCCCGAGTATGCTGGATATATGTTATGAGCATGTTAGAGTGGTTCGGTTTGTACGAAAGTATGTCAAGCCAACAATAATGGACATTTCGGGTCCAGGCGTACTGATACGGGTGTCTCTGTTTAGGTACGAGCAGGCCATTCCAAGCTTAGCGTACCAGTACGCGGGCAGCTGTTTTGGTACAGAGTAAGGCAAGCCAGCGTTTCGATATGCGGCTATCTGTTTCGATACGACACAATATTTTATTTAATGGTGTTTCCATACGCTGGGGCGTATCGAAACAGATTTTTGCTACTGGAATCTGGGGTATTCAAGGTAATGAAGCCGTATTAAAACGCGAGTACCCGTATCGATATGGGTGGTAGTTAAGTTGGTTATATGGAATATTCTGAAGTTCTGTTTTCTTACATTTTGGTCCCTAAATGTTGTGATGCTATTAGATGAGTATGGATATCGTTTTGAGATAACTTTTGACATGTAAACATGAAATATATTTAATTAAATATTGGTAACTTAAAATTGGGGAAGTCCCTCTTTTTTGCTGAAATTGCAATTTAGTCCCTAATTTGTGTCCGTGTCCATTTGGATATCGATTCGATGCCCGATTGAGATGAGTTCTCACATGTGAATAGTATGAACATGTAGGGTTTTAATTTTTATCTAGATAAGTTAAAAAGAAAAAAATGGGCGCGGTTCGTGTTTCTTCTTTACGAATTACTTCAGTAAACCTAATATAGCTCGCTTGGTTCGGTCTTGCGACTAGGCCGGGTCGAGAGGGTTACAACCATTGTCAATTGGACAATATAAAAAAATAATTGGCCAAAATGAGAAGAGGCAATTAAAGCGAAACTAAAATCTCTTTTGAAAAGAAAAGTATTTGGGTCTATAGTTCGTACACAATAATGTGTAAAGCCTGTGGATATAAATGAGTTTTGTGAGAAAGAGAAATGAAAAATGGGAAATTGCAAAATATAAAACTCATTTGATTGCACAAGGATTCTCACAAAGATCTAGAATCGATTATGAGAAAACATACTCCTCGTTGGTGGATGCAACTACTTTTAGATTTTTTTATTAGCCTGGCAATAAAAAGACTTAGTTTCCGCCTAATGGATGTTGTTACATCCTATTTGAATGAGCCTCTTGATATTAATATTTACATAAAACTTTTAGAAGGATTTTGACTGCAGAAGCAGTTAATTCAAGTTCTTGAGAACGTTATTCAATCAAATTAAACATATATATTTACGATTAAAACAATTTGGGCACATGTTGTACAATCGCCTAAGTGAATACTTATTAGAGGAAGGCTATAAGAATGATTCAATTTCCCTGAATATTTTTATTAAGAGGTTTAGCTATGAATTTATTATTGTTGTTGTGTATGTAGATGATTTGAATATCATTGGGACTCACGAAGAGATCTCACTGACAATGAAATCCTTGTGCATCAATCGACATACATAGAAAAATGTTTAAAGAGACTTTACATGCATAACGCACATCTGTTGAGCACCTATATGGTTGCTAATTCCCTTAATGTAAACAAAGATTTATTCCGCCCTAGAGAAAAGAGTGGGGATATTCTTGCTCCATAAACATCATATCTTAATTGATTTGGAAGCATCAGATCTTAGTTGGTCCAAAAATATTGTTTAAGCGCTACAAGACCATTTGCTTTAGATCTTTCAAAACTTGATGCCTCTTCAATCATGTAAATATTTTTTATGCACGAGGCTAAGCCAAAAAATGTGTTTAGCTAAACATATCGAGAAAATATGTAAACTGCTTTAACAAGATAAGATGCAAGCTATCTTGTGCAGAGATAATGCAAAAATTATATCTCAATAGAAAGGTGGATACATCAAATATGAAAAAACAAAACATATTTCTTCAATGTTTCGTCCCTCGTGATCTTTAGAAGAATAATATTCGATGAATCCTTTCGAGCAATAATTTGAAAGATCTATTCACCAGTGCATAGTCTACTTCAACATTTGAAGGTTATATTCAAGATTGAATTATGAACATTCAAAGATTTTATGTGATGTTTTCATAAGGGGGCAAATACGCATTGCACTCTTTTTCCCTTAACCGAGGTTTTGTCCCAATGAGTTTTCCTGGTAAGGTTTTTAATGAGGCAACATGTTATGCATATCAAATATGTGTGTACTCTTTTTCCTTCACTAAGAATTTTTCCTCATAGGGTTTTTATCTTAGTAAGGTTTTAAAGAGGCACATTAACTTCATGTATATCCAAAGGGGAGTGCTATGAATATTTTTATTTATCTTAGTAGGGTTTATGGTTAACCTTAAACCATAAATTATAAACCCTAAACCCTAAATTTGAATATTGAGTTTACGATTTAGGGTTTAAGGTTTTGAGTTTATAATTAGGGTTTATGGTTTGTACTTTAGGGTTTATGGGTTTTTTATTTTTTAAATTGACTAAGGTTGATATTTGATCTAATTATTTAAAAAAATTAAAATATATATATATGGAAAATAATTTAATTAAAGTTTTATTTTAAATAATTTATAATTATATGTTGAGTCCTTGAGAATTTTAATTTTTATTAATTAATTTAATAGTGTTCAACGGTGTTCATCGTTAGTGGTGTTCAGCGGTGCTCTTCGAGCGTGGTAGACTTTTCCATAGGGAAAACAAAAGATTTTGGCTTAATAAATTATAAGAAAAATATCATTTTAGAGTTTGTAGGCGGCGCTCTACGCCCCCATCCTTTTTCACCCGTCTTATGTTGTTATAATCAGAGATAGAACTAGTATTCGTTGTTAATTTTATTGAATACAAAGATAATGAGTGCACCAACTAGGGGTTCGATTCCATAGTGGCGATCTGACGTTGGCATTTGGCAGGTTTGGACACTCTTTGTGTCGAATATCTCTCATCGAATGCATTGGCAATGTGTTTGGCAAGCTTTCGATCGCCATGGAATGGTTGTAGACGTGTTTATTCCTACGAAGAGGTTGAAAGAGGGCAGTAGATTTGGTTTTGTTCGTATGGATTCAGAACATGATGCTTTACGAGTGATTGAGCGTTTGGATGGTTTTCATCTGTATCGTTCGAGAGTGAGCGTTTCTATGGCGAAGCATGATGTGCGAAACCATTTTTTGGAGGCATAAACGGGGGCCTGGTCGTGATAGTAATACTAGAATTCATCGAAGGGGGAAGCCTGTTGAGAGAAGTGATGTGCTAGACCATCGGTAGGTTCATATAGGGACTGAGAGACAGTCAATTGTGGGGAAATAGATGCGGAGAAAGTGGAATTATTGAACAAATGCACAATTGGTTGGTGTATTGATCCCATGCCGATAAAGAATTTAGCGACGAGGTTGAAGTTGGAAAGGATCCGCGGCTTTAATTTGATGAAGATTGCAGGTGATATGTTCTTGTTAATGTTTGGTAATATTCTCAATAGAACTGAAGTGTTAAAGTCTACAAAATTATTCTGATGGTTTTCTAAGTGCATCAAATGGTCACCGTCAATAGAAATTGGTACTCGTCATGTCTGGCTAGCAATTAGTGGTCTGCCGATACACTTATGGTCAATGAGGACTTTTAGCAATGTGGCTAACCTTTGAGGAAGGTTAGTACGAGTCGATAGATCAACGAAAGAGTCCGCAACTTTTGAACGAGCTAGAATTTTACTAGAGACACAACAATTTAATAGAATTGAAGAGTGTGTGGATATGTTGGTTGATGGCCAGAAGTTTTGCATCAAGGTCATAGAATATGATGCCAGTATACGGTTTCAAGATTCTAACAACGAGAAAATGTCACCCGATGGGGATGAGGCTGATAGTGAGCATTACAAGGGTGAGAAGTCACATAGAGATCAATCATGTTCACCACAAGAGGGAGTGCAATGTTCTAGGGATCAACAACATCAATGGGTCACACGAGAATCGCCAATATGGCAAACTAATCAGCTTTGGAATGAGGAGTATCAAGGGGATGAGATGGTGGTTGAGATGCCACAGGTGTTGGGGGATCGAATGATTGATGAAGAGGTGGGGATGGTGCAGCGATGTGAGTTGTCTGCACAATGGTCGGAAATGTTGGTAGGGCTAGATGAGATGGGGTTAATCGAGTGCCCAGTTGATTTCCAGTCGAATAATTTGGAGGATGGGGAAAATGGGCTCATTTTTATTCGTTATGAGGTACTTGTGAAGCCTATTGAAAACATAGAGCTTGTGACTTTCGTGATGGATGATTCAGTGTATGACGACATTCTAAATTTAATTTCACCTATGGAACAAGAGGTACCAATGGTACTGCGAAGAGGGGCAACGGTAAGCGGGGTCGGCCTCGTAAGGAGTTGGATAAGGGGGCTTCAGTTGCTAATGAATCTTTTAAGGATCCAAATTTTCAAGTTAGGCAGCAGGCAATCATTCGAGAAGCTGAAGCAACGATAAGGTT
Source organism: Hibiscus mutabilis (assembly GCA_019671005.1). Classification (NCBI taxonomy): domain Eukaryota; kingdom Viridiplantae; phylum Streptophyta; class Magnoliopsida; order Malvales; family Malvaceae; genus Hibiscus; species Hibiscus mutabilis. The sequence continues at coordinate 2,796,101 of CM033724.1, forward strand.
AGGTAATTTGGTATGTGTGAAAGCTATCAGACGTGAAGAAGACATCTTAAAAGATATTTCACTGATTATAGCTGGTCGTGGGGTAATGTAAAATGCACAATGTGGTTCAAAGTTATGTTTTAGTTCTTTTGGTCCACAGGTGGTGTAGGTGTGAGTTTGTGGCTTGTGGAGACGTGTTTGAGTAATGTTTATGTTGGGTGGTGTGTGGCTTTAGTTTACTTGGTTCTAGTAGGTTGAGGCTCGTGCCGTTCAAAATGGAGGGAAGATTTATGTTTGGATGATGCATTGGATTCTCGCATTCCTCTTGTATGGGTGTCACAGCTCGAGTAAAGTTCATGGCGTTATTGGGAGATCTTTGTGTTTTGCTCATATTTATAAGGAGTGATTGGAATTGTCGATGCTTTTGGGCAAATGAGGGTATGGATCGGATGTCGTTTGTTTCAAACTCTGTTGTGAGTTACGAGTGTGTTATCTGTGTTTGGTATGAGTTATGTTGTGGTATGTTGCTTAGTTAGTTTTGTCGGTTTGCTGGTTTTGCTTCGGTTGTTTGTCCTTTGTTTTGTTGTCGTCATGTGTACTCTTTTCCTCAGACTAGGATTATGGGGTTTTTAACGAGGCACGTGACGATTGTTTGTGTATGATTCATTATATTAAAATCATACTTGCTGAGCAAAATATATATATATATATATATATTTCTTTTAAAAACTTTATATATCTTTAAAATTATAAATTAAAGAGCTTCGTTTTAATAAACTGTACAGGGTTCCGTAAAAAATCAACTAGGGCCCTACTGAAAGAAATAATTGAACATCATGATTTTAAACATTCTTTCAATTTAATCATAATTTTAAATTAATAAAATAAATTATTTATTTATTTATGAAATCAAGCATTCTGCTTACAAGGGGATTTAAACCAATGACCCCTTGGAATATAAAGAGTGGTTTAGCCACTGGACCAAGCACAACTTTATACTATAAATCACTAATTTCAATATATATGTCTTAATATTTTCTATATCTATTTTCTAATTTCACATATATAATTATCGAATTAATTTCACATATATAACCCTAAACTCCAAAGCCCAAACCCTAAATGTTAATTTCACATATATAATCATCGAAATAATTTCACATATATAACCCTAAATGCTAAACCCTAAACCCTAAATATAAATAATTAAATTTATCCAATAAAATGTTGGCACATGTCACCGTCTAATTGAATAATTAATTTATTTTATTAATTTAAAATTAAGACTAAATTGAAAGAAATTGTAAATAGTAGGGACCAAAAGTATAATTATACCCTTTTTTAACTGCTACGTCACCCTATCGTTAGGTTCTAACGGCTGGTGGCCACATTGAGCTCAAATTAATAATATGGTGGCTTAATTGCTTCGAAAAATAGTATTGTGGTTAAATCGCAATTTTATCCATAGTATGATGGCCATTTAGGTAGTTTACCCTAATATTTATAACAAAATCTAAATCCCTCTTTATTCTTCGTTTTCTCTTTGGCTTTCAAACCCTAAAAAGGTTGTTTTTACGCCGTCGTCATCAGACCAGCATCTAGAGCCGCGCGATTTCACCTCTTGTCGTCGGCGCGCCGACAATCCACTCTCCTCAACGTCGACCAATCCTCTCCCTGTAAGTCTCATCATCTCGCCTCCCTTTACACTCTCACGCTCACCCTTATCGCCCGCCCATGGATTTTTTTAGATTTTACAGTAACGGGAGAAAACGGGGATAGCGGCCCGTTACTTCCGTTATTTACCGCTACCCGTTAAATTGCGGCCGCGATCCACCGCTACTAGTGTGATTCCGCGTCCCACCGTTGTTTTCGCCGATAGCGGTTTCGGCCGGCGCGGGCCGTTTTTTGAAACCCTGCTTATGAAACACACACACACAAATGAGATGAAAGCTTAATAACATTTCGAAGGTTCAAACTTTCAACTTCATTGACAACATTTGGATTAATGGCCTGCAAAAATAAAAACGTTAACCTTAAGAATCATTCAATTTTCAGCAAATAATAAACCCCTTTGTATTGCGGACCCAAATTAATATAATTGCTCACTGTTTCATATTGTTCTAATAATAAAAGATAATTAGGATTTAAATGGTAGTTTCGTGTTGTTCTTGAATGCTCATGTTTCTGCACTTTCGTCACTTGATGAGTCTAATCATAATTTTTTGTTGTTGCTTGGTTTGTATTTGTTATTGCTATTGATTGCATTTGAAGTACTAACGTGATGTTATTTTGGTACTGATGTTTGTATGCTTTGTAATGTTTTAGTTGTTATTAGTTTGTTGTGTTTGAGCAATATTTTAGGTACCAATGTTAGTATGTTTTATTTTTATATCTAGTTGTATTTTTTTATAAGATGCTTCTGTAGATATTTAGTAGAACAATGAAAAAAAAATCTAGGGATGGTTAAAAGTGTGAAAGGTTGCCGGAGCTTTATTTTCTTGCACTTGCCTTAGGCATTCATACTAATTGGTGATAATCTAACAACAGTTGCATGTTAAAAGAAAACACAATCAAAATGCATTTATAAAACGATGAATTGAACCTGTTTTCTTTGTTTGTAGCAGGAAGTCCCAAACCCAAAAGTAATTTCTACTTTTTGGTGACAGCCATTTGCAAAATCATCCTCCAACAACCATATTATGGATCGACCACCTCACAACTTTGCAGCTGCATCTGCTAATGCCATGGCCTACACCCAACAGCAGCGACAAGCAGCCAATATTCAACAGCCATTCGGATTTCATCCGCAACATCAACAGTTCCCCACAACAGTGCCTGCTCCTTTCCTGCCACCACATCCTTCTCAATTCCCTTACCATCCACACATGCAAGTACAACACCAACCACAACTCCACCCTCAACTTCTTCATCTTCAGCAGCAACAGCAACCACCGCCCGCTTTCCCTTCACATTTGCCTCCTCACCTTGTTTCTTCACCTTTCCATGGCCTTTATGATTCTCCTCCACTTCCTACTCCTCCCCCATCTGATCCTGATCTCCAAAAGCGTATTGACAAGCTTGTGGAATATGCCGCTAAGAATGGTCCTGAATTTGAAGCCATGATCCGTGAAAAGCAGCAAGATAATCCTGATTACAGTTTCCTCTTTGGTGGAGAGGGGAATAGTTATTATAGGTACAAGCTTTGGTTATCTACACGTCCCCAAAGTGGACCCTACCCTTCCTTTCCACCATCTTCCGTACCTATGATGCATCCACCTACTAATCCTGCCATGAATCATTCGTCTCTGAATGCACCTCCAATCGGCACTGCTCCTCCTCCCCCTCAATTGCACCAAACTGCTTTTCCTCCATTTTATGATCAGCAGCATCACTATCAGCATCCTCAGCCTTTTGTTCCACTTGGCCGGCCAGATTATGGTCAGTCCTTCAAAGGCCTTTCTGGTCCACTCCCCTCTGATGTTGCGATGGAGCTTACTAACATGCTTAGCAATCTAAATGGTACCAAAGAGTCTATCAAAAGCACCAAGATATGGTTCATGCAGAGGTCTCCATTTGCACCGGCTTTGGCTGAGGCGCTTAGAGATAGGGTATTTGCTTTGGATGATTCAGAGAGGCAATTGCATGTGATTTACCTTGTCAATGACATTCTTTTTGACAGGTACTTCTCTTTGGCATATGGCACCTTTGTTTAGTTTGCAATGGCTTCTTAAATAGATCCTGTAATGGCTCTTTGTCTAGTTTGCTGCAAATGATTTTTGCTTTATGAGACATTGCATCTGTTTTTCTTTGTTCCTGATCTCTTGATACCATAGATCTCTTTCTTCCCCTCCTTGTTATAGCATTAGATTCTTTTCTTTTTGCTTTGGTACCTTTCCAATATTGACTTGCATTCATGTGATTATTTAATTAAAAAATTATAGTTGAACAGTGGTATTCTAGAGTTAAAGTTCTCCTTTTAGATTACTTCTCTATATGTTGTCTGAAACTTGATTACCTGGCCTTGTGGTTCTTACCTTGCAGACATGGGGATGTGTCTTCTCATTGTAATTGAACATTTTCTTGTGTTTTAGTTATCCGGTCATATTAGATTGATGCAGTCAGAAATCTGAAGTTTCACAATCATATATATCCCTCCTTATTTACATCGATTTTGTAATTGATGAGTAAAACATCTTTGTGATATCTTAGACATGCATCTATATAGTATTGTCTAATTTGTCTACTTGCATGATGTTCTAGGTCACATGCTATACAAGTTTGTTAGAAATCAACTTAGAACAACCTTCCTCTTTAGAGCATAGGTTTACATTCTTCTATAGTATCTATCAACCACTTCAGGACCCTGAGTGTATTCTCTCCAAAAGTAATAGTTGCTTCCTAGGCCCTAGCATGGCATATTGGTGTGGTCGCTCTTCTTCTTCTTGTTGCCCTGTTGTTGATGCTGTGAATTTGATTGCTCCTTCAGATCCTTCTTGACATTTGTCTTCAATATTTGCAGTTTGCAGAGAAGGGCTAACCCTCGTGACCTTGATAATGAAGCCCTTGCATTTAAACCTGTTTTAGGATCAATGCTTGCGAGAATATACCACAATCCTCAAAATGAGGAAAACCAGTCACGTTTACAGAGAATTTTGCAGTTTTGGGCATCCAAGGAAGTTTACAACCAAGATGACATATATGCCCTTGAGAGTGAGATGATTAGTGGACCACCAACCAGAACTTTTGCTGGGCCTCCAAAAGAGTTGTCTCTTGATTCAGTGGAGGCTTCAACACCTGCAGGTTGCCTCTTCTATTTTAATAAAGGACTTGGGCCGTATGTGATGTGTCATTTCATGTATTTCTAATCTTTCTTTCTTTTTAATTTCTTAAAATTTTACTGTGCAGGAATGCTGCAGGAGACAACACACAATAATGTCTCTATGTGGCAGCCTGACAAAGAAAGTTCTATTCCAAATGTGCTGGACCAAGCTGATAAACAAGGGGCCCCTGCCTCGCTTCCATCGCCTGCAAACCAGCATTTTCTTCCAAATTCAGTCCCTACTGGGTCTTTTCCAGGGTCTGTGCCATTAAGTTCTAATCTTCAGTCTTCTAGCCAACAACAATCGGCAAATATTTGTGAAACCCCATACCCACTTTTCCCACCTGGTCTTATTCCTGGAATGGTTAGAAAAATGCAAATTGGGAGCGGGGTGCCTTACTCTCCCCTCAGTCCTTTGGATATCCCAACAGTTATACCTCCATCCAATGTATCACCATCAGAAGTTCTTGATAGAGTATCTAAGTTTTTCAAAGAGATTGGAGAGGTTAACCCTTCCGAAGGATCCTTGAAATCTGATTCTAGAGATGAGGATGATGAGTATGATATAGAACCTCCTGTTCGTAGGGGAGGAGCTTGCATCCCTCCGCCCCCAAATCAGCAGGCAGACCCAGATTCAGGAGCTTACACTGCCGGAAGTGCCGAGCAGAAACCAGGTCCCAGCGGCTCAGGAAGATTAGGACTGGGAGCAACAACCAATCCCGATGAGGCAAGTCAATATGATGATGTTTATGCATCTTATAGAAAACAGAGAAGCACCTCGTACCATACATCCATGAGTGCACGGGCCGGTACAAGGTAAAGCCTTTCAAATATCATTTGAAGATCCATACAGAATGGAATCAAAGAGTCCTCCTCCTGCATTTATTTGTTAGAATTTGTATTAAAGCTTGAAGTTTGGTAATTATGCTTGCTACATTTTGACTGGTGAATGAAAATTTGGTCATGCATAGATTTAATTGATCATTTTTCTACACTACTAACATGTAAGTAGAAAGTTTGGGGGTTTGAAAAGCAGGATCTTCCATCTAGTGGTGGACTTATCATCTGCCCACCAGGCAGCTAATCTTCCCATATGACCAACATTGCTTGTGTTTTTAAAAAGTTCATAAAATATGACCCTCGTTCTAATTGGATTCTTAGAATTTTAAATATTTCAGTTTCATCTCCAAATGACCGCTTACATTTTAAATTGGTTTCTTAGGCTTTAAATGTTTCTAGTTTATCCCCAAATTGATTCATGAACTTTTAAATATTACATTTTCTATCGGTATTACGCACTAGAAAACCATTCAGATGAATACCAGTGCTTTATATAAAAATGAATTATTATTAAATAAAATTTATATATATATATGATAAGAATAGAAAATTGACTAATTTAAATACTTTAATCAATACTTTCATTAAATAATAATTCAAATATAATTAATTAAAAATCATAAATGTTTACAGAAGTGAGATTTAAACAAAAACGATATTATAAAGAGAAATTTTAATACACACTCTATGTAAACTTTAGTTTACACAAACTTTTTAGTTTTAGGGGTTAGGGGTTTAGTTTAAGGTTTAGAGTTTAGGGGTTTGGGTTGTAGGGTTTAGAATTTAAGGTTAATGTTTAGAATTTAGGGTTTGAGATTTAATTTTTTAGGATTTAGGTTTATTTTTGATTTATAGTAAAAATAGACAGGCTTGTGTAAAATTTACACAATCTGTGTATCAAATTTTAATCCTATTATAAATGCTAGAAGAGTTAACATTTTTTTTCTGGAAAAAAATAATAAGCCAAACATCAAATACGTAATTGAGTATCATAAAAAAGACTATTCAAAAACCAAATAAAAGAGCAAGTGGACGAAATATCTTTACAATTTTTAACAATAAAAAACTCGACTCTTAATAAAAAAAAGTGTTAATGTCACTTAGTTATTGTAACTATAAAACTTAACACTAATTAAATGAGCTTATATACATTTAGATAGAGGTAAATTAATTTAAAATGTATAAGAAACAAAGTTATAATTTATTATACTAATACTTTATTTATTTATTTATTTATTCAAATCACATCTAAAAAATGATATTAGATATAGAAAATAATTTGTTATTTAATACATGAAAAATGTAAATTAATAAAAAAAATCAAATTAAAAGATATGAAAAAATTTAAATTAGCTAAAATATAAAAAATATAAATTGAGTATATTTTTTTTTAAATATAAACTACACAAGATATTACTGACTTTTAAGTTTAATATTGATTATACCATTAAACTAAATGTTGATACTATTTTAATATTGGACTCTAGTTTAAGTTTCAATTATATTAACGAGTCATTACAATCGATGCGTAGACGAATCGTAAAGGTCCATGTGCGATGATGTAAAGTAATTTTAGTGACTCAGTAATATAATTGAAGTTTAAACTAAAGTTTAATGTCAAAATAATATTAAATTTTAATTCAATTTTATAATAATAATAATAATGGATATTAACCTTAAATTCAATGGTATCCAGTGTATTTTACCTAAAAATGCAAGATAATACGGCAACCTCCACGACTCTCGCAAGCTCACTCAGCCTCTTTCATTCGCTCAACTCAGCCCTCACAGTCTCACTCACCCGCGCAACTTAGAAGCAGCCGCCGCCGTCTCAGACCTCAGACCTCTCAACGGTGTCAGGATAATATATCTCTATCTGTCTGTGTGCGTTTTGCATTAAAGTGTACAATTTTCGAATGTAATAGCCAAGAAGGCAAGAACCCAGTTTCATTTTCATTGTATTGATTCACCATTTTTATTGGCGCTTTTGGTTGCTGATAAAAATGAGCAATTCTACTTCTTAAATAATTAATTATGATTACCTGCTGAAGTGATGAAAGCTTAATAACACTATAAGTATTTGTTATGTTGCCCAACTCTTTTTTGCACAATAAAGAGACAAAATCCTGAAGCTTATATCAACACACAGAGGAAAGAGATGAAAGCTTAATAACATTTCGAAGTTTCATGCTTTCCACTTCATTTACAACATTTGGATTAATGGCCTCCAAAAATAAAAATGTTAACCTTAAATATCATTCATTTCTTCAGCAAATAATTGCTCACTGTTTCATGTTGTTCTTTAATCCCGCTATTTCTGCTTGACGAGTCGAATCATAATTTTTTTTTTGTTGCTCCGTTTGTACTTGTTATTGCTATGGATTGTATCTGAAGTACTTATTTTAGTACACTTTGTTATGTTTTACCTACTGTTGTTGTTTGTATTTGAGGTTATCGATGTTAGTTGGTTACTTGGTTTGTATTTGAAGTATTAATGTGATGTTATTTTAGTACTGATGTTTGTCAACTTTGTAATGTTTTAGTTACTACTAGTTCGTTGTGTTTGAGTATGGTTTATATTTAATTAACTTTGTTAGTGTTCTGTTTTACCTACTGTTATGTATGATTTATGTTTTAGTAAACTTTGTTAATGTGATGATATTTTAGTATATCATATTATCATAAAGAAATATAACATATCTGTAAACCCTTTTAAGCTTTCTCTTTGTATTCAGAGGAAAATGCAGAGGTTCTTGTTGTCTTCTCCTACGACTACTAATTGCGCATCACTGCGTCTTCACCCATCGTTGATGCCCATGTTCATTTTCACCTTTTTTTCATAGATAGATTACTTAGTTTTTATTTGATGAAAATAGGTGACTTAAAATAGGGTCTTTCCTTTTTCATATATATCTTGTGTCTTAGTTTTTACTATATTACACACTTTTATCAACAATAGTAGTAATGTATTCATATATGTTTGATTGAATAAGGCATCAACATGCTAATAAGTAGCTAAAACGATGCATCCTAAATTTGATTTTCTGATCTATTAACTGATCGTGCATTGATGTTTCAATTTCAGCTCAAGGTCATTAAACTTATGTCTTCAATACCATCTCACTCTAGATTTAAAAAGCTCAGACCCCCTTCAAGCCTCATGTCGAGTCAACCTTTGAATTTTTTCGCAACCTTTCACAATGCCTTTATGTTTGCTTTGCCACCCAACCACTTAAATTACACACTACCTCGGAATAGAAATGTAATCTCTGCAAGATCAACCTCAGCTTCTGTGCCTCTTTCCAAAATGTTTTTTTCTCAATCCCCTTCACTGGCAGCTAAGAATGATGGTTTGAGCGTCAAAGATGGAAGGAGTACCGGCTTCAGCCTCAAACGGTTTAACAGGCATTCAAAGAGGCTAAAGGGTGTGGCTGCTCTCAATGGGAACAAGGGTGCCCCTTTTGAATCACCTGCTTCAACTTCACTTCTTGACACAGCTAAGCCTGACTCTACTTCCAATTCACTCGTTAATACTGCTAGGCCAGACTCTACTTCTACTTCATTGGTTACCGATGCTAAGCCTGAATCTAAAGTTAGTCTGAAAAAGAAAAAGCAGTCAAGAAGCAAGAACAAAAAGGAAAATACTTCTAGCACTGTTGTTTCAGAGGAAGCACCTGTGGTGAAAAGCTCAAAATTTTCTTCTCTGGCAGGGACCTCAAATATTAGCAAAAAGGATCATCCTCCCAAATAGACTTCAGAGGTTAGCAGTGATTTAATGCTAAATAGATTTCGGATTTCTTGGGCCTTTTAATATGCATGCATATCTGTATGTTTGTTGTGTATATAGAATTCAGAGTAACAGATATGCCATTTGCACTATCTACACATGCGTTTCTGTGCATGGTTTTAAATCTTGCAAAAGTTTAGCTAACAACGCAGTTTTCCAGAGAAGTTCAACTGGCAACTTACTCACTGAAGCTCATGATGGTTCTGCTTTAACCAAAAAGCAGTCCAAAAAGAAAAGTACAGGCCTGAGCAGAAGGCAGCCAGTGAGAGAAGTTAATGAGCCAATTCAGAAACAGGTGCAGAAAAATTCATCTCAACGAGAAAAGCCGCTGAAGCAACTATATCCTCCCACTGGGAAGTCTGTTATGGTGGTTGAATCTGCCACAAAGGCGAAGGTTATTCAGGGCTACCTTGGTGATATGTTTGAAGTCTTGCCTAGCTATGGTCATGTCAGGGACCTAGCTGCTCGTTCAGGATCTGTGCGACCTGATGATGATTTTAGCATGGTATGGGAAGTCCCTAATGCTGCATGGACGCATCTTAAAAGCATTAAGGTTGCACTGCGTGGGTATGTAGCATTTTCACTGAAAATCTTATCAGTTTTTTTGTTAGAAAGTATTTTGGTCTAATTTACGGATGTTGCCTAAACGAAAATGCTTCCATTTTCCTCTATCACTTGCAATAAATTCTTGAAATCATATGTTAAGTTTCACGATGTAGTTTAACCTATCCAGATGTATGATGTTGCTGAAACGGGGTATATTTGTTGTATTCTTTTCTATCACTTTTAATGAATTCTTCAAACCAAGCTTGTTTATGATACTATTTAAGTGATACAGACTAGTTGTAATGCTATCATCGATGATTGTTATCGATTCTTTCAAATGTTTTTGTTAATTTGTTTTTCAGTTTCTCATTTTCTTTCCATACTCAGGGCAGAAAATCTTGTTCTCGCATCTGACCCAGACCGTGAAGGAGAGGCTATTGCATGGCACATCATAGAGATGTTGCAGCAGCAGGATGCCTTAGGTGAAAATGTTAGTGTAGCAAGAGTTGTCTTTCATGAGATAACTGAGGCATCCATCAAAAGTTTTCTGCAAATGCCACGGGATATTGATGTTAACTTGGTACATGCTTATCTTGCCAGACGTGCTCTTGATTATCTGATTGGGTTTAACATTTCACCACTTCTATGGAGAAAATTACCGGGTTGCCAGTCTGCTGGACGAGTGCAATCAGCTGCTTTGTCTCTTATTTGTGATAGAGAAACAGAGATTGACGAGTTTAAACCACTCGAGTATTGGACCATTGAGGTTCAGTTGAAATTTGAAGAATCAAATACTCTAGTAAAAGATGCTTCTTTCCCTGCACACTTGACTCATGTTAATTCAAAGAAGTTAGGCCAATTCTCAATCACTTCAGAGACAGAGGCAAAGGATGTTCAGCGGAAGATTAATTTAGAAGATTTTAAAGTGATTAACTCTAAAAGAAACTCAACCCGAAGAAACCCTCCTGCACCATATATAACATCGACACTTCAGCAGGATGCTGCAAACAGATTAAATTTTCCTGCAACGTATACAATGAAGGTTTGCAAGTTGTTTCTTTTCTTTTCTTTTGAATTTTATAAAACTACGGAATTTCAGTAATCTTCCTTTATTATCTGCTCTCTGTGAGTTAAACTTGGTTTCATAGTCTCAGCCGTTTGAAAGTCTCTAATTTTACACTCCAGAATCATTTTGCAATTGTTCCTCCTTTTACTGAAAGACTTTGCATGTGTAGAAATGATATTTTCTTCATTAAATGTTGATATTCTGTTCTGATTGCAGTGTTTGGTTTTACTCTTTACATAGTTGCTTTGGACTTTATGGTAAACTCTATGGTTGATTGATGAACTCTTACAAGTTGACATGCTTCATCTACTTTCCTTTTTACATGCTAAACTCTATGGTTGGTTGATGCACTCCTATAAGTTAGCGTACTTTTTTTGCTTTCGCTTTTACATGCTAAATTATATGTATGGTTTTCTGTATCTTTTTCACTTTTTTTTTATCTCTTCTACATCAAGCACCTCAACATATGATTAATTGGTTGACTTTTCAATATTTTTACTATTTTATTTTTCACACTTAAATAATTCAGCTTGCACAGAAGCTTTATGAAGGGATTCAATTGTCTGATGGTGTGGCAACTGGGTTGATAACATACACCAGAACAGATGGGCTACATGTGGGTACTGTGAGAAACAGAGTTTTATTGTACTCTATTTGTTATCATTCATTAGTGAAAGAGGAGTCTATTATATAGACTTTTACAGAGGTGTTTAACACCAAGTAGTTAACCTATAGGATAAGACTTATCCTTTACAAAGATCAAATTTAAATTCAAACTACTAGTTAAGATAAGGTAAAGATAACATACAACTCATACTCTATCTAAAACTCCTACAAGACACGGTTATGTATACTAACTAACACTCCCCCTTAAACTGTGTATATGTTGTATATACCCAGTTTGGATGTGAACTCATAAAAAATAACTCTTGGAAGTGCCTTAGTAAAGATGTCACTATCCGCTTCGGTAGGAATATAGTTTAGTGTGCAATACCACCATTCACTTTCTCATAGATAAAGTGCCTATCTATTTCAATGTGTTTGGTTTGTCATGTTGCTTTGGATTCTTAGCAATACTCATTCTCGATTGGTCTGTCACTATAGATCTCGAACTCAGTCTTTTCATCCAACTCCAGCTCTTTGAGAAGCCTCTTTATCCACATTCCTTAACATATTCCAAGAGCTAATGCTCTAAATTCTGCCTCAGCACTACTCCTCGACACCACAGCCTGCTTTTTGCTTCTCCAAGTAACCAAGTTGCCCCAAACATAAGCACAATATCCACTAAACTGACCTTCTATCGGTGAGCTCTTCTCGCTTGACTTGAACCGTGTATACCTTCACCATTCATGCGGATTTTTCTTGAAAATTAGCCCAGCACAGTGTGAATTTTAGGTACCTCGTAAGTACATTAACGCCTCCAAATGTTCTTCTCGAGGATCACTCATGTGCTGGCTTATAACACTCACTAAGTATGCAATGTCTGGGCTTGTTAGAGAAAGATAAATCAGTTTTCCAACTAACCTTTGATAGGGTTCTTTGTCAACTGGATTACTAGCTTCTTCTTTGTTGAACTTCAACCCTGGGTCCATGGGTGTCTCGGCTGGCTTGCATCCAAGCATCCCAGTTTCTGTAAGAAGATCTAGGATGTACTTCCTTTGATTGATGACTAAACCTTCTCTTGACCTTCCTACTTCCATACCCAGAAAATACCTTAGACTCCCCAAGTCCTTTGTTTCAAATTCTCGGGCAAGAACAACCTTCAAATTCTCAATTTCTCTACTATCATCCCCTGTAATAATTATGTCATCAACATACACAATTAATAAGGTTATTTTACCGATTCTTGCAACCTTTTCGAGCAGGTGTGATCGGCTGACTTTGTTTGAATCCATTCTTTACCATAGTCTTTGCAAACCTCTCAAACCAGGCCCTTGGAGATTGCTTAAGTCCATACAGTGATTTGTTGAGTTTGCACACTGTATTTCTAGTTGTTTTACCTTCTAGACCAGGTGGTATTTGCATATATACTTCCTCCTCGAGCCTCCCATTGAGAAAGGCATTTTTGATGTCTAGTTGGTGTAATTTCAGTCCTTGTTTACAGCTATGGACCAGTAAGATTCTAATAGTATTCAATTTTAGCCTTTGGTGCAAAGGTTTCTTGATAATCCACCCCATAGGATTGTGTAAAACCTTTAGCCACCAGCCTTGCCTTATACCTCTCAATGCTCCCATCTGAGTTGTACTTGATAGTGAAAACCCACTTGCATCCAACAGCCCTCTTTCCCTCTGGTAGATCTGTCAAACACCATGTCTCATTTTTCTCAAGTGCCCTTACTTCTTCCTCGTGACTTTCTTCCATTTGGGATTCTTCAAGGCCTCCTCCTTTGTTTTAGGAATCTGCACACATTGTTTAAATTTTGTTTGTAAAGGCCTTAAAAGTGGGTTGAAGTTTACCATAGGCAACAAATTTGTTAATTGGGTGCATAGTACATTTTCTTACTCCCTTTCTAATAGCAATAGGAAAGTCACCAAGGTCACTAGAATCTTGAGGAGCAATGTTACCTTCAATCTCAGCAGTAGCAGGATTTAAGCCCGGTTCAGCAGCAACAGGATTTGAGTCTGGTTCTTGACAAGTGCTAGGCTGGTTATTTACTTCATTAGGGGCTCTTCTTCTCTTGGTATACACCTTAAATTGATTGTCTGCCCATTTGTGAATGCATGTAAGTAGGGAAATTTGTGCTCTGCCCTAGGTCTTTGGAAGAGGTGTTGTACAAGGACTTGGTGATTTGTTGGTATGAGGAGAGTGCATTTCTGTCAGCATAGTGTTTTCTGTTCTGGTGGTTTCAGGATAGGGTATGAGAGGAATGTCTGGTAGAGGAGAAATGATGGAAGGTGGAGGAACAAAGGGCCCAAAGATATTTAGGTGCTTTGGCTGAAAAAAGAAGAGACCTCGTAACCTCTAGTAGATGTCTGTTTTTTCTTTCGGCAACTCCATTTTGTTGTGGAGTGTTGACACAGGAAGTAAGATGGAAAATGCCTTTTTCCCGAAAATAACACCCAAGAGATTGACTAAGGTATTCACTCCCATTATCACTCCTCACAACCTTAATACGTTTGTCAAACTGATTTTCAATCATTTGATAGAAAGTTTTGAAAATTGATTTAACTTCCGCCTTTTTCTCATTAAAAAGTCCAAGTAGTCCTAGAATAGTCATCAATAAAGGTAATAAACCACCTAGACCAGATAAGCTTCGACCTTAGATGGACCCCAAATATCACTTTGTGGATTATAAAAAAGGAGATGTGGGTGTAAATGAGGAAGGAGCATATGTTTGCCTGGTATGTTTAGCAATTTGACATACTTCACAATTAAAAGAATGAGGCTTTTTATTGCTAAATAACTTGGGAAACAATTTTGAAAGATACACAAAATTTGGATGTCCTAGCCTAAGATGCCACAACATAATATCATCAGGGTTAAAGAAGAAGATGAAGTCTTAAAACAACGTGAAACTGAAGAAATCAGAGGTGGTAATTCATCAAAGATATAGAGACCATTGGGTAGCCTAGCACTGCCAATCACCTTCTTCGAGCCATGTTCCTGAAATACACACCCATTAATTCCAAAGTGAGCATCACATTTAGTATCTTGAACTAACTTACTAACTGATAACAAGTTGCAGGCAAGATTAGGAACATATAGCACATTAGGCAAAACCAGTTTATCACCCACTTGAATAGTGCCACTTCCTTTTACTTGGGACAGAGACCCATCTGCAACCTTGATGGAGGTTTTAGAGTTGCAATGGTTAAAGGTGCGAAATAGCTGAAGGTTGCCTGTCATATGGTCAGAGGCACCAGAATCTATAATCCAGGATAGAGGATTAGAAGTGGCCAAACAAGAAATTCTACCTTCACTAGCTGATAAGGCAGTTGTGGAAGATTTGGAGGTGAGATGGCCAAAAAACTGTTGAAGGTAATTGATCCCATTTAGTTTATAGGATGTGATTGGAGAAAGAGAGGCATCTGAGATCTGAAATTCAGATGCATGAGGGTTATTTTGGGAACTAATTTCAGATGTGGTGGTCTCGAAAAAAGCCATGGAAATTAAGCAAAGGAGAAACCGAGAGAGATAGGATCGGCTCCTAAACTGATACCATGTGAGAAACAGAGTTTTACTGTACTCTATTTGTTATCATTCATTAGTGAAAGAGGAGTCTATTATATAGACTTTTACAGAGGTGTTTAACACCAAGTAGTTAACCTATAGGATAAGACTCTTATCCTTTACAAAGATCAAATTTAAATTCAAACTACTAGTTAAGATAAAGTAAAGATAA
This sequence comes from Hibiscus mutabilis, assembly GCA_019671005.1. Taxonomy (NCBI): domain Eukaryota; kingdom Viridiplantae; phylum Streptophyta; class Magnoliopsida; order Malvales; family Malvaceae; genus Hibiscus; species Hibiscus mutabilis. The sequence goes on from CM033724.1 coordinate 2,811,481, forward strand.
CATACAACTCCTACTCTATCTAAAACTCCTACAACACACGGTTATGCATACTAATTAACAGGTACATCTTTGGTCTCTCTAGTTCTTGCTTTGGTTATGTGTTTTCTTTCATTCCCCCCACCCACCCAAGTGAAAGGTCTTGTAGTGTGCATATTCTCTGCACGAGAAGTCTTCATGTGTCTTCCTCTAATGTTTTCAAGGTGTCTTATTCTAATAAATAATAATTACAATGATAGAAAAGTAGAGGTTGGTTGAGCTAGGCTGAGGAAGAGGAGTTACAGATTACAATCATATGTAATACCTGTTAGCAATAGTTAGAGATTTCTTGTCCTAAAAGGTCAGAAAAGATGGAAAACATTGTAGGCTACTTCTGCAATCTTGGTTTGCTGCAAGTGCCATAATTGCATTTAATTGGTTGTTTGGGGCCTACACTTTCGCTCTTGGTAAGGATGATACCTTATCTTCAGTTCATATCTCTTTCAATAGAGTACTCCCCTCTTACTGTTGATTAGTTGATATGCTTCTTGTCATGTAAATTTTATTCTGGTACTTGATCCGTGCTACTGTGGTAGATCATGAATTGATACTAATAACCTTAGTTTCGATTATATGAATATTTTGTTTATCATGTCTCTTTAGTCTTTACTCGTGTGTCTTTCCTAAATCTCTATGTTTTATTGTCTGCCCTAGTTCTGATATGGTTGGTGATCTTTTGGGGTTTATAATAATACTCTTTCTGTTTATTGTGTTAGATTTCTGATGAAGCTGTTAAGGACATTCGCTCCATGGTTATGGAAAGGTGATTTTTTGTAACTGAATTCTTAGGCTCTAAACTTTTATCTTCTTTTACCTGCGTGCTGATATCCTGTGCTAACAGTTTTTGCGATGCTAGTTATTGTTGCATGTGTATAATGTTACTTAAAAGTGAATAATTTATATATTGTCATAGGTAACTTTAATTCTTATGTATTTGTGTATCCTACATTCTTACCTCTGTTTTCTTATTGTATTGTTATGATCATATTCTATTATCCTTTTTGTCCTTTCAAATTTTTAGTCAGTAAAATAATGTATCACAGTTTTCCTTGATAGACACCACACCAATTTACTGTAGGTGGCATTGTAGTTAAAGTCACTGTTTAATTGTTTGGCAAGTTTGCTTATCTTCTAACTTGCTGATTATAAATAAAAACTTGAATTTATGCAGATATGGGGCACATTTTACTCCAGAAAATGCATGTAAGTATTATAAGAAGGTCAAGAATGCTCAAGAGGCTCATGAAGCAATTAGACCCACCAATATTCGGAGGTTACCATGTAAGTGAACGGACTTTTGTTTGTTCTTTTTTAGTATGAAATTCTGTGGCAGGCTGGCAGTTGACAACTGAATTGTCCTTAATGTCAGCGATGCTGGCGGGAGTACTCGAAGAAGATTCATTGAAGTTATACACTCTTATTTGGTCAAGAACAATGGCATGTCAAATGGAACCTTCAATCACAGAGCAGGTTGAAACGTAAATTCTCATCAAATGTTTGTATTTGTACGATGGTTCTTTGATTCATAAATTTCAATCAGAATAAGCTGGCATAGTTGTGGACCTTTGAAGTTATACACTCTTTTGGGGTTTATAAATGCAGAAATGGATAGTTTCTCTTGTTATTATCTGCATAGTTGTGGACCATTATAATATCATCTATGTAACACATAGCATTCATTGTTCTAATCAGATACAACTTGAAATTGGGAATTGTGACGAATCCATCATTTTCCGATCTTCATGCTCAAGAGTAGGGTTCCTTGGCTATCAGTCTGCTTATCAGGTATAATATACAGTTTTACCTGTATATCTGTATGTGCTTGCGTACTATTTCTGGCTGCTCCTATCAGTCCTTTCTAGCGCATAAAAGATTAGCTGTTGAAGTTAATGGTTTTGAAGTGTTGGTAATTTTTTATGTCCCTTTTTTAGTTTGCGCTTTGCTGACTAATTTGTTTTTCAGAAGGGTGATCGGCTATATCTTGGTGAAGTAGAAACCAAGCAGCATCATACTCGGGCACCAGCACGCTAGTCTGAAGGATCATTGGTACATCATCTCAACTTCATGACAGGAGTGCTTGCTGGCTGTTTTCTTACTCGGTGAACTACAATGTCATCATGATTAAGCCATTGCACAGAAATATGATGTGTAAATGCTATCATATAACATACACTAATATACTTTCAGATTTTGGGCGAAGCATCCAAACTGTTTTTCAAATATTCTGTTCTGTCTTCCTTCATACATGTTTCTTTGGTGCTGATGGTGTAAAATATCCAAATATCATCCTATTCACTTCTTGCTGAGTGCACGCAACATGGGTTTAGTGAGGGAGGCAGTCATTTGATTTCTTCTCATCCAATGGTTCTTTCTTACCTCCATATTTCTGCATTTTAAAGGTTAAGAAACTGGAGGAGCTTGGAATCGGTAGACCTTCGACATATGCCTCAACATTGAAAGTTCTACAGGTTAGTAATAATGTTGAAATGTCCAATTTTTAAATTCATCTTACTCTTGATAAAATTGAATGAAGCTTGTATCAATGCCAGATACCTGCTTGTTATCTAAAATGAAATAAGCTTCTCAATAATGCTCTATTTAGATCTGGATTAATAACTTGCATTCATGGGGCATTCACTCAGTTTCATAAGTACGATGACAAAAAGGTTTTCATTTAAACTTCATGGAATTTGAACTATTTAGAATTAGACTGTCTTGAGCATATTGGATTTTGTTTGAAAGACATGATTGATTTCATTAAGATATATAAGGGTTTTTTTTTAAAGAAAAATACCAATAGTTGGAGATTTCAAATACACCTAGAACATTCCACCCTTTAGCTAAGCTAATTCAGTATTACCACCTCAAAGAACAAAGGCATAATATTCAGCATACACGCCAGAAGTAAAGCTGTATCCCTTTAGAACAACATAACTAAGTGCTAAATTTCCCAAACAAACTCAATCTGGCAAGTATTTTTAAAAAAGCCTCCAAAGATTTATACCAATTTAATCTTTGCGTTGTCACTATGGCCTATTCAGTAGAAAATGCATAAGTTCTTTGAAACCTGCTTGAAGTTATCACCTTGTATTGCTGACTAGCTTGTCACTAATTTTTCAAGACCAAAAGAAGTAATTATTACGTAGTTTGATCGTTCTTCTTTCATAATTTGATGCCATTGATTTTATTATGTGTTGCAATTTTTCCTGCTCTTTTCCTTGCAAGGTGCAACTGTTGCAGTTTATTTATCTTATTTACCATCAACTTTAATATTGAAAATATATATTATAACTCCACCTTTCTCGTTTTCTTACATCAGGATAGAAACTATGTGACAGTAAAAAGTCGTGTATTATACCCTGAATTTCGCGGTCGCATGGTATGTTATCTCATTCCTGCTCTATTTGATTTGCTGTACTTAATGCTTTAGAATAAATTAATATGTTAAACAAATTCTTTAGTGTTGTTATCCTTCATCCTTAGCATTGGGTTTCTTGTGGTTTTGTATTAAATTTGGACATGCCACCTATTGCCAATTGAATTTTAGTTGGATGCTTAGCATGGTGTCAGACTCAGAGCCAGGTTTCAATCCTAGGACCTGTTTTTTATGGTCCCACCACCCCCAGTGAGGCTGTCCATATGTTGACCTTTGTTTAGCTATACGTGAGGGGAAGTGTCAAGTTATATTTTCCAACTTCGAGCCCTCCATCAATTAGCAATTGATATTAGGGAAACTGGTAATAGGTGAAATTTGTGATAAGTAGTTGTCCATGCACCAACATAAGGGGGAATTTTATTTGATATCAGAAAGTGGAACCAGATGAAGTATATTATATTGGTAGTTTGTTTTGGCGATTTGTCGAATTTACAGAACTAAACTAATTTAACATAATTAATATATGTAAACAAGTGAGCTTCTAATTAACTATTATTAGTGATTTTAAGCACGCTACCAAATCTACTATTCTCTAATACTTTGGGGATGATGTCTAGGTCTCAGCATTTCTCTCTCACCATTTTTCTGAGGTCACTGATTACAGTTTTACAGCTGATATGGAGACAGAAGTAAGTTGCAAACCGCTCGATTGTTGTACTTGTAGCTTAAAGTCTTTTCAGTTTGTTGGGTTTGAAGTAGTTGGAATGTGGTTCTTTTACGTTAAAGTGGCGTTATTGATCTGGTTCACTTGTCACTTGTTTTTATAGCTTGACAATGTTTCTTCTGGATTAACTGAATGGAAAGGGCTCCTTAGGGACTACTGGACACGTTGCAACTCATATTGTAGTCGTGCTGAGAGTGTTCACATTCATCAGGTATCCTAAGGCATTCTTACCCATACTCGCTCCTCACAGTTCTCTCTCTTTTTATTTTTCGATCTTGCAATATTTTCATTTCAAATTTTGATTCAGGTGGAGAAGATGTTGGAAAAGACATTTGGAGATTTCTTGTTTGCTTCTCTCCCTAATAAAAGTAGGACGTGTCCAAGGTAGGCTGTTCCTTCTTTTGTGCTTCCATGGGCATTTCTCTATCCGCAACTCCCATAAACCCAAACATGTCTTTAGTAATAAAAAATGCACATTTGTAACAATGGAAGAACTACAATCGAGCTCCATTATCCATTTTACCGGGTAATCCATCACATTTAGACCCATTAAACTTTTTAGATATAGAGTTGAAGGTTTTTTTGGATTGGATTTAAAGAAAGGAAGCACTGCTGGATATGAGTTTTAAAGGGTTAATGAATAAAATAAGGGAGTGAAGTTGGTTATTATGGTCATGGATTTTGTCGAGATCGTTTGCTTTCTATTTGTTTTAGTTTTTTGCATGTATATGATACATTTTTGAGGTATTAATTGCAATTACTTACCTTGCATGTATATATTATTTTAATTCGTTCACTCATCAAATAAAGCTTATGGTATCCTTTTCCTACCTTTTTTCAGTTGCATGCAGGGCATGTTAATATTCAAAGTAAGCAGGTTTGGTGCAGGCTATTTTATAGGGTGTAACCAACATCCAAAGTGCAAGTAAGTATGGAGAAGTACAATAATTTCTGGATTTTAATACATACACGCATTACATATACCAGTGCATGACCACGTGCCTTTTGGTAATATTTGTCTTTTACCATTAGGAAGAACATTGCAATCTTCTATATTCTATTCACTATCATCTTTTGGTTTTTGAGTTTTCTCGAATCATTTTTATAGGTATATTGCTAAGACATTATATGGCGATGAGGAGGACGAAGAGATCCCTCGAAAGGGCTACTCTGTTGAGGAGCCAAAACTGTTAGGTCTTCGGGACCAATGAGAAGGTTAGCATCTAATGAACAACAATTTGGATCTTTATTTTCGTTGGAATTTTCTGTTTCCACTTTGTTATAATTAGACACTAATTGTTTCTTCTTCCTTCCCTCGCAGATTTTCTTAAAGAATGGCCCTTATGGATACTATGTACAGCTTGGTGAAGACAGGACCGGTTATCTACCTAAGCGATCTTCCGTTTCTCATGTATGGTTATATCTATTTCTGCATTTGCACTGTTTTGTACTTGTGGTGGTTTATATTTCCCCGGGGAATCATCTCTTATTGCTGCGAACCACTCGGTTAATGAAAGTACACCAGCGAAATAGAATTTTAATAATTCATGTCACCGCCTTTTTGCTGACAAGAAAAAGATACTCTTGTTTAGTCTAAAAATGACCAGTAAATATTTTTTACTTTTTTAGATAGCCCCTGTAAGTACTCTTTGATATGTTTCAACCTGGTTATGAACAGATCACCGTATTGTTTTTTTTTTTCATTCAGATAAAGAATGTGGATTCCATCACCCTCGAAGATGCTCTCGAGGTGTTGCGCTACCCCATGACATTGGTACTCAAGGATCCTTTAACAAGAGCTATGTTTTCTGTATGCCGTGGAATGTCCAATTTAAATCTTTTACGCATCTTGGCAGGGAGAACACCCCAAGGATGGACAGCCTGTGATATTGAAGCTTGCAAAGTTTGGATTCTCGGTTCGTCATCGACGCACCACTGCTTCTGTTCCCAAGGTAAGTTTGTATTCGAGTGAAGTCGATGGAAAAATTATTCTTTAGTTTCGTGATTCGCTTGCTGTCAATAATCGGGGCACGGGGTCTCCAAAAGTAATGGTGTTTGGATATGATTGTATTTGTAGGGTACGAAGCCGAAAGACGTGACACTAGAGAAAGCATTGGAACTTTTGTCAAGTAAAGATGTAAGAAGATGTGGGCGACCTAGGACCAAACCAAAAGTTGAAGAAGCTGTTGACATTTGGCACCATGAGTGTTGTAAGCTAGAGGAGCAGAAACATAATTTTGGGAGTGAGGACAAGGTTTTTGGCTGGCTTAGTTGCAGACATAGGATCTCCTGGTTCATTCCACAACTGGAGGCAAGAACAATTAATTAGCATAGACTGTGTAGCGATGTCTTTTTTCGCTAAAAAAACGTGGCTTTTTCGAAGGTGTTTTTGAAAGGTGTTTGTGATATTTCGGATATAAAATATTTATTCCATGGGGTTTTAAAAGAAACCGCATTTAAAAAAAATGGAGTCGCCACCGGCCACTTAGGTAGACCGGACACCATAAAACCAGAGATTCAAAAAATGTTGGGTTCGGGAGTCGGTTACGGATGGGGAAGGATTAGCATCCCCACACCGCCCAAAATTGGTACTTTAATAATTACCGCTTTATTAATATTGGATTTTCCGGATTAAAGTGACGATTATTTTAAAATTTGGTCATAATTGCGAATAAATCTTAAGGGTCCCGTTATTCGAGAATAAACGCCCAACCACTATCACTATGCCTGATACTGGCCCCGTTTACACTCGGATAAAAGGGCACCGCATTGACAATTTATATATCATTATGCAACCTTAATGAGCAAAACATGGCAAAATATTTAAATGCAATAAATATTAACATAACATAACACTAATCATACACAAATAAGATACTAAACTAAAACATACATTTATATATTAATCTAACTCATAAATAAAAATATATCTAGCATAAATAAAATACTAATATTCATAAATATTAATCTAACATAAATAAAAACAAATTCAATAAAATACTATTCTAAAACATACATACATAAATATTAATCTAACTCATAAATAAAAACATATCTAACATAAATAAAATATTAATATAAAACACACATTTAAAACATATTAAATACTAATCTAAAACATAAACATACAAACTAAAAAATAAGACTACAATTTTAAAATAACTAATACTTCATTAAATTATAAAAAATTACAACACTAATAAAAAGGGAAGAAAATATACCTAACTAGGAGCTTGAATAAGGAACCTGATTTGAACCCCACCGAGATCTACCATGACCCCTCCAAAAATTTAACTAGATCGGACCTAAAATAAGACCCGATCGAATGTTGGATTGAACCAACTGGGGTTGAGGGCACTACCCCCAACCCCGGCCAGCCTTGCGGCCGGCCATGCCCCTATGAATTGATGGCAATTCAATTGCCAATTTCTCTTCAATTTTGGGCGTGCAATTGCTCTCCAAATGGGGTGCCTATTTATAGGCTAAAAGGATGGGTTAAGGGTGACGTGGAGCACCCTGCTCCACGCAATTTTCTTCTATTTTTTATTATTTTTTTTGATTTTTTATATTAATAATTTTATTATTATAATAACACTAATAACACTAAAACCCGGTCAAAAATGAGTGATTACAGTTGCCCCTCTTTGCTTGTTCTTGTGAAACGAGGACAAAGCAAAGATCAAAAGCACTCATTTTTTACCTACTTTCTTGTCTTTTGGCTCGGAATCACTTGTTCTTCCGGAACTATCCGCTCTTCCTTAGCTGAATCTTCGGCTCGTAAGTTCTTCCTATATAGAGCTTCGTCACCTTCCGATCTTGGAGTTATAGGCTCTTTCGACATAGAACCCTTCACTGAAGCCTCGAGTTATGAGTCCCTCCTATATAGAACCTTTTTTATTCGAGGCAGTGCAGCTTGGAGTCCTTCCTATATAGAACTATAGAACTCTTCCTATATAAAACCTTTGCGTCATCGATGGATTCTTCGATTGGAAGTTCCTCCTATATAGAACTGCTAGTCTTCAAACCCGGAGTTGTCGGTCCTTCCTATATAGAACTTTTCATTTTGAGGCAGTGCAGCTTGGAGTCCTTCCTATATAGAACTCTTCGCCTTCAACGCTGGTTTCTCCTATATAAAACCTTTGCGTCATTGATGGATTCTTCCGACCGGGAGTTCCTCCTATATAGAACTGCTAGTCTTCAAACCCGGAGTTGTCGGTCCTTCATATATAGAACTTTTCATTTTGAGACGGTGCAGCTTGGAGTCCTTCCTATATAGAACTTCGCCTTCAACGCTGGTTTCTCCTATATAAAACCTTCTCTGCGTCATCGATGGATTCTTCCGATCGGGAGTTCCTCCTATATAGAATCGCTAGTCTTCAAACCCTCGGAGTTGTCAGTCCTTCCTATATAGAACTTTTCATTTTGAGACGGTGCAGCTTGGAGTCCTTCCTATATAGAACTCTTCGCCTTCAACGCTGGTTTCTCCTATATAAAACCTTCTTCGTCGCTGATGGATTCTTCCGATCGGGAGTTCCTCCTATATAGAATCGCTAGTCTTCAAACCCTGGAGCCGTCAGTCCTTCCTATATAGAACTTTTGGCGTCTGAAATCTTAGAGCTACAAGTTCTTCCTATATAGAACCTTTTACCCTAAGACATTGAAGCTCGGAGCCCTTCCTATATAGAACTCTTCGCTTTCGACACAACAGGATTTCCTATATAATCTTGTGTGTCATGGGTGAATTCCTTTGATCGGGAGTCCTTCCTATATAGAACTGCTAGTCTTCACCCCGAGTTGTCGATCCTTCCTATATAGAACTTTTCAACCACGAAGCCTCAGAGCGGAGGATTCTTCCTATATAGAACCTCTCTCTGGAGCTTGGAAACATATGCCTTTTGTATATGAAAATATTGTATTCTCATTTGGGATTCACACCACGATGGCCATCGATGTCTCTTCAGATTTGGGGATTCACACCGAAAATGGCTACCAATCTTCCAATTTTAGGGACTCACGCCGAAGGTGGTCTGCAAAAAACTTCTTCAAATTTAGGGACTCACGCCGAAAATGGTCGCCAAAACTTCTTCAAATTTAGGGACTCACGCGAAAATGGCACCAAAAAACTTCTTCAAATTTAGGGACTCACGCCGAAAATGGCCGCCAAAACTTCTTCAAATTTAGGGACTCACGCCGAAAATGGCCGCCGATCTTTCTTCAAATTTTAGGGACTAATGCCGAAAATAGCCGCCAAAACTTTCTTCAAACTTTAGGGCCTCACGCCGAAGGTGGCTGCCAAAACTTTCTTCAAACTTTAGGGACTCACGCCGAAGGTGACTGCCAAAACTTTCTTCAATTTAGGGACTCACGCCGAAAATGGCCGCCAAAACTTTCTTCAATTTAGGGACTCACGTCGAAAATGGCCGCCAAAACTTCTTCAGATTTAGGGACTCACGCCGAAAATGGCCGCCAAAACTTCTTCAATGAAATCCACTTCTTAATGTTCTTTGATAATTCTTCAGGTACCTGTCCAAAATAAGCAAAAATTGACAAGCCCCTATCTATATGATGCATGCAATGTAATGGTTTCTTTCTTTTCTTTTTCTTTTTTCTCTTTTTTCTTTTAGCCTTTTTATTCTAAAGTCTTACACCCTGAAAGGTCGTTCCTCATATCTCTCCATCTCTTTACTGCTTTACTGTATGCTCTTAAATCCTCATTTGAACATGCTTTTAAACCTTTTGTGCGGAAGGCTTTCTTGTCTTTAGGGTTATCACCCGTCTTCATAAATGATCTTCTGGTTCTTATATTATTCTTATAAGAACCCTTGTTATCTTCTTGGCTTGGCGTTGCCCCATTCAACCACGGGCTCCACTGCTTTGAATTTTCTGGCCCATCCTATAGAGCCTTAATCTATTTCTAGTCACCAGGGTGAGCCAAGATACTTCCATCCCTTGAGCTCTTCCTTGATCTTCTCGCAGCATTTCGACGGGAACTAACTCTCGGTCCCTATGCTTTAAATCTCATCATCATTCATTTTTAAAATAAAGTAAAAGGCAATTTACTTGTGTATATTTCAACAAATAAAGATTGTTTGAAAAGATAACAGTCATTTTGAAAATCACAACTTGGAGGGGATACCAAACATTTTGAAAACATTGTTTGGAACAAATGGTAAACATCTTTTTCTTTTCTTCTTCTTTTTCTAAGGACCAAACATTTTTTTATAAAATAATACTTGGAGAATGGTAAACAAAACTCGACGTGTATTGCCAAACATTTTTAAAAACTAATGTTTGGGGGAAATGGTAAACATCAAAACTTTGGGAGAAAATGTCAAACCTTTTAAAACATGTTTGCCCCCGAAATATCAAACACCATAGCGCATCTGTTTCAAGTTTCCAGAGATCAACTCTAATGAAGCGCATATTTAGAAGATCTTGACCATTGTGGAGATATATGCCAATGTATAGTTTCTTTTGGTCTAATAGGCTTTTGAGATGAACAACCCTACCTAGTTTCTACCCCGTTTAAGGTGGCTCTCTTAATCTCACTATCTCACCATGCCCCATCCTTCCCTCATTTGGGTGTCGATCAAGCACTTCGAAGTTTGACATTTCTTGAAGAAAAGTTAATCCTTATAGGCGGAATGAAATCTGAAGACATTCTCATTCAACTTGGATATCTATGGATGACCAGAATGGTCTTTGAGGCTTGTAATGTAGGCCTTTGGTTTATGGTTAAGTGAAACAGTATTTCTGTACTTGTGTAACTTGGATATGCCCATTATTCCTTCTCTTTTTTGGATCACTCTAGACTACCCGTTTTTGGGTTTTCACCCTATAGTTCATTTATTTTCTTTTTATTATATGCTGCCTTGCATTCTGGCTATATACTAATGTTCATTTTCTGTTCAAGAATGTTTGATCCTTCAAAACTCCTCGGAACTGAGATTTCTTGAAGGACTACTATTACATTTCTGGGAATTCTTGTGATTGGCACGCCAAGATGAAATGTTATTCTTTCTTTTTTTCTTTTCTCTTTTTTTTTTCTTTTTCCTTTTTCTCTTGGATCGCTCTAGACTGCCCATTTTTGGGTTTTCACCCTAGAGGTCACTTCCTTCTTTTGTACCTTCGGATCAATGTATTTTGGCTGGATATCGATGCCAGAATGCTCAGCAGACTACTCTTTTTTTTTCATTTTTGGATCACTCTAGACTGCCCATTTTTGGGTTTTCACCCTAGAGGTCACTTCCTTGGTGTATTTTGTTGGATATTGATGCAGCAGAGCTCGGGTAGACTACTCTTTTTCTTCATTTTTAGGATCACTCTAGATTGCCCATTTTTGGATTTTCACCCTAGAGGTCATTTCCTTTTTCAAAATTGGCAATCTTGGGCCGACTTGTCTTGAATTGGCTTCAATTCGAGCTTCTATACTAATTTTCAAAACTGATGTTTACTTGAAATGTGGATTCCTTCATCTCTTGCTCATAGTTGAAGTCTCATTCTTGTATTGTTTGATCTGTGTGTGAAACATAGATGTATTCTTTTCTTTCTTTTTCTTTTTTTCTTTTTTTTTAGACTGTTCACTCGGGTTTTTAGCATTGAATCTCTTTCTTCTTATTCGAGTCTATGAATGTATCCTTGAATCAACACGGATCTATCTTTGGGTATTGATGCGATCTTCCGCTTCGGAGTTAATTGCCTCTCTGCAGCTCTTCTGATATTTACTCGATCTGGATTGCTTCGGCCTTCTGATTACCATTTATCTTCTTTTTTGGTTTTTCGTTTGGACATATCCATGTTTTCAACCACTTTCTTCTGGTGGTTTTTCGATCTTCGTATCCAATGTATGGTCTCATCGTGTCTTACGGTAAAGTAAAAGAACAACATCCATTGTCATATTCACAAATGTCCCGAGAATGCCTTCATGGGGTAGAGGTTTAGGGTCAACTTTCGTTTCAAGAATCTTAAACGACAAGCGCCGAGAAGATAAATTCTAAAATGGGAACTGCCCATTGTCTAAACACTCGCCTTTGTTCCTCTGTTGGCCTAAGTAAACTAGCGAGATACTCACATTTACTGATATCACCACAACATTCAATCTCTTCTAAATATATGCAACTTAGAGTTGATCTTTGGGTTTGAAGCAAAAATGTCTTTGTTGCATTCAAAATTTGAGGACCTGGTATAGAAATGATATATGCATATGTCCATTCAAAAATGTGTGTATATGCATATGGGAAAACTAACCCCATAAAAATGAAATGTTTAAAGAATCAAGAATGTAAAAATGATTTTCTAAATGGAAATGTGATTTTTAATTCTAATAAACAATGATTTTTTTGCTGAGAATTTCTTTGTGAAATGATGAGAAAACCGTAGGGACCTTTGGATTATCTCCAGGGTGCTAACTCATTCTGCCCCTTCCAAGGTAGTGTAGGCTTGGCTCTTCTCTTGTTTTTCCACCGCTGGATCAATTCTCTCGTCATGACTCCCTCATCGACCAGCTTCTTGATTTTTTTAACGACCCCAAATTTCTTAGTGTCATGCCCCATCGCCTCAATGTTTTGAAAGTGGTACCCATTTATCTCTTTGTTTCCTTCTGCTCCTAGGCAGGTCTGGTCTTTAAACTTAGGTCCCGGAGTGCATGTTCGATTCTCTCTCCGACTGTCATGAAGTTCTCAAAGCTGGCTTTCATTTTCCCGAGCATCTTATTAAAGAAGAAATAAGAAAGATGACATGGAATTCATTTTCCTCTTCATCTACGGGAGGCTGCACTTGGGTCGCTAAACACATACACCTCAAAGCACATTCCTTGAAGCTTTCATCAGGTTTCATCCTCGTACCCTAGAGATAATGACGACTTAGTGCTAGGTCCAAAGCACATCATATCACGGTAAGTCCTGCTAGACTGTCGGGGAAGTAGTGGATCGGTAATTTTTCAATGTAGCCCTCTATTTTTTTTTGCAGAATATGGTCACGTAAATCTTGGGGCATCTTGTTCCGTTATCATGCGCAAATCTGAAGTCTTTGAAATCCGTAGGAATGACCAAGTCAGGGTTCAAACAGAGTTTTCTTGTATTAAAGGCATCAAACTTCTTTTTCTCTCTTTTTCTCTCGAGTCCATCTTTTAACTGCTCGAATCTTGATTTTTGAGTGTGTTCAATTCTTTTATTCACGATAAAACTCTAATTGTTCTTTGGATTACCCCCCCCAAAAAAATTTTATGCAAGGTAGTGATAGTGTTATGTAAAATATGTCATGATTGTACAATGTAATGCAATGCATGAATGCAAATGCGGTGTTGATTCTCGAACAGTCCTTAAAAGACTTTCAATCAATAGAAAAATGTATGGTTGCAAGAAACTAATAATGAATTACAGGTGACAGTTAGCTTCCTTCTCGAGATCTTGACTTCGGGAAGCAAAACCTGTGCTCCACGTCTCGACGTCGTCTTCAGGATGATGGATGACTTCGTCTTCTCTTCTTATTCTATTTTATGGACTCGTGACGTCATGATCTTTATTTTTGTGACTTCTAAAAATGACATCAACAACAAGGCATAATGCGAGATAAGATCTTTTCTGGGTGCAAACGAATAATACGTCTAAACATGGATGGATTCTATCGGTCCTAAATGAGTACTTTAAAAAATTTAGGGTTTAAATTAAAATTCTCAAAGATCATTTGGTTTAAAATTTTCCCCATTTTTATTATCAAAAATTTTAACTTACTTAAAAATGAAACTTTTAGGTTTCTTTTTGTTATTGTTATTATTCTGAAAGTTTTATGAGAAAAGAAGTGTCAAAGCAAAATAATAATATTTTCAATTTTTTTCTTTTTTTTTGTGTTAAATTAAAATCTGAGAATTTTAAAAATGGTCAAATGTGAAGATTTAAAATTGGGGTTCTGCGACCCTGACTGAATCTTCTGCGTCGCACGTGCCTTATTGTCGTACCGTCTTCTTTCGCGATTGGTCTTTGCTCGGCCTAACTTGATACTGTAATATTATCGTTCCCGGCAAAACAAACTTTTTCTATTTTGAAAGCCTTTTAATGAACTGTTCTTGAATCAACACCATGTCATGATATGCAACATGAATGCAAATAAAGGCGTTGATTCCGCTGGTAATCACCATTTCGAACGACTTTCATGGGAATTAAAGGGTCCAGATTACAAAAAGATCCATATTACAAAAGGATTCCCTATTACAAAGTCTTAATTACAAAATAAAGTTCTACACATAATCCCTAGCTCTACCTCCTAGCTCATCGATGACTCTGAGCAACTTGATAAACCTTGGTGCTTCTTCCATGTCTGGGGTTACGAAAGGTCGGAGAGTCGTGGCTTCGGTAGCTAAGTCATTCACACACCTTGTAGCTCGTTGTATGTCCACCATTAGGGTCTCGTGTGTATACTTTGGCACTACACGCTTGTTCGGCAAATTGTTACGTCGGATCTGTTGAGTAATCTCTGACCGATGTCACGCGACTGGATCGATGCTGTCCTTCCTAAGACACCTTTTTTCCATGATGAAAGATTTTCTAATCGGGCAAACCACTTGAATCAACGCCTCTATGTAATGTGGATGCAATGATAATGCAACAAAAATATGTGTAAAAATAAAATAAAACACAAAAAGAAATGAGTTAGTACCGGATAAAAATAATAAATACATAAATAAAAGGACAAATTAAATAAGGTAAATAAACAAAACGACCCTATTTATCTAGTCCAAAACACCTAAGGTTATCCGCATGGCTCTAAAAGGGTGGGTTTCTATGTTCTCTACATGCAGTGTTGGTGCTAGGAGGAGGTACCGAATTGTCCTTGTTGTCCCCTACTAAGGATAGCAAGGCCCCGATCATCACCCATTATAGGCTCCTTTCAACCGGGTTCAATTCGGGGACCCATTCGCTTATGCCCGCATCTGAAGGAACGATATCCTTATTTAAAGCATAAGGTACTCGAGCCCGAAGGTACTTGCTAGGCCCATACGGGAGAACGATATCTCCACGAAAGCATTAGCGTTTTCCCCCCACTTAGAAAGACGGGTTTATATGCTATATTTTAAATGCGTTAAAATAAACGCGCAATTATGACCGAATGTTAATTTAATAGTCACTTTAATCCGGAACTTCCAATATTAGTAAAGCGGTAATTATTTTAAAAGCTTGACTCTCATTTGTTTTTGAAAAACAAAAAAATTGTCCCC
Source organism: Hibiscus mutabilis (assembly GCA_019671005.1). NCBI lineage: Eukaryota > Viridiplantae > Streptophyta > Magnoliopsida > Malvales > Malvaceae > Hibiscus > Hibiscus mutabilis. The sequence goes on from CM033724.1 coordinate 2,826,829, forward strand.
AGCGGAGTCGCCATCTGTAGCGATGTCTTTTTTCGCTAAAAAACGTGGCTTTTTCGAAGGTGTTTTTGAAAGGTGTTTGTGATTTTTCGAATATAAAATATTTATTCCATGGGGTTTTAAAAGAAACCGCATTTTAAAAAAAATTGAGTCGCCACCGGCCACTTAGGTAGGCCGGACACCATAAAACCAGAGATTCAAAAAATGTTGGGTTCGGGAGTCGGTTACGGATGGGGAAGGATTAGCACCCCACACCGCCCAAAATTGGTACTTTAATAATTACCGCTTTATTAATATTGGATTTTCCGGATTAAAGTGACGATTATTTTAAAATTCGGTCATAATTGCGAATAAATCTTAAGGGCCCCGTTATCCGAGAATAAACGCCCAACCACTATCACTACCGACGATCATCGGCCCCGTTTACACTCGGATAAAAGGGCACCGCATTGACAATTTATATATCATTATGCAACCTTAATGAGCAAAACATGGCAAAATATTTAAATGCAATAAATATTAACATAACATAATACTAATCATACACAAATAAGATACTAAACTAAAACATACATTTATATATTAATCTAACTCATAAATAAAAATATATCTAGCATAAATAAAATACTAATATTCATAAATATTAATCTAACATAAATAAAAACAAATTCAATAAAATACTATTCTAAAACATACATACATAAATATTAATCTAACTCATAAATAAAAACATATCTAACATAAATAAAATATTAATATAAAACACACATTTAAAACATATTAAATATTAATCTAAAACATAAACATACAAACTAAAAAATAAGACTACAATTTTAAAATAACTAATACTTCATTAAATTATAAAAAATTACAACACTAATAAAAAAGGAAAGAAAATATACCTAACTAGGAGCTTGAATAAGGAACCCTGACTGAACCCCACCGAGATCTACCGCGACCCCTCCAAAAATTTAACTAGATCGGACCTAAAATAAGACCCCGATCGAATGTTGGATTGAACCAATGGGGTTGAGGGCATCGCCCTAACCCGGCCAAATTTTTAGTACGCCGGCCATGCCCCTATGAATTGATGGCAATTCAATTGCCAATTTCTCTTCAATTTTGGGCGTGCAATTGCTCTCCAAATGGGGTGCCTATTTATAGGCTAAAAGGATGGGTTAAGGGTGACGTGGAGCACCCTGCTCCACGCAATTTTCTTCCCTTTTTTTTTTATTATTATTCTTTTTTTATTTTTTATATTAATAATTTTATTATTATAATAACACTAATAACACTAAAACTCGGTCAAAAATGAGTGATTACAGACTGCAATGATAAATTCCATTGTTTTTTCCTCGGGATGTAATCATGGATATGCATGATGAGGATGAGGATGAGGATGAGGATGAGTAAATTATAATTTATTTATTTTTATTTTTTGAATATGCTGATGTGATTTTAAGGTAGTATCTGTACACTTTTTTTAGCTTTTTAATAAGGCGCACACACTATGCTCGAACCCGGACTACTTGGATGAAATACATCATCCTTTACCACTGAGACTACTCCATGGATTCCACACGAGGCAGGTAAATTGAGTTCCAAAATGTAGCACATTTTCATATATCGGTTACATAAGTATTAACACAAGGAAACATTTAATTATTACCCAAGTATTTAAAAAGTTTGCCGTAACATAAAAAGGGATTAATACAAATTTAAAATTGAAGTTAGAAAGATGAGTAAAATGTCTAGTAAAACTATTATCTCTTCAAAATAAGTAATTTTTTTTATTTCCCTTTATTCAAATAAAGTCAGGTGAATGATCAAAAAATGATAATAAACAGATCAGCATCCATTGCCACCGCTGCCAATAAAAATGTTGCTGGTTTTCTTGATGGATTCTCAATGATACTGACATTTCAGACAACACCAACTTTCTTCGCTCAAAGTTGTAATAAAATATCAACGCCAACATTTCTGGTGATGCTTTGGTTAGTCGGGTGACCAAAAGAGAAAAGCACTAAAAAATTGGGTGACTATTTTTGTATTTTACCGAAAAATAATGTAAGAGTCAAAAGTGAAACTTCACTACAATACAGTGGCAAAACATGTATTGTACGAGACATCGAAATCAATGGCTGAAGTTTGTCCGTCAGTTCAGGACTGTTACCAAACTTTTTCCCCCTTTTCTTTTGTTCAAACATAATTGAAACAGAAACAGAAACAGAAACAGAAAGCAAAGCCCAAGTGGCACTGAGTGCCATGATTGATTTCCCTGTACTGTAAATCAGCTCAAAAGCAATGTTCAAGTTGAAGAAGAAATTATAAGACACAACCCACTGCTCTTTGTTCCCATGATATCAGCAGCAGCAGCAGCATGGTTTTGAACACATGAAACCAAAATATTCTGATTCTTTTTGTAATCTAGTACTAGAAAAACTGCATGTGAGCACCAGATAGACAGAGAGACTTTCACTACCAAAGGCTCAGCAAATCTCTGTACCCAGAGATTCTTATGGCCTTTGATGTTTTCTCCATCAATGGAAGATGCCCTTTTTCCGATTTTGCATATATACTCTCCTTCTTGTCATAATCTCAGCTTTATATATATATATATATATATAGTAGTGGAAGTTCATTAATTGTTACAGCAACTACATTCCACTGTGAAGTGTGGCCACCAACAAAGAAAAGAGGTTAGCATTTTCTAGCATGGCATAGTTGTTTTTGTTTCTCTCTGGTTTCATTCCTCACATTGTTTAGAATCAAGCTTAAAACAAGACGTCTAATGCTGGGTTTGAAGTAGTTTATAACCCCAACAGGTTAAGTTAAATAAGGTTCACTGTGTCTATCAACAACATTTGTAGAGCACAAAACTGTAAATTTTTTGTGTTGGTGTAACAAAAGTTGGCTAAGCGAATGCCATGAAACAGGTTGATTTATCCTATAGTTTATGATACCTGCAAATCCATTGATTATAATAGCATTCGTTAGGTCCGCAATTATGGCAAACATGAACCTGGAAAAATTCACGGAAGGCAGCAGTGGCAGCTCTTGTAATCCTCCAACTGGTACCAAATTCTTATCACTTTTAATTAAATCTGTTTATACACACGTGTGTATATATATATATATATATAAAAGACTAAAGTGCTAAAAGCTTTAGGCAAACCAGCATCAGAGCTGGAAACACTGCAGAAACAGTACAAGGAGAAAAGAGTGAAGATACAAGAGCTCTATAAACAAATCGAAATCGTGAAGCTTCGATTGGAACAGGATAAGAAGAGGAAGAACAAGGAAATCCCAGATGAGAAAAAGGAAGTTTTCAATGAACTGAGCCAGAAATATAACAGTCTGAGAGAGGAATACATTGCACTGTCAAGGGAGCTCAATTAAGGCCATATCGGCTTTTGTTTTCATCTGTTTAAGTACTTTTGTTGGTCAAGATTTGCTGAATCTATATGATACATTCAAAATAGTTTTAATTAATCAAGTATTTTCCAAGCAAATTACAAAACAGAGTTGCTTCACGGTCCCAGAAGCAAGAATCACAGCAATGGCCGACGTTATTGATTGCTTCCCAAGCTTTGCCTTCCAAAGAACACGAACGGTTCACAGCAATAAAAGTAGAAATACAATATTTTAAAGATAAAACGAAATTATAAGATATACTAGAATTCTAGTATAATAGTTATGTGACTGAAAAATATTTATAGAATTAATAAAAAAAATATTAAAAGTAATTGTATTATAAAAATAATTTAATTTAAATTTTAAAAATTATGAAATTAATTGTTTTAAAAATAAATTTTAATTAGTGATTTTTAGTTCTTTTATTTAAATATTATATAAAATCTAAAATATTATTAAATTATTTTTTAAAAAGAATATAGAATTAAAAATGATATTAAACTTTTTATAAAATATTTTAGAAAACTATCCACTCTCCCATAACTACCCACTCTTCTTAATTAACAACCCATTATTATTATCATTAGTTAAAAGTTTTAAAAAAATTATCTACTCTTTGTTTCTTTCTAAAAATACAAATTTAATATTATATTTTAAAAAATATAACATATATATAATTTTTAAGAAAAAACTTTGATACATAAGCTGTTTAAATTTTTTACAAGCTTATTATATTTAGGGTTTATGATTTATATTTTAGGTTTAGGATTTAGAATTTAAGGATTTAGATTTTAGGGTTTAAATTAGAGTTTAAGATTTAGGGTCTAAATTTTAGGTCTAAAAATTTAGAATTTAAATTATAAAGAAAGGTTGTGTAATATAAGGACTTGTATATCAAAATATAAGCCTAATTTTTAATCCATCATACAAATCTTAATACTATTATAAAGGTAAAAAATCTAGTTATTTTAAAATATTTTAAAACTACTACTTTAAATAAGCGTCATAATTCTAGGAATTTATTTTTCAAATATAGTATTTTTATGGCTTATATAACAAATAAGTATTTAAAGTATACTAATATTTTTATTTAGATATCTAAAGTATTTTTTGGTCAAAATAAGTATTTAAAGTATATTTTTTAGTCAAAATAGATACTTAAAGTATTTTTTAATTTAAAAAGTACCTTAAGTATTTTTTTATCAAAAACAGGTACCTAATGCATTTTTTAATCAATGCACATTTAACTTTTTAAGAACCTAGATGAATATATATATTAATACTTTAGATACCTATTTTGACGGCGGTGGATAAAATGTGTAATTTTATAAATTTTCGTTGACTATCACGTCATCATTCCGTCACTCATCCGTTAATTTTTTAACAACAGTGATCAAAATAAGAATAATTTAAAATTTTAGTAGTCTGATTAACGAGTTACTTAGTTCGGTGGTCACATTATCAGTTTACCCTTCTTTTATATAAACCGGGGTTTTGAACTCGTCTCGGACCGGTCTTTTAAAAGTAGAAATCTTATTCGAACAGAACTGAGAAGTACGACCAAACCCTCAAATCGGAAGTACGAAAACACTTACAAGAGCTTCAATGGCTACCGGAAACAAAGCCAAAGGCAACTCTGTGACAGCCAAAGACAAGAAAAGGAAGCAGTATCTTCCTCACAACGTTTGCCCCATCTCTCTCTTTTAGTCTCAACCCCTATACTTTCATGTATTTTTTCTTGTATTCATTCATTCAATTTCTATTTTTTTTTTTGGAAAACAGAAAGCAGTTAAAAAGAAAGGGGCATACCCATTAATGCCTGGAGTTCGAGGTTTCTTTATCACTTGTGATGGTGGCAGAGAACGCCAAGCTGCTCATGAAGCTATCAATGTTATTGATTCTGTATGTTCTTTTCTTTTCTTTTCTTTCCATATATCTTTTTTTGTAGTTTACTGTTGAACCCTTTTTTGTTTATGTTATTCAACTTGATTTTGGATCATTAATTGTTGATTTTCCATCTGGGTTTTCGTTTGTGATTCAATTTCCGTGGTTAAGTTTTACTTTTTTATATATACAAAATGGTTGCTGAGTTTATTTTCTGGGTTTTTTGTATTAATGTCTTGCTTACTTTCAAACTGTATATTGTTTAATGTTTTAATTTCTCTGTTGGAGAGGCATGGCTTTTAGCTGGGGGATTTTGTGCCACATTAAAATCAGTTAAAGCTTTGATTTTGAGCTAAAAATGTGGAATTGAATCTTAGAATCACATCAACTTCTAGTAGTTTATAAAAATATACTTGATATGTCATGACAGTTGTGACGTTGCTCTTTAAGCCTTCATCTTTTCCATATCTTAACTGTGTTTATGATTCATTTTCTTTTCAAGTGGTGATCTTGACTTTCGGTTAACAAATTATTATTGCTTTTATAGATGTAGTTGTATGCTATATTAACTATGATGGCTTCAGGGTTTGCTTGTTTATACCTGAAATATTGCTCTGGGAGCTTCACTCTATCAGCATTTGCACACAATCAGGATATTGAAATAGCACACGGTGATAGTGCATAGGAAAATCCGTTTATAGCATGCTTTGGAATCTCCCAAGTCCTATAATTGGTTTGGTCTCTTCTCTTATTTAACCCTTTACCTTTGCAATTCTTCTTTCGCCTCTAAAGCATTTAACCGCATTCGATCATTTTCCCTTCTTTTTTTTATCCTCTTTTCTCACACTGTCTCTCTTTTTCATCCTATGCTCGTCCAATTCTTCCTCTTTCCTTCTCTTTATTCATTATATTGACTGTAAGTTTATGTTTAATTCATAGATAGGGTTGTTTGCAATTTGCATCCAAAGATTCTTGGTTTTATAATATTCTCCCTTTGGGCAGCAATTCCCTGGAATCATCTCTGATCTTTGCTTTTTTTCTTCTTTTTTTTTAATCTCTGAATTGGCTCATGTGAAGTAGCCGATTTCTTATTTTATATACCAAATTGGGCTCGTATTTTGAACCAGTATCTCTGCAATGCCATGCGAACATTAGTACGGTGCCTTAAAATGCTGTGTCCATGTATATAGTGTTTACTCCTATATTTGAGTTAAAGCAGATGCTAATGCTCCCCTGCTATTCTTCTGTGCACTTCCATTAAACTCCTGGTTATTTTGCTTTCATGCAGTTTTTTGAGGAGCTAGTCAATGGAAAGGGTTCTGGAGAGGAACCTGCAGTGTTACCAAATAAGCCTTTAAATAAAAAGATTACTTTCTCATATAGTGATGATGAAGGTGATGGTGAAGAGGAGGGTGATGATGAAGGAGAGGCGGAAGGGCAAGAGGAAGTTGTTAAATCAGATGCTAGTAGAGAAAATGATACTAGTCAAGAAAGTTTAACAGATAAAGATTTGGATCATCCTAATTCAGATGATGTGTGTGATGGAAAGATAGCGGAAGAGACCAATGATACTCATAAGGATGGGCCAAGTATTGGAAAGCAAGTAGATAACTCGGAGGAGGCACCGGCAAAGAAACAATGCCTTGAAACTGATACATCAAATCAAGTAGACAAGTCGGAGGAGCCACCAGCAAAGAAACAATGCCTTGAAACAGATACATCAAAAAGAGCAACCGGTGAAAAAGAGAAATCTATTGATCAGCTTATCGAAGCTGAACTCAACGAGCTTGGAGATAAGAGTAAGGTTAGTAAGCTACGACTTTGTAATTGATTTTGCAGATTAATGGATGCCAGCAAGAGGATAAATATGTTTGGGTAAAGTAAATAAAGAATTTTATCTGGATGGTGGCATCCCTTTTTGACCGGAAGTTATGTTTTTGGCATCTTGCATTAAATTGAGAGAACTAAGGCAATTACATGCTTATTGAAAACGAAAAGAGAAAAAAATTAAAAAAAAAACTTAATACAATATTTTTCTTGTAAGTTTTATTTGAATTTAAAATAGTATCATTAAGGCTAAATTCTTAATTGAAAATCACATTTTCTTTATGCGAGATGGAAGTAACCCAAATGAGGTTGTTCCTTCTGTGTGACATTGAGCTTTGCCTATAAAAGCTAAAATCTACTACTTGTTGTATTTAGTCTATCAACCTTGTACATGGTTCATCTGATTCTTTTATTTGTTTAGAAATGAAATATCCGTAATTTTTTTTGTTTATTACTTTTTCCTTATTCAGTTTTCTCTTTTTAGTGCTGAAGTTGTCATGCTTTTCTAGTGCAATTACTTCTTGTCATTCGCTTGTGTAAACAAATGGGTGATGCTGACCATAATTGCATCTTCATTTTTTTTTTCCCATTCATTTTACTTGAACCAATTTTCCCCTTTGCATCCTGGTCGAACAGAGGCTGTTCTTCAACCTTGATTCAGGCTGTAATGGTGTTGTCTTTGTTCAAATGCGGAAGAGAGATGGAGTCCCTGGCCCAAAAGACATCGCGCAGTATATGATGACGTCAGCTGCATCAACAAGGAAGCACATGTCAAGGTTCACTCGTCACTTGCATTTTACATTATATATACAGAGCACACGCACATAGGAAATGGTGTCTTGGTAATAGCAAGCTAAAATCTTACTGTCTCTGTGGTTTAGGTTCATTTTGAGAGTCTTACCTATTGAAGTAGCATGCTATTCTTCAGAAGAGGAAATTACAAGAGCAATGAAGCCTCTCATTGGGCAGTATTTTCCAGTGGAGACACAAAATCCTAGGAAGGTTCGAAATAGATGAACTCCCATTCTTTTTGTTTTGGTTTTCAAGTGATGAAATCTTGTATAGAACTTCTAGGAGCTAGTTCTCCATAAAATACAAGGACACATTCAAATTAAGTTGATTGGTTGAATCCATACGGTGGACAAGGCGCGTCGATTCTAACTTGCTTTCTATAAACATTGTTGTCTTTGATTAAACCAAATGCATGACTTATAGGCAAGCTACACGATTTAAAGCCACAACTTCTAGTTTTAGCTCAAGGTGGTTGTTTACTGAAATGGGAGATGGGGCTTCCTTTTTTCTTTAGCAAAGTAACAATTTGGACCGATCAAACCTTTCAAATATGTGTAGTAGCTGCCAAGTGAGTTTTCACTAGTGTGGATCTGCCAGGAAATTAAAATGTTCTAAGAAATTGTAAAATGCCATGGCTTTAAATCAGTGTTTGTTCCATTACAGTGTTCTTGGACTTCATGTCTTGTATCATTTGCTTGTTGAAAAATCCATATAAGATAGCCCTCAATTTATCCATAAACGAAGCAGTCAATGTGTTCATGACATGCCATTCAACTCATGATTCACTTCGATACATAAAAGAATAAACTTTCTACATATTTGAATGCCTTCATTTAGTTTGCAAGATAGCTAACTTGAACCCATATTTCGATGATTTATTCACTGTGGATGTTTTAATCTCATTTTGGGTGGTCAAATAATGTTTTATATCAACTGTGGTCCTACCCCCTGAAGGAGAAAAAGGGTATACGGGTCAGGTTTGTATGGTCAAGGATCCTACATGAATAAATGACAGCATCGTTTTGGTTTAATCAAATTCAAAATGTATAATATGTGCTGGGATTGTAACTTTTATTCACTGCAGTTTGCCGTACTATACGAGGCGCGTGCAAATTCTGGAATTGACAGGATGAAAATTATAAATTCGGTTGCGAAGTCTGTACCTGCACCGCACAAAGTTGATCTTAGCAATCCTGACACAACTATTGTAGTTGAAATTGTGAAGGTGAGTACATCATATCTTGACTAGAATTTGAACTCATGTTTTGGCACATTTGCTCTTTGAAAGATCACTTAATCCGGTCTTCCATTTCACTTTTCTTTTTCTTTTTTTTCTGGTTTCAGACAATCTGCTTGATTGGGGTTGTTGAGAAATACAAGGAGTTGGCAAAGTATAACCTGAGGCAACTTACATCACCAAAGCAATAGAGAATAGAGATGTTGGTTCCATTAATGGAGCTTCAAGCAGCACTTTGGAAAAACCTGTTAGCTGGCTTTTCTGCCTTCTATCAGATTTTGCTAGGAAAATTCAGATGAGGAAGTTAGGGTTAAATTAAAGACATTTTTTTGTGTCGCTTCCAATACTGTCGAGTCTTTTATTTCTTTTCCACCCAAATAAGTGGGTTTTGAATATTTTTTTTATTTCAATTATCTGGTGTTACAGAGTTTACTTTTATTTAAGAAGTCTTTCAAATAGGATTGTAAATGAATTGAATTTAAACCAACAGCCCTCTATATATGTTTTGTTTATTTTTAAGCTTCTCTGTTTTCGGTTGATGTTTGTTTATTTAAAATTATGTGCTCGTTTAGCGTTCACAAAAATGTTAAATGAGCATGTTCATGAACATATGATTGAGCATGACCGTGAATAATTAGAAGTGTTTATGAATAATAAAACAAACTGTAAATAAATATTTCTGATTTTTTAGAATCTAATCATCGAACATAAATATTAATAATTTATATTAGAAATAGATAAAATGAACATAAATGAATTCATATTCGTTTAACAAATGAACATAAACAAACAATGTACGAACAGTTTACAGCTCTGATAGCGTACAGTTCTACCTTTAAATTATTAAAAATAATTACATGTAAACCTGTTATTTATCCGTGATAATGATCATCTTTTATTTCAGTGGGAGTCTAATAATCTGATATTATAAAGGGAAACAGTACATGAATGAAACAAATTAAATTACACTTTCTACCATCATCTTCATATTGTTACATAATTCGGGTGGGAAGCTATGGTTTAACAAAGTTAAAAGGTACAATTAAACAACAACAATGAGACCAAAAGGATCAGAATGATGAATACAAGAAAATCCATTGTCATTGATTGCATTATTCATCTTTACTTGAGTTTTTTTTTTGTGCTTTCCTTTCATGTCCTTCACTTTCTCAATATTCCCAATTCCATCCTTCTAGTTGCTTATAGAATCCTCCTGTGCACTGCACATTTGAGACTTCAACTTGAATCTGAATTTCTTCGATATGTTTCCCCAAGTGCTAGAAGAACCCTTTACCCTCCCTAGCTTCTCGATTTCTTGCCTCATGTCAGAGCATTCTTTCTCGAGCTCGGAAACCCACATTCTCATATTATCCATGCCTACCTTCAAAACCTGATTTTCTCTCACAGCTGAACTGCTGAAGCCCACCCTCCTCCATCAGTTGACCCTGCGAACCCGCTTCTCAACTGTCGCGATCCGTCAAGATTATCCGAGACCAAAAAGCAACCGGCGATTGAAGTCCTAAGCTGAAGCGGCTCGAAGAACAGGACTTGGACAACTATTCTCAGTGGCAGTCTCTCATTTTGTGCAGCATGGGTACAGGCTTCCAAGGAGAGTTTCTGGCAGTCCATCAGCTGGCATAGTTGTTCTCTGTCGGATTCCGACAACCATGGGTGTGACTGCAAGTTTGATAAGCATAGGAGAAAGTTAACAAGTTAAAATAATGGTAGCAATGAAGAATTTCAAGATTTCCTTCTTGTGCCCTTCTTTAAGATGCAACAATTGATTTTAAGAACAAGATATTTTAAGCTCCCTAATAATCAATGCCCGTAAGATTTGGCTTTTCGGCTGGTTAACTTTGTAAACAAGAGGAGCAACTTACGTTAAAATGCCAAATAAAATTACTCGGTCAAAGAATTAACAATGGAAACAACTTGAATTTGAGAGCTTATATCTCATTAAACAATGGGAGAATCCCCATTCCCAACCTAATTTAAAGCTATCCAATCATTCTCAAAACATCTTAAAAGGGCCTCTAAACTCAAACTTGGATAGAGATTAAGACATGACTTGCATAATATTTGCAGCATAAAAACGAAGAAAACATAGTAAGTAGCAAATATGTGCAGTAAGGATAGTACCTTGAGATAAATGTCTATTGCACGATATAGACCATCATCCAACGGCCGGGCATAGTCGGGAACTGAAGCAGCAAGAGCCTGAAACTTGGGGAGCTTCAAATTAACATCAGGGGCAACCTCCGCAAGGTACCCATCAATTAGCTTGGCTACCATCGTAATTGGTGTTAAGGACGGTGAGCCAATAATCTGACCATCATCAGCTGAACATGGAGAGGCTCCACCAATGATTTGGTCCATGGCAAGAAAATGCTCAAGAATTTGCTGCACACAGTCCACATTGTAAAGTGTTTCCATGGAATAAGAGAAATTAGGCATCAGTAGATCTTCCAGAGTTGCTTTATCAAGCTGCAACCCGATCCTTCTCTCAAAGTTCGATATACAAGATGGGCTTGCTCGGAGAATCATTGCTGTCCGAAGCAGTCCAAACAAAAACTTGGTTGGGACAAAGCCTTTCTGAATAGGTAGCAAACTATCAATCTCCTCCAGCAAAATCTTCTGATCTTCTTCTGATAGAGGAGCCCCTAGGGCCACAGGTGCAAGACTGGCACTAGAGTGTGAATCATTAGCACCCTGACGCCTGATCAAGCCAGGTAGGTACTTTTATGCATAAGAAGTAAGTGAGCCAGCAATTATCTCCTCTCTGATACCACGAGCCTCCATGGCTGAAATCAATCTCTTATAGAGAGGTAAACTTAAATTCGACGCATCTTCATACCACCAGTCCAAACTTGTATTTTTTGGTTTCGCTCCTGTACTTATCCCATTCCACAACACACTTCCACCAGGGCTCTGCATAGGACCACCATGTTCCGTCATGGGCCACCCGAATAGGTTGGGGTCTGTAGATGCTTTTGTGGCTAACGATTCGATGCACCTTTTTGTAATATTCAGTTGATCAGCATAAGAGATAATATCATCACATGTTTGAAGTGCTCGGAGAGAATCTTTCCAATTTCGGAGGACTACTTGATTAAGAAAGGTTTCAGTCTGCAGAGTAAGATTACCCTCCCCGTATTCCTCAGTCATTTCTAGATGCTCAGCAGCACATCGAAGGTACACAAATTTGAGGCAGTGAGTTCATGTTTCACCCCATAGCAGAACTTCGCCACAAGTTCAAAAGTTTTGGCTCCCCCAGGAACGTCAGGGATGCATATGGAACATTTTTCTTCTTTGTCAGATGCTTCGGCAATTAATCTTTCCATAACCCCACTTCTAGAGAGTAAAGGGAACTGCACCAAATGGTAATTAACAAGAGTAAGAACTGAAAAAAAGTACGATATTTGATTAAACACTTCATTTTACCATGCTTATCGCAACGAGTACAGGTTCATGCAAATTCACTCAAGGAAAATCAATAGATGAGGTCTTAGAAAGATGGTGTGGGGCACAGGAATGGATTTTCTATCTTTATTTTTCAGAAACCAGTAAAAATGAGCGGAAAGATTTATAAACAAATCAATTCAGCGAATTCAAAAGGGGAACACCAATCAGGATGAAGTATATACATGGTGAAAGGAAAATTACCTTGTGAAGATGAAAGGACATTTCTCCACCTTCAACAACAATATCACTAGGAAGTCCAGTTGTGCAGAACCTATAAATAACATGCATATTAAGCTCAACACGGAGAGAATTATAACAAGAATTCCACATGCTTAGGGAGACGCAGGGTGCTTAGAATCAAACCAAAGAAGCTTGGTCACATATTATAAAATATTGGAACTATAAAGAATCCATCATTCATGGTAAATAAAAATGTGGTGAAATGGTACAATCTATTATACAGATGAAACACTAACAACACCTTTCATCACGGATGAACCGAGGGGGTGCTGGAGGAGGCAGTCGCACCCCCTAAAAATTTTAAATTCCCCTATAGATTAGATGTTTCCTTTGTAATTTCTATTGACAATCTAACTTCGCACCCCCTACATTTCTAATATATCTTCGTAATAGTTTGCACCCCCTTATATAAAATCATGCATCCGTCTATGCCTTTCATGACACGTCCATCTCATCCAAATTTTGGGATACACCCAAATCACTTATTAAACAGGGGAAATATGGATCGTCTTATCTAACCTTAGTCCTATTAAACTAAACATGATATTAAACCGGCCTAGCCTGGTATTCACCCAAATCACTTATTCTCATAGTTCACAAAATGCATCAAATAACGTTCTACAAGTAAGCATAAGAAATATAAACAAAAAGGACAAGATATAAGTTAGCGCAAGTTCAAGGTCTCCTAGCAGATGGGCATCCCCCCTTCTATTGAGCGTTTAACCAGTACATCCACATGACAACTTCAATCTTTACTGCTGCATGTTAAAGTGCTTAAGAGTCGAAATAATTAGTTCTCAAGTTACGAGTCGGTTGAATACGATAAGCTACTCATCTTCTATTTACCGAATACTAATTTGACAGAGTTAATGACTAAACAACCATAGCATGCATACCAGTATGTCTCTTCATCCATAGGCATCCAAATTCGAACATTAAAGTATCTCTAAAAATTCTAACAAAAGCCAAAAGCTAAAGTGAAAGAAAGGGAGCACAACTGACACATCCAGAAGATTAGAAGCAAGTAAAGTAAAGTAAAGCAAAACAAAACATCTCACTATAGTCAATGACAGAATACATACCAAGCCTGTCCTTGCCTTTGAAACGCATCATTTTTGGATCCAAGTTTCATGCAAGCCATTTTCTCACAACAGTGGAAAAGAAGACAACTTCAGCAGCAGAACACCAACTATTCCAGAATCCAAAAGACAAATACTTTCTAAATCTAAAACCAAAACCCAGTTTTACTTCAACACTCCCACCCAAAAAAACCCAACCTCAAGTGCTCAAGCCAGTTCTTTCCCAAAAGGTCAAACCTTGAAAATTAACCCAAATGTAGCTTCTTCTTCAACATGTAAATCAAAGAAAGCCCACTAAATATTTCAGAAAAAGAAATTTGCTTTGAATCCATCAAATCCATCACCAGATTCATTATTTCATTTCCACATACCCCATTGAGAAAAACTCCCCCAAACCCACTTCAGAAACACCTCCAAATCCCTGCCTAGAACCAGAGAATCTCCAATCAGACACCGAATTGGAGTTGGGCGTTTAGGTCAACTCCTCCAAAAAAAAACCAACAGCCCAAAATGAAAAAATAAGCCCCCTGAAAACACTCACCGACAAAAATCCAAAGTTTTGAAGACAAAGGACCAAAAACAGCACTTAATGCCCCTTTAGAACAACATTAAAGCGAAAAAGAAGAGCTCTGTAAGTTACTGTTTTTTTTATCGGTTACACCCACGGATATGATAATAATGCATTGCATTTGAAGCTTTTCAAAGCCATAATGACGACTATGTTGCTATATACGGGGACGTAGCAAGGATCCCACAGCAGTTGCCGCCGATATACAATTTTTTAGGGTAAACTATATCAGTAGTCACCGAATTATTATTTCTTTCTTATTCTGGTCACTAAATTATTTTTTTGGCAAAAACATCACTAACGTTATGTTTCCCTCTTATTTTGGTCACCGAACTATTTTTTTGGCATAAACATCACTAACGTTATGTTTTCTTCCTATTTTGGTCATCGAACTATTTTAAAAATTGTACGGTTTTGCTGACGTGGAATTTTATTTTATTTTTTTAATTTTTCATGTAATTTCTTCTCTTTTCTCGTAAGCAATATATGTTATTTTATAATATTTTTATTTAAATTAACAGGATGGTGACACGTATAACTGCATATTAGTGAAATAAAATGAGTGAAAAATCAAGCCCCTTATGCAGCCAGAGAGATGGTGACATGTGTAACTGCCTAATAGAATGGTGACACATGTAACTGTCTATTAGTCGAATCTCTCTGGCTGCATAAGGGGCTTGATTTTTCACTCATTTTATTCCACCAATATGCAGTGACACGTGTCACTATCCTGTTAGTTTGAATAAAATATTATAAAATAACATATATTGCTTACGAGCAAAACCGTTAAGTTTTTAACAGCCGGTGACCAAAATAAGAAGAAAACATAACATTAATGATGTTTTTGCCAAAAAAAATAGTTCGGTGACTAAAATAGGAAAGAAACCATAGTTCGGTGACTACTAGTATAGTTTACCCTTTTATTTAACCACGAATTTTTAATTTATTAATCAACTAATTTAAATATTAAATTAATAAAATAATAAATCCTAAATCAAAAACTATAATACAAACGACAATGGTAGTAGTAATTAAATGAGTTTTAATAAGCAGCAGCAGCAAGGGGAAAGTAAATAGAAATCAAAGCACTGAGTAAAAGCCAAAAAGAAAATGAAAGGAAAGGGCTTTGAAAAGCACAGCGACATATGTGGGGGCATTTATGGCCGCTCTCATTCTCAATTCCCAAACCCTAAACCAAAACCTTCTTCACGCTCGCATGCTTCCACGTGGGTCCTTTCTCTTTGCCTCTGCCTTGCATTTTACTCTTTGTTTTCCAATGCTTGAGTAAGAAGTAGGGCAATGGTTATTTTATCCTTTTCTTTCTTGTGTATTACTTATACAGTACTACTATAATTATTAGTAAAATGCATTTATTAATATGAGATGATGCTTTCGACTTAGTTTTCTTCGTTCAATTTATCAAGATTAAAATTTTTAGTTTTGTTTAAGATACTTAGCGCAGATCAACTGATTGTTATCTGTATTTGTATAATTATTAATATCACTGATAATCCTTTCAATCTAGTTTATTTCGTTCATAATGTCAAGAACCAACTCCTAATTTTATTTCCAAGGGCATCTTCAAATTTTCACCTATCTTTAATTAATATTAAAACTGGTTTTACATTAATTTAGTAATATATTTATATTCCAAAAAATTTAGAAATGAAAGAGCTTTGTTAAATAAAAGATCAAGTTTTAGTTTCGATCCCTTTTATAATGTCTTTAGTTAGTCAAAATAGTTAATATTATTAACAATTTCTAATAAAATGTTGATGTAAGATTACAAAAAAAAAAACACTTTTCAACACGCACAAAAATACATGTTAACCTGACGAGTTAGAAAAAAATGTTTTAATGAAACAAAATCCGCGTCATTATGTTAATCAAAACTAATGGTATTAATTATTTAGACTAACTGGCTTGTGTTAAAAAAAAACTAGACTAATTGATTATATTATGAAAATAAAATAGTCAAATTATATAAAAATAAAATATAATGATTAAATTCCGAAACTGGGCCTAATAGAAGGACCAAAACTATAATTTCACACATTAAAGAAAGAATATTATTACATTTTCATTTTTAAATTAATAAAATGCAACCTAACTCTACCTGTCAAAATTATTAAGAATGCATTGTTAACCAGAATTTCTAATTTTAATTAGGCAAAATGACAAAAGATTCTCCTAACGTTTGCATGTTTTGTCATTTGGTTCTTTATTCTTTTTTTTAGTAAACAATCCCAACGTTTTAATTTGGTCCAAATATGCCCATGTTGGATGGAAACTACCAGTTAACTGACGATCAACGGCTGATTTTGACTGAACTTGCCACGCATTAAGATCAACGGCTGGTTTCGGTTCGGTTTTAGTTCGGGTCTATTATGATTCGGGTCATTTCGGGTCGGTTGATTTTCGGTTTGGTTATTTTTGGTTCGGTTATTTTCGGTTCGGTTGATTTCGGTTTGGGTCAATTTCGGGTCAATGGGAGATCGATCGGTTTTAATCGAGTTTTTAGGCCGGTTAGTTTTTTACACCCTATATATAGATTTATAAAGTCAATATATTTAACTTTTTGGTGAGTTGTGCGTTTGTTCATATCTTATCTTTATTTATTTCTATTAATATCTTTTCTATATTTCGGGTTGTCTTTGGTTCGGGTCTATTCAGTTCGGGTCCATTCGGTTAGGTTGAAAATCAGTTCGGGTCCATTTCGGTTCAACTAAAATTCGGATCGGTTTTGGTTTGATTTGTTTCGGGTCTTCATGTTCGGGTCGATTTCGGGTCTCGGTTCGAGTAAATCGATTAGGTTTTCGAGTCTCGGGTCAAGTTTGTCAGGTCTAATTGATGCTAAGTCATATTAGTAGGTGAATAGACATGTTAATAATAAGTCATGTCACTTGGTAAATACACTTGTTAATTATTGGCTTAAAGTTGCATCCGTTAAATCATATCTATTAACTTTTCAACAAATCTTTCAATCAGAAGGTTTAATCTTTTCATCAAACGATTTAATTTTTCCATCCCCTATATAAAGGAGAGATTTCCAAACATTTTCACAACTAAAACATCTTTGAAACTCAACAACTTTGAAAAACGTTTTTGGTTTCCGGTGGTAGAGGAAGGCAATGATGAGTTTGATTGTTCACTACAATTGTTCTATTGTTGTGAGCGTTGTATCCTGAGAGATAGACGTCCGACGTTACTCAAGCACCGAAGATATAACGAATCTGTCTTAAGGAATTTGTTCATACAGACCTCAACAAAAATTCTTTTGATTTTAAACTATATCCGATTTCATGTTATGTTTTTAATTTATTCTTATTTATTTTCTAACGGTAATATATTATATTTGGATTATTACTGCACTCATTAATCTAACTCCTAAACTAAATTGTTGTAGAAAATTTTAAAATTTACTAAAATAAAAGACCAAAAAGTATGAATCGAAAATATAAAAAATAAGAAAAGAAAAATCATTTTCAACATGTTTAATTTAGCGTAATCCCAATTTTTGTTTAGTTGGTGAACCAAGTGGTCCAAATATGATTTTTTCCCTATAATGACGAAAATTAAAATGTCAGCAATTTTACACACATATACATATATGCTTTAATGGCCTAACTAACTCAAACGGGGATGTTTGTGCATTTCACTTTCATAATCATGTCCTCGATTATTATTATTATTATTATTATTATTATTATTATTATTATTATTATTATTATTATTATTATTATTATTATTATCTTCCTAAGTGTATCGTTTTATTTTGGATTGACAAAAAGATAATGAGTTATTATTATTTTCTTCATATTTATTAAATTTGATTACAACGTTAAAAAGTCGCCTAACAAAAATTAATATATACATATATAGGTATAAGGGGTAAGAAACCTTTAAATTTTTGAAAAAATTCAATTAAGCCTATGATTTTTTTTTTTGCATTCAATTAAGTTATTGAACCAATAAATTTAATAAATTAAGTTTTTGAACAAAAAAAATTAATTAATTAAGCCTTTTGACCAATTTTGACCATTAAATATTGATAATTTTTTTTAAAATTTTACCAGCACATGATACATTATAGTTCTATCGTGTTGCCTTTAAAAAAATTTCAAAAAGTATTTTTTTATAAATTTTAAAAAAAATTTAAAACATTTAAAGAATTTTTTAATGCCAACTCGCTCCTCCATACTAGCTCTCACTGGGCTTAAGATATATGCATCAAGCTCGATTGGAAATAGCGCAATGGTTCCATTTTCAATGGAGAACAGATTAATGCCAACTCGCTCCTCCACATTAGCTCTCACTGGGCTAAGATCTATGCATAAAGCTGCTCCTTCAGTTCTACCTCTACTCCTTCCTCCATCGATTTAATTCAGTGACAGACCTCGTCCCCGGCTTGGATTTTCCTCAATGCAGATGTTGCAGTCTCAGTAGTCTCCGGCAAAAGCTCGATTGGAGCAGTGTTTATCTTGGTTCTTTCTCTAAGCAAATTGGGATAACACAAGTTTTGCAGGCTCAACTTTGGAGTAACTTCGAAAGATTGAAGCTTGCGTGGGAATATGGCTTTGAATACCTTGTTGTACAAACTGACAATACTGATGCTTATCAACTCTTTTCGATTTATTCATCGTTCAGCCCCCATGCCTTGGTGCGAGCAATCGTCTCCCTCTTTGAGCGTACATGGTGGGTCGAATTCTTTCTAGTTTGACGAGAAACAAATATGGGTGCCAACTTCATGGCCAAGCTTAGCACAACCCTGATTGGTATACTTTCCACTTACGATTCTTCACCGTCTGGTCTCCTTGATTTTCTACACAGAGATACCTTTGGTCCTCCTTACGCACGTCTGAGAGGCGCTTAATGTAATGGCTATGGCCTCCTTATTCATTCCAAAATAATTTTTAATAAAATAAAAAAATAAAAAATGTCAAATGGAAACCTGGAATAGTGGATCGAAAAAATTATTCAGATTTAATGGCCAAAATTGATCAAAGGACTTAATTGATTCAATCTCTTGGTTCAAGGGTTTAATTTATTAAATTTCTTGGTTCAATGACTTAATTAAGTGCAAAAAAAATTATGAACTTCATTGAATTTTTTTTTAAAAGTTCAAAGGCTTCTTATACCCTAAGCCATATATATATTCTTTGCTTGCCTTTGAGGAAACGAACTTCAAACCTCGAAGCTCCTTGTGCTTAACATATTTGAAACAGATCTCAATATAAATGAACCATGTGAAAGTGAAAATTATATATTTATATGTACTTCATGAATCCATTTGTTTATTTACAGTTTAACTATGAGTTTATAAACCAAATTCCTCTTCACATTTTATTAACTCGTTCATTCATTTAATATTTTTTAAAATACTTGATATATCATGTCAATGACCAACGTTTGTAAGATTGAGTGACATTATTTTTTTAAAATAAAAATTAAATCTCATTAAAAAAAATCTTCCGAACCAGAAACGGTCTAGTAGAAAGAAAGAAAAGAGTGTCCAATATTTTTGTACATCAACCATCGTGAATAAAATTTCGAGTTTAAGCGTCAAAGATAGATAAAAGTTACAACAATTCTAACAAAACTCATATGTCGAAATAGAACTTGACTCAATTCAATTCTGAATTTAATTTATTGTTTACTAAAACTCAAACTTTAAACTAAACGAACGTAAATGTGTTTCTAAATTGCTTCTGTTGTCGGCGCCACCAAATAAATATGTGTTTTTCTAAAATGTTTATGTTGAGCTGCATAAATGGGAGGTAATTTGCCATAGCATATCTGTTCCAAATATATATTTGTTGTGGTCTGTAAGATCACGAATGTTGGCTTGTGTTGGAGCTTGTATGCCTTTCAACGGCGTTGGCTAAAGCCAATCCATGGGCGGAGCCGGCATGTAATATGGGTGTCCAGTGACACCCAAAAATTTTTAATTTTTTTTATATAATTTTTTAGAATAATAATTTGATTCATCATTTTGTTCTAAAAATTATTCAAACATCACTGATTTAAAAGCAATAATATGAAAGGGAGAGTAAACGATGGAGACCATAAATTAAGATTCTTAGAATTTGAAAAGCGAAAAATTTGTTTTTGTACAGACTGTGGGTGTCGGGTGGGAGGATTTGTATGGACGTTTACATTTTTTTATTAAATAGAGTGGAGTCCATTTTTTATGTGAGAGGTGTCAACTTTTTAAGAGGGTTATGCTCTATTTTTTATTTACGAGGTGTCAAAATAATTTTTAAGTGGGTGTCATTTTCTTTTTATTTAAATTTACATATAAAAAAATTAGAAATTTTTAGGGTGTCAAGTGACACCCAATATTACATACCGGCTCCTCCCATGCTCAATACAAATTTGGTTTATACCATATAATTTTTTTTCTATGTATATGCTAAACTGAGGCGAATGATTAATTTTTTATGTTCTGTTGGTCCATATTTAAGTAGAGGCTAACCGAAAATTTTAAAATTATATGTGAAAAAATCGAATCATCTATCACTGATTAAGTATATATATATATATATATATTTACGAAAGGGAAGGGTTAAGGTGTAGGTTGGATGTTGTATGGGATGATATATTTTGCCCAAGGTGTGCGTCTATTGGGCTGGTTTATTTAGTAACGCTCTTTACATTTATTGGGCCATAATCATGAGCTGATATGACAAATATTATTTTATATGATTTTGGATAAAATTTAAATATAATAATTCGAGTATTTTGTTTTTAACAAAATAATATAGTAATTAATTTCAAGTATGTATATTAAAAACAAGTATACTTTTTTCATAATTTTTTTGACAAATCTTAATTCTAATCATAATCCTACTCGGAGGGAACGAGAATAAAACTCTTAGGGAAGAAAGAAAAATACTCCGAATGGGTCTAGAACCTATGACCTAAGGGAATATGAGGAGCAAAAATGAACAGTGCGACTAACTGATCAAATATATTTGCTTTATTTTTTTTCATAAATCAATCACTCAATAAATAGAGACTTAATAATTAACTTAGCACTCAATGTTAACGTTTTTATTAGTTTGACCATAATGTTTTAGTTAAATTTATGTTAGACATTTTTAGTCAAATTATATCATTTTTAATGCATTGACTATGCAGCTTTATTTATAAAAAAAAATCAGAACATAAACATAATAGAGGTTTTAAAACATTCAAAGAAACAGCAAAAAAATCATAAATCTAAAAGAAAAAATAAGCGTTGCACCAGTCAGATCAAACAGTTACTTTTTGTACCAAAGAAAATCTCTATGGTCCATTGTATGAAGGGTCCATGGGAAATTGCCAAAACACAAATTAGAAGAAATTCCAAAAATCAACAACAACATTTCACGCATATTCTCAAAAACAACGTTTCGCTATAAATTACATCGGCAAACAACCCAAAAGGGGATCAAACTCTACATGGCCACCAACAAATACGAATAAGAGATAAGCGATGTGAGGGTCACCGTACAAACACCAACAACATACAAAAGTAATCATAAAAGCGTGCTATAAGACAGAGACCGTGCCGCAGAGGCAGGGGAAAGCACAACAAAATGTGCGAAGAAAAAAAAACAAATCAAATAAACGAAAATAAACGAAATATGAATTACTGGCGGTCGACAACTAATACAAAAATTAGTGTCGTTGTCGATTAAATAAAAAATGCTATAATTTGAGAGAAAACTGAAAATGTGGCTAGAATTTTTGCTAACAAATTACATTGTTTTTAATGAAAATTTGATCAGATTGTTAAATTTTTCCGATGATAACATTACAAAATATGTGGAAGTCTTCGTGTACTTGATTTTTGAAATAACTCTATTTTAGTTACATGTATCCATTCGTCCCATAACAGAATATCTTAATAATATTTTAAATTATATTTTTATTTAAATTATTTGTTGACTTGCAAGACATCGTTACATTAACAAGTACATATCCACAAGTTGTCATGTCGAATTTATAAATAAATTTGACGTTTGATTAATATTTTCATTAAAACCGTATTAATTTGATCACAAAGAAAATGTTGAGAGCTAAAATCCATCAAGTGATTACAGTGAAAAAGAAAATATTATTTTCCTTATAAGATCGGGTTCAAACAGTTTGTCTGCACAATATTTGTCTCATTTAAGGGCTAAAATTAATAAACAAATAATATCTTGTAATCACACCGACATATTAAAAAAAATAGTGAGAGCCAAATTTAACTAAAAAATTAGAGGAAAAAAACAACAATTATAAACTTAAATTTATTATTATGACTAAAGTAATAAAAACATTTTAACTCCTTCTCAATTTTAGAATTGGACAAAGTAATCCTCAAAAAAATGTGTAATTTGATCGTTGTCAACTTATTTTAATGTTTTCTATCAATTTTATATAATTTTGTTTAGCCCATGATTAGGGATTAGCACGGGTCAGGTTTTTGGCCCACCAGAATTTTACCCGAAAATAAATACACTAAACCCAAATTCGACCCGAATGTATTTTTTTAAATCCGTCCCAAAAATAAATACTCTAAACCCAACCCGGCCTATAAAAAAATAATTTTAGGCCTAATTGTAAAAAAAAATAATTTTAGGGGACTTAATTGTAAAAAATAATAATTTTAAAGACTAAATTGTAAATAAGAATTCAATTTTAAGGACCTAATTATAAAATTATATAAAGAAGAGGTATTATTATAAATATCCGTAAAAAATTTAAGAGATTACACAATTAGTCCCGAGTCAGGTTGGGTCAGATATTTTCCACTATAAACCTGAACCCGACCCGACTTAACCCTTAATAAAAACTCGACCCAACCCGAGCTCGATATTTTATTAAAAAATCTAACCCGATCCGGCCGGGTAGGGTCGAAACCCGCCTGGGTCGGGTAAAATGCCCATCCCTGCCCATGATGTTTACATAATATGTTAATTTGTTTCTAAAAAAATCAACACATAAATTATAGTCTTACACATTTTTTAATGATGAAAGTTAAATTTTTATATTGTTTATTATTTCAATAAAAAATATATAAAATTGATGGAAAATGTTAATTTTATGACCAATTGTACTTCATTGACACTTGTGTATTTGACAAGATTAATCTACTCCTATTTTCTGAGAGGATCAATTGTTAAATTTTAAAATTAAAAGGGATCAATGGATATTTTTACCAATTAAATTAATCACATTTTTGCAACATAAAATTTGAAAAGTTACCTAATCGTTATTATTATTCTTCCGCTTCGCTCCTCGACAAGTCGAGTGCAGTACCAACCAAGGGTCCAAGAGAAAGCTTAGTTTCCTGGAATTTTGAAATTCCACTTTCCCGCGTTTCCTAGGTTACCAAACAGGGGTAAGAAAAAAACAATCCTCTCTCATCTTCTAAACATTACTTTAACATTTTCTTTCCTTTTGTTTTATCTTTCTTCTCCTTAATTTCTGTTTGTTTGCTTAGAAAACGAAGGAAAACGCAACAAAAGAAAAGGGAGAGGTACATGTCTTCTCCTCTTACAACGCTTAATTTCCCCCTCTTTTACCGTTTCGTTTCTCGTAATCGTCGATTTTGAGCACGAAAACAAGGGTTTCTTTAAACACTTGAGTTCTGATCCCAGAATCACGGATTTTAGTAATGAATTTCTTAATCAATACTGTATATTCGAATTAAATGGCCTTTTTATTTGTTTTGCAGATGGAGTCGTTATATGCAAAACTTTACGATAAATATGACAAACTCAAGGTATCGCAACTCCTCTTTCCCCCAACATTTTATTTTTAATGATAATTTTATATTTTCACATTTCCTCCCCTTCTTTTAAGATCTGTTATACAATTTATTTTTCTATAAGTTTGGTTACCAAAAAAACTAAAGAAAAGAGCGAAATGTTTTGTTTTTCCTCGTTCAATTGGAATAAGATTCAGCTTCTTAGTTTGATTAGAATGGGATTTTCGTTTTTTTCTCCTTTATCATCTGTTGACAAGCAACTATAGCTTTATATCTACTCTAATATGATTTTCGTTTTCATTTCTTTTTTTCAGAAGAGAAAACTGTCCGAAATGGATGACACACATAGAGATCAAGAAGAAAAATTCTTAAATTATGTGCGTGGTCAGTATATTTTCATGTTATAGTTACTATTTTTTTTTAATCTCTGTCTTCATATTTTATGTAAATCTCAAAGCCTGCTCTGTCTTTGTTTCATTTCGTGTTTATTTTGCATGGCCATATATCATAGAAATATATCTATCATTTGATTTCGGCTCTTACTTTAAAGATTAGTTATTATTTTGGACCTTCCTAATGAAATGTAAGGTAAAATAATGTGTTTTCTAATTCAACATCATTTTATCTCGAGCTTGAATGTTTAATGGTTTGACATATCTCATGGCTGATGGTTTCACATTATGAATAGCTTTAAAAGGGAAACAGGAGATGTCTGTGTTTCATGAAAGGTATAGTTTAGTAGTTGTGTCTTTAGCATCTCGAAATTTGATTTGGTGGTGATGGTAGAAGCTAGCTACAATAGCTTTTTGACATAACCATATTCTAATGGTTGAATGAACCAATATTTAAGGCCTAAGTTCTAGATGTGAAGAATATATGACATTCTAATCTTGTGTATCAAAGCAACGAGTTGATTGTTATAACCATGAATTTCAGGCTGTAGAATGAACCAAACTGCTTGCTAATGGCTTGCATTTGGTTCTATAAATGCTTGTTGAACTTCCACTAATTAAATGAACCAGACGACAACAGAAGTTCTATCTCACTGCCTTGGCAATTGTTCTGGTTGCTTTATTACTAGTTAAACAAACTTGAACAATCATTTAGGATGCCTCTAAATGCTTAGTTGTTTGCCTTCTCTTGTTACAGCTGCAGAGGAGTTGATACAGCACTTGAAGAGTGATAATGAAAAGTTAAATGCTGAAGTTAATGAATTGAGAATTGAAGTGGCCTCTATAATGTAAGTAAATTTAATTCACTTTCGGCCTTTACATGTTAGGATGCCA
The DNA here is from genome assembly GCA_019671005.1 of Hibiscus mutabilis. Lineage (NCBI taxonomy): Eukaryota > Viridiplantae > Streptophyta > Magnoliopsida > Malvales > Malvaceae > Hibiscus > Hibiscus mutabilis. The sequence goes on from CM033724.1 coordinate 2,852,357, forward strand.
GTGTCTACTTTCTTGAACTTTTGCACGAATGTAATATTGCAGGTCGAGCAAGGACAAGCAATGTGTGGACTACCAAAAGCTTTTACTTGAAGAGAGCCAGAAGTGTAAGTAGTAATCAGTTACTTGTTGATTGTTGTTTGTATCTCTTTCTTTCAATGTGGAATATATAAGTAATAGCATTGACATCCTTAACTTTCTTAGCATTCTTCTTGCTTCGTCTTTGTTGGATATGCTATTGCAAGGAAACTGGCATAAATTGATGCTGAGAGTGTTAGGTATGCTGGGTAAGAACGTATCAGTTTAAAGGACTGAAGAACTCAGTATTATGCTTTTGATTAAAGAATTGGACTTCTATGCTCAAGCTCTTGTTTGAATAGAAAATGAATTTAGGTTTTAGGTCTATCATTGACTTTGAAGTTGGTAGTTGGGTCTTGTATTGTTCTAGAGTTTGTTGAGGACTTGAGGTTTGTGCCTGTCCAGAATGCATTGGACAAAACCGTTTGGCTCATTTTTAGATGGACTGAAAAAGGCAATTGGGCATGTTAAATTGTTTTCAGCATTGCTATATATTACTTCCTCAGCACGGTTAATAGATCTGTTGCTTTTTCCTTCCCCTCACAGTAGAACTTTGGAAGGTTAACTTATAAGTTCGGTGGTTATCATGCTGATGATCAAATTGCATATTCACAATTGTCTACATCTCCATTTTTATATTCTATTTTGACATTTATACAAAGTCAATTATTGTTTGAACACTTCAATCACTAATTAGACATATATGAAGGTGAAAACAAGTATCTTAATTTGTACGTGGTGTCTTTGAAAGCGTAATAAGTTAGATTTGCAGACACTGGTAATTATCAGCTGAAAAAATATAGTATATAAATTTGAGAGAAATTGTACCTTTCTGGGGAAAAAAGGGATTGAATTTGAAGCTTTTTGGTAGATTTGCCTTTGTTAGATGTTTTAACTTTCTAGTGTTAAGCATCTCTATACCTTTTATTACCTAATGCTAAAATATATGGCAGGTAAAGTGCTTTCTGAGGAAGTTACGAGGCTGCAAAACCTGCATCAAGAGGCACATGTTAAGGGTGGCAATAGAGATATTATACCAACCGTCTCTCCAGGAAGTGCAGAAAGGGTTTCTGGTAGCTCCACTAGAATGATGACAAGAAAGCGTAGCAGGAAATCAGCTGCCGAGACAGAAGACTGCACTGTTACTCCTAATTCAGCTAATGGTAAAGTGACCACATCGTGTGCATTGACCAAAGACCTTCCTGAGAAAGCTTTGTCATATGAGGTTCTTCCACATGTTCAGCCGGTATATCCTCAACTAATCATCTCTTTACGAAAACAACTGAGTTTCTACTTCTCTACTGACTATTTGGATGATTATGCAGCCAGAATGCTGTAAAGGCATAAGTGCAAATGCCACTGATCCTGAAACTTGTCTGTTTCAACTTCTTATTGAGTGCTTAGTAGGCATGAAAATATCCGCCGTTAATCAAACTGAAGGACCATGCATCTCAGCTCTGCATCAATCAAGTGGTAATTCGTAATTTGAGAATCATAGCCAGTTCATTCAATTTTGAGTATTTCCATCTTTTTTTCTAGTTCCAGGTATTTCCCCCTTAAAGTCGGTATGTCATTGATTTGTTATATTTCGTTGTTTGAAGCATGTTTAGGCATCTTGGTTTTCTTTTGCTCGAGTGGTGAATCTGAAATTTTTTATTTTCCAAAAAGTTCCATGGTTGACATTTGTGTTCGAACTCTATTTTGGACATGGATAGGGACTATAATCATGGAAAAAGCATGAAAAAAAATTAAACATATATATGCGACAAGAACCAACATGGATTTTAATGAATACATCCATACATACGTGCTTAGTGACTTAGTGTTTCTGATATGTCATAACTATTCAAGAATTAGCTGATGCGTACAAGAAATGACTCATTATTTGATACTCTGGATGAATGAAACAGGTTACTCATTCAGCCTAACGTGGATAAGCAAAACGGGCGTAGAGGAAGCTGAGTTGGTGTACCGGGTATTGTCGTTAGGGACATTCGAGAGAGTGGCGCCGGAGTGGATGAGGGATGTCATTATGTTCAGCACAAATATGTGCCCCATTTTCTTCGAGAGATTAGCTCGTGTAATCAAATTGCATTGTTAACCGGTAAACTTTCTCCCTGTCTCTTTTCGGTCTTTGAATCAGATGTTAAGTAAATATGTATGCCAATGGTGATAACAAATAGTTATCAAATTATTACCGACTAAATCTATTGATAAGCTTGTAACTAAATTGACTATTTCTTTGTTTGGGACTTTGTATTTTCCCTTCAAAATAGTTATCAAATTATTACCGACTAAATCACATTGCATAGATAGAAATAATATAAAACCGAAATATAGAGTCGAGTTTCGATCATTCCCGGTCGAATCATCTGTTCAAATTTGTATGATCTGATATCTCATTACTCTTTTCGTTTAAACAAGCAGAGATAGCTAAATAAACAACTGTACGTTGCATTCCAAAGTTAAACAAGCTTTAACCATTACACCCCCAAATTATCAGTAATTTGGGTTCCTTTAGATGACAAAATCCTTTTGATTTCATTTGATAAAATGAAAGGTAAAAAAGGGTCTGATATCATACCAAGGATTGGAACTACCTGTTTTTTTTTACCATAGTTTATTTCCTACACCTCCAAGCTGATACCGAAAACAACGGCCGATCTTGCCAGCAAATTACGATGCAACCGTTCTCTTCCTTCATTTTATACCCATCACAGTTATACCCCTGCAGCAATCTCCTGGAGTGCAACATCCCGTAGTAACTCAAAGGGACGTTCCCAAAACCGGCCAAGTCGAGCCTTTGCATCCACTTCTCGAGCTTTTCGTGTCTCTCCTTCCTCTCAGCTCCCTCACAAGCTATTATGTTCTTTATTTCCTCTCCGAAAAGCATCTTTTCCACCTTAAGTCTCTCCAGAGATGTTCTTGAGACCGTGGACTCCGAACAATCGAACAATGCTGCATAAGAGTAAAGAGATTCTAATAGTCTCTCCATTAGGGTAGATCCATTATGGTTTGAATCTTGTTCTGTTACCACCATCAGTTTCGGCGACAGACCCCACAATGCATTAAGGAAGCTATCTATCTTCACTGAACCGGTTGAAGATAGTGGTGACGATGACGCCGAATCGGGACTAGGGCTATATCCATTAACCATATCTTTTTCAAGCAGCTCTCCAAAAGTGCTCTGGTTCATCTGGAGTGCTCTTTGCAAGTGAATTCCATTCAAATTCTTCGATCCTAATGGTGATTTCTTTCGATGGTGTTCATCATCAGAGGCCAAAAACGAATGCAGCTGGAGAACAGAGCTGATTGCAAGAGCCTCCCCAGTTTTAACCCGCAATTTCTCGTCGTCTAGATTCTCTAATTTGCTAACAACCGGATTGAACTGAAACGGGAGGTCCAATTTTTCAGCTTCTTCAGTCAATCTATGAGCCATTTGATCCAACACTTCTTTCTGTTGATGAATGCCAGTAATCCTCAAATGAGGCGGCCCTTCAGGCCTCGCACTCAAAGCTTGAATAAGCGCAACCCACTGCGCAGGCTCAGCTGCATTAAGATCGATTATATGAACCATCTTCTCACCTTCCATTGCTTCGATCACAGCTTGGTTTGTAAGCACAAAGGCCACCTTCAAGAAGGGGAGCAACTCGAAAAACAGTTTACGAACAAGGATTTCTTCGGAAACCAAAGTTATCCTCGTCAAATTGAGGGCCTTATGAAGACCAGGCCAGGCTTTGAGAATCCTATCAGCAAGCGCCTCTGTAAAATATGCAGCCATTCGCTGCATCGTATCGCCGTCCGGCGATGCGAGTTGGGAAATTTGCTCGAGTGCAATGTTGGCATTTTCAAGGCTACCATTCGCCACATGATTAGCACAAGTGAGCAACAAATGGATCAAATATAAACCCCTTTCTTCTGATTTCAACTCTCTAAGCCATGGATATGGTGATCCTAAGCTCGGTGAGAGTGACATCATGGAGAAAACTTGTAGAGGCGACGACGATGATGTTACAGACGATGATTCGTCTTGGAACATCGGCACAAAAATGTTTTGGTCTTTTTATTTAAAGAGTATAAAGCATCAAACTTTCATGCAAAGATTGAAATTTTGCATGTAGATGGAATTTACCAGAAACCTGAAACAAAACCAGATTTAGACCAAATAGTTAGGATCTAACAAGAAACAAAGACAACCCCAATTGTCTTACCAAATTCAAATATAAAACTTAACAATTACAGGAGAAAGAAGAAATCCTTACTGGGTCTAAGAAATCCTTGCCGGGTCTTGCAGTTTATCAAAAACCCAAATCAAAGCACATAAAGGTTGCCCAGATTGGAATCTGTGATTCAAGCAAATTATGAACAAAAAGGCTCTCTTTTTTTTTTCTCGAGAAAGAGAGAGAGAGAGAGAGGGTCAAATGAAGGGTTTCAATAAGAAAAGAAAAGGGGGAAAGGAAATGCTATTAGGTGAGGCGTTGGGGGTTTCTCTCTAATCTTATATGGCGAACATTGTCGACAATGCGTGAAGGAAAGCTTTGGCCTTTTATGATTTGTTGTCGTTCCCTCTGTCAGTGGAATATGGAATTTTCTGAGTAAAGCTTTTATCTTTTTCTCTCCAAGCTTTTGTCTTTTACTTTACCTCAAGTTTTGTATTTTTCCCCTCATCTCTTCAAATTTACTTAAACCCCCCAAAGCTTTCATTTTTAAGGCAAACTACACCAATAGTCACTAAATGATGAAAAAATAAAATTTTTTATTATTGATCTCTCAAATATTATAAAATAATCATTAAATTTATTAAATTATGACAAAGTATCATTAAATGACTAAACGCTATAAACAATTTGATTAATTTAATTAGGGGTAGACATTTGATCGAGTCGAGTTGAGTCGAAATTTTTTGAGTTAGTCGAGTTGTAGAGTCTTATTTTATAACTCAAATTTTATTTTAAATTTTTTCTAGTCGAGTTCGAGTTTCTGTTTAAATTTAATTGTAAATATTTATAATGTTATGATACTAATTAGTTTCAAGTTAAACGATTTTTTATAACCATATAGAATACACATGCATATTTCGTCATATTCTTTCATATGTGATATATATATATATATATATATATATATATATCATATAGATTTAAGAGACTCGACTCGAACTTGAAAATTAATCTACTAATTACTAAAAATTTTGAGTTATTTGAAATTCTATTTTATAAGTCGAGTTTAGTTTTTCCTACCTCTACGTTTAACGATCATTTCGTAACAATTTGATAAATTTAATGACCATTCCGTATCATTTTAGTAAATTTAATGATTATTTTATAATTTTTTAAAAGATAGTGATAAAAACAACTAATTTTCTATTATTTAGTGATTGTTAGTGTATTTTAATTTTTACCCTAGTTTTAATGGGTTCTTTGTTTTGTCTTTGCATTAGGTGGATAGGGAATCGGTGAAGCGTTTGTTTTGGCATCTTGTCTCAAAGACCCTGCCTTTTTAACAGATTCCCAAAGGAAAGAAACAGCCAAACATGCCCTAACAAAGACAAACAAAAGGATGGGTTCAGTTTTGTCACCTAGTGGGGGTTTTTCCAAGTGTGAAAGCTCAGCTGTCCTAAAACGGGGTTTTCTTCTGCCCTTGTTTTATTTGTTTTCAAACCCAATGACCATACAATTGGTATCATCTAAATCTTTATTTGCTGTATATATTAAGACAAATAGACAAGTGAGCTAAGCTATCTTCCACAACTATAATATACTACATTTATCTTTACTTGTTGGGATTTGTTCTTACCTCACCCCCATTATATTCCCTCACTTTCCTTTCCTCCTAAATATACTATGGAATTCCATCATTTGTATTTATATAGTATGTTTGTGCACTGTAAGTATAAACTTTTTTTTTTTGTTTAATTATCGATATACAATCTATTAGTCGATTAATTCAGATCGAGTACTACAGAGGCTTGTTATGAGAGCGACTCTCTCAACACATTTTGTTTCATTTACAACGTTAAGATTCTAAACGTTGCCTTTGTTTAAGAGATCTAATATCTCATCTCACTAGACCAACTAATAGTTGGTACTATAGTTTAAGGTTTAAGATATAGGATCAAAGATTTAGATTTTATGTTTTAAAGCTTAATTAGATATGCTTGTTAAAAAAAGCTTTTCACCTCGCATCAAATATTTTCCCTTGTACTTAGTGACATGTTAACTTTTATGTTAAATTCATGATGTGTGATGTTTTTACGGTTGAGTCATGATTGAGCCATAAAAAGTTAAGTTGATTAACTTTGAAATGATACTGTTCTAAAAGAAAATGAATCATAAAAATAAAAGAGTTATAGTTTAATTTCATTAATTTTATAATTAAAAGGTCTTAAAAAGTAATTAAAGAAGAAAAATGAGAGGTCGATATTTAATTTCAGTAATTTTAACTGACAGTGTCCTTAAAAAATAACAAACTAATATTTTTTAAGAGGGACAACAACTAAGTTACAATAGTTTTAAAATTATCAATGATCTAAAATACAATTAAACCATCAAAGTTGAATAATTTCTCCTCCCACTTACTATGTGTCTCTGTTGCCGGTTGCTTCAATGCCATGGTAGTTATTCTTTGGTATATATATTTGTATTGTAAGTGTCTTTCAAAATCCTTAATCAATAATAAAATGTCTGATCCTCGTCTTGAAAATGTATTAACCTTAAAATTTATAATCAACGAATATCTCTTTAAATCTACATAATCCAAACCCTGTTAAATTAAAGATCCGTTTTTGAAGAAGCTTCGCCGAACGTTCTATTTTTTTCTATTTTTGTACCCAACTTTTGAGTGAAATTTAATCTCGAAACACTGTTTCTGAAAAAGCTGTATTTTCAGCTTTTTTACCTAACTTTTTTTTCGACGGCAATCTCAAACGGAACCTATATATATTAAATATTGTATTATTTTAATAAAGTTTGATAAATATAATCCATATAATAACATATTATAAAATGTATAGATATAAAGAAATTGGAGTGGTGTTTATTTATTTATGGCAGGGAGTTGGTATAGTTTGGAATTATGAGACTCTTTAATTTCTGAGCAACATTTGGAGGAATTAGAGGCGGCTTAGGGCTTTTCGTGTTCAACCATGCAACCTCACAAATTGAGCTTCCTCCTCAAATTTTTTATCGTAAAATAGTTATTACCAATCTTTATAATCTTCTAAACCATTTACTCAACTGTTCTCACCTACACAAATTAGGCATTAATGTTATACAACAAGCTTTTTCTAAAATGAAATTAATATACGAACCTAACGAGTGGTTACAGTAAAGATAAATGATATTTATCTTAAAAAATTCGGGTTCAAACACCTGTGTGTGCAAGGTATACGTGTCCTGCCAAACATTTATGTTGAATTTGTTTTAAAGTGATATTTTTATAAAGTTTCATACTTATAGTAATAAATATCAAATGAAATTTTACACTTACTGTTTTCATATTCTCGACTTCTCGTATTTTATTTTTTTATAAAATATTTCACGCACATGTGGTGGAAATAATTTTTTTATGTGTATTAATTTTAAGGTTTAGGAATTTAGTTTAGAGTTTATGGACTTTTGTTTGGGAGTTAGAATTAGATAGTGTGGTTATAATTTAGGGTTTAGGGTTAGAATTTAGGGTTTAGGTTTAGGGTAATATGCATGACCGTCTCTAAGATTTTTAGGGCTCTGAGCGAAAACTAAAAAATGAGCTCTATATAACGAAATCATATCCCATTACTTTAAATAATTAATTTAATATTTTTTGGTTTAAACACCGATATCCAATCCATTGACTGACTAATCTGGATCGGGTGCTACAGAGGCTCGTTATGGGGGCGACACTCTCAACCCAATATTTCTTTAATAAACTATGGAAACACGATTAAACTTTGTCAAACACATTATTTTAATTGTTAGATTAATTTATTTATGTAGGAAAGAGAAGTATTTTTTTACTATTAGATTAATTTATTTATTTGATAAATTAAAAAATAAAATTTAAAAAATATGGATAATTAAATTTTAGGAGTCTTAGGCTTGTTGAGAGCTCTGAGTGGTCGGTGCTCCCCTTATAGCCGGCCCTAATAATATGTTAGGCTTGATATTTTAATCTAAAAACCTTAATTTCTAGTCACAACTCTTAAATTTTAAATCTTAAACTAATTCGCTAAGTCCTAAAACTTTTATATTTTTTATCTGGTGTTTAAACAATATGGTTTTACTTGTGAAAATTAGGTTAAAAAAGTAATCAGAATTGTTTGAGTTCTAATTCTGAAGATTTTTTTTATATGATGCGAGTCAGTTGGATCGGACTCATATTCTTACACTAAATAAAATCTTTTATATTTTTTATTCATAAAATTTAAACTCTAAACTTTATTTAATAAATATCAAATTCATTATTATTCAACCACATAAATATAAATAAATTAAAATAAACATCACCTGAAAAATCAATCCTAAAATTGAAAAAAAAAATCAACCTTCTTTTATAATCCCCTGCAGAATCCCATGTGAAGAGCACTTGTGAACAAATAAAAGCATCGTTTCTATGTAAAAATTCAATTTTTCTTTTTTGTAAATTTCAAACCGACTTTGGAAGTTACATTTAATGTTTGCTTTAAATGGCCCACACAAGACGGTTCACCCTTCCTCATAAATTAATCCTTTATTTTATTTTCTTGCAGTTAAAAATAAATAAATGGAAATATTATGTTTTATTTATTATAAAAAAGTCCCTTAGTTGTCCTGTCATTTATTTCAATCACGTTTTAGAATGGACCCCAAGAGAAGGATGATCATATGTAACAAGTTTCGGATTGGTTCAATGACATAACTCAACATTATATATTAAAAAATATTTCGATCAGGGGTGGAGTTATTTTTAAAATTAGGGTTAATTGATCATACTTGATTTATTAAGGTATAAAATTTTCAAAGAGTTAATATAGATTTTTTAGAATTTTTTATAGGAAATAGTAGAATTGACCCCTATATAATTTGTTGAGTTATGAGGTCGACAATACTTATTGTAATGGTATGAGAATTCTTCATATCTCATACTCGGCTCTGACCCAACTATATAAAAATCTTGACTCTGCCACTGGTTTCGATCTTTATTAATTTGTAAATTTGAGCAGGTCAAATCTTGTTTAATTCCAAAAATAAAAAAATGAAAATTTTATTAATCATATATTTAAAATTTATAATTATTCTTTTATTTTAAATCTAAATTATTTAACTATTAAATTTCTCATTTTTATTTTTATCTTTTTTACCAAACAAAATCTTAACATTTAATTCTTCGGTTATGAATCTTCTGCATACACAATACATCAAATTTATGACCTGCTTAATAATATCAAATTGCTTACTATTTGGACCGATCAATTGATGAGGTAAGTGGTTTTAAGCAAACAAAACTTGGTTTTCAGCTGTAAATTGGAATGGAGAAGAAAAAACAATACCAAGAATTGAAAAGAGACGATACAGACGAACAAAGGTGGACAAATGGCCGTCTTTATAGATTAGAATTTATATTATTATATAGTAGTTTTGTTGGTTTATTAGGTTGATGCGGATGGAACACATGTTTGGCCTGTTTCGGTTCACCTTCAATGTTTGCCTTTGAGCTACCACCACACCACTGTTTCAGACAAAACTCTAAATTAAATAAAATGAAAAAAATCCCTTTTTTATTTGTTTAATTCAATTGAACTGCAAGTGACGCGCATGGTAATTCCTCACGTCTTTTGATGTGCCAGGTATTGTTGGTCTAAGTTATTTGTAAGAAAAATGAGTTTTCTATTCAATTTTTACTGTTGTTGCTATAATATATATATGTATGACAGTGTGAGTTTGAATAATTTTAAATGTTTAATATCTTTTAATTTATAAGTGATGATGGTTTCAAGGATAGAACCAGGATTCGAGTTTGAGGGAGACAAAGTATAGTTTATTTGAAAAGTGGGGGCACTTCATAAGATTTTCAAGTTTAGTATACAAATGAAAAGAAATTAAAAGATTGGAGTGGCAGTAGGGGGGCTACAGCCCCTTCAGGTTTATAATTTAAGCTTTGTATAGAAAAAGGGTTGTTGAATAGTCTCAAAGTATGTTATATTTACGAGATTTTTTAATTAGTTGTGTGACTAAAGATATTTATTTTTTTTATTTTTTAAGTTTGAATTTCGATATTTACAATGGAATTATAAATACTGTTCTATTATACCAAAAAGTAAGTTATAACTACTATTGTTTGAGGGCGAATACATGTGAATCTCATAGAGAACAACTGCATACTCATTATATAATTTAAGCTTTGTACAGAAAAAGGAGTTGTTGAATAGTCTAAGTAAGTTATTTTCGAGAGGTCTTTTAATTGGTCGAGTGTCTTTTCTTATATTGAGTGAATTTGAATTCTGATATTTACACTGAAATTATAAATATTGCTCTATTGTACCAAAAAAGTAAGCTATATATACTTTTGTAGGATAATTCATTATTACGATACGTAGGAGAGAGCGTGAGTTCGAAAACTTTTCCCTCAGAAAAACCATTGAATCTTTGAATAAAAAAGATCTGTCGTTGGAGTTAGGTTAAGTATGATATTAAAGATGTAAAGGCTGATCCAAAATCATCAACAATTACATGTACAAGTGCAGAAAGTTGGCAGGAACAGGACTGGGATACTTTTGGTTGTTTGAATAGTGCAGCCAAGTAACTGGATCCATGAGAAAAGGGTGGCTCCAACTCATAACCATGTGGTTAAGGCGTCCCCATTTTGAGGGTGTCGGCATCGACAGTTTCCTACGAGGAAAGTTTGGTTTTGTTCTCCACAGCTGCAGACATCAAATCTGTCCATGGTTTGGTCAGCAACTTGATTGAAAAAACGAGGAAAGTTTGATTCGCATGCACTTGCCAGCACAGTCTTGTGATGTGCTCCATGCTGGTTTTCTTCTTGTTGAAGGACGACAGCATATCTTTTTCAAAAACGTTTTCCGAAACAATGAATGAGATGGAAAAACAAGATATTTTGACACCATGGGTCGATTCGATTGAATTGTGATAGCAAAAGACACAGTTGGACACGGTCATACCGATGCACTTTCGAGCATTTCATGTGCCTCTGCAGCGATTCACAATGTGATGCAACAGATGATTTGAACCTCTGTTTTTTTTTTTTTTTATTTATAAAAACTGAGAAATTGATCTAATTGTTGCTGAATATTTCTATTTTAAGACCCAACATATTGCATAATATGTCGTTCCAAGTAGTTGTCCCCAAATGTTTTCACTAATCTTTATTTGTTTATGTAGTTACATGTTTTCCATTGCTCTCGTAATTTCGTTTTTCAATTCAAGACATTCTATTAAGGACGAAATTAAAATTAAACAATAAGAGAAGGTAAAGTCGCTTAACCTCAAAATTAGCAGAACTTGAAAGTATTCAATTTAAAATTTGAAAAAATAATGCCTCAACAAGAGAACAAATATTCAAATTAATAGAGACTAAATTATTATTAAAAAAATTAATATAAACATTTTCGTTCCCTTAATAGCTTCGTCCTACATCCTATATATTTTCCCTTAGTAGATCTATCACAAGAAAGATGGTACTGCCCTACCCAGAAAAGTGGAATATAACATCTAGCATGTCTTGGGGGCACAAATTTTTTTACATTAAAAAGTATAATGAGATTTTTACCTATTTAGACCTCTGATTTTAATTTATTTGAACTCCGTCCCTAATCAAGAAATGTTCTCATGGTCAGATATGTGCTGAGCAAGATCAATTCTCGACTAATAGAAATGTTGGCAGACGCAACAGCGATCGAGCAAATCCTATGCCATCTTGTAGCTCAAGGGCCAAGGCTAAGAGCAAGGAATTCATGCGACAGGTAAATAAAAAAAACACTATATCCAGAAGATCGAAACATTTTTTTTTTATTTTCAACTTTAAAATAAAAAGAAAACAAGTCAACAAAACGACGACGTATACTGAAAACATACTAAACGATACATATCACTGAACAAGAATAAACTACTAATGTTCTTGCAATTAATGGTTAATTTTATGGTGTTAACCTTTTGAATTGATAGTTCGTATTAATAATGCAAGATGACCAAAATGTAGAGAATTTAAAGTATAAGGACCAAATCCCAAAAGTTTGATTATGAATTTCAAACTTTTTATTTTATGAAAATAAAAGAAACCAACTTAACAATAGTAGTGACAGACACAAAGATCATTGATATCATACAAAAAGAAGCAATATCCATAAGCACCTCCTCCGTGTCGCTTCACACAACCGGCGCTGCATCGATCTTTGTCGCAGCCACCGGCACCTAAGTACCGTACCGAGTCACACACAGGTGATGGTCTCCCATCAATCTGTGAAGAAGCATCAGTAATAACCCAGTTTCCTGTAACAAAACAAAAAATATGAAGTCATTTTCTCACAAATGAAATGAAATGAATGACAAATATTTAAATTGTGGTTGCGGTCATGCTTTCGGTCGCGATGTTTTATCATGGTTGAGGACAATAACAGATTTATTGCGGTCATTGTGGACCGTTATTTTCACGATAGCGATTTTAGACAGTATCGTTACCGTTATATACCAACTGTTACCACAGTAGCGTACCGCTATTTGAATCCCTGAAAAATGGCTAAGTACTTAACCGAGACATTGATGAGAGAGTATGGATGGTTTACCGGAAGCAAGGAAGAGAATTAGCAGAAGCACGGCTGAAACGGAGAGGGTCCTCATGGTTGAAGTAGTGTTGATTTTGCTGTCAAGTATTGTTGTTTTCCCCCATATTTATTAAAAAATTAAGAATCAGTTTATTTTCTAATTAATGCTAATTCTCATTACAAAACCTTTTTCAATGGACTGTTTCCGGATGCTATTCACTTAAAACTGATTATTAATTATATGTGTCTTATAAAGAACTGCTACAAGCCATATAGCTTACAAGTATACAAAACCAGAAAAGAAAACCAAACATATGTATGCATCCATGCTAGAGGGATCACCCACATAAAGAACAAGAAGTCTATATATAGCAAGCTATGGAACATGTATACCGTAGCTGAAATACTCTTCTTTATATCTCGACTTTAATTAATACAAGAATATGCGGTGTTGCAGCTAGTGAAATTTTCATTTATATGCAACACTGAGGGCTTCTTCGGCTTGCTTGTATGGCATTGCTAGCATCTAGATGTTGGAAAGCAGCTGCCCGCCCTCGGCATAACCTCTAAACAATATGTTCGGATAGCCCATCTTTAAGTCTTCTTGCTTGAGTTTTGATTAATTTTTGGTTTCCGATTCATTTGATTTATATACACAAAAAACTCGAATAAGAATCTGGTTAAAGATTGTAGGGGTAAACTCATGTTTGGTTCCATTAGTTACTGTAACTTTATCCCTAATTTATAGAACATTTCATTTAAGTAAATCTTATTTTTTAACATCGTTATTTGAATAAATATCATAAAAATAAACAATATAATGGTAATCAATTGTATAACAAAGAAGGAAATGTAATGAGCATAGATTTTACGTGAAGATCTTAGACAAGAAACAACAATGAATTACTAAGAGAAAATTCATTATAGTTGAAATTGTAAAAAAATAATTGTGAACTGCAATTATGACTCCATTCATCCTAAATGTTAAGTTCTTATTATCTATATAAATAATTTATTACTTGTTACAAAAGAAATCTAAATAACAAGGAATAATCTCACTAAGTTTCCTAATTTTTTTATTAAATAATTTTTATTAAATAAGAGGTATTACATTTCTATATCGGCATTCGAACTCATACAAAATGAGACAATATAAGTATTTTTAGTCACTAGGCCAATTAGTGGATCTCTTAAATTTTCCTACTTTAATTATTATATATATATATGTGGGTATGAAATAAATCGGGTGGAGGGACAAAACTAGGATCAAATATCTCACAAATTTTTTTCGACTTTAATTATATCTTTCACATTATATATATATAGATATGAAATAAATTAGGTGAAGGACGAAACTAGGATCAAATATAAGGAGGGACAAGAGTCCGGTAAGCCTTTAAATCAGAAAAATAGGATTGGACAAAATCTTTATTTGATCTTACTGGACTTATCAGAACTATATATTTTATAACTCAATTTTTTTTTTTTTTATGGTATCTAGTTTTTTCTAAAAATATAGTATTTACTTGCAACTATTTATAATATTATTGTACTAATTGGTTGCAATATAAACATGTTTCTATAATCATATATGATATACATATATATATATATATATATATTTTATATTTTTCATATGCGATATACATATATCATGTAGAGTTGAGAAACTCAACTCAAACTTAAAAATTCATCCACTAATTATTAAAAATTTTGAGTTATTTAAGTCTCATTTTATAACTCAAAAGTTTATTTAATTTTTTTTCAGTCCAGTCAAGTTTATAAAAATATAATTTGAGTCAATTTTTTTTTTTACCTTGAGTCGAATTTAACAACGAGAGACTATCCACGTGTCTAGGAAACTTTCATATGTCTAAAAAATCCTGTTTAAGGAGGGGCACGTGTTTGCCAATCTGGACTGGACTTATCAGTACTATTTATGCCCATTTGAGTGCAGCAGCAGCAAATATAAGACCCACAAACAAACGGTTCCTCTTCCAATCACCATTTTCATGGCTACCAAGCTCTCCTTCAAGCTCCAATTCCCTCCAGAGAAACCCTCAAAAGCATTTCTAAGAAAGCCAATTTTGGCTCTTTCAAACCTAAATTACTGTGATGGGTTTGGATTCTCCAAGAAAAACTCAAGCTTTAGAGGACAACTATCGGTGAAAGTGAATGCTCTGCAAGAAGAAGTGACCCAATCTACTAATTCAGAAACTACCCTTCTTTCCCCAACAACTCTTCCTTCTTCCTCTAAGCTTGTTCTTGTTGTAGGCGCCACCGGCGGCGTCGGTAAGCTCTTTTTTCTTTTATTTTGAATTTGTATAATTTTGCGGTGTTGCTTATTTGTAGCTGTGAATTTATTCATTGAACTGTGCATTTGTTTGTTTTTTTGCCTAGCTCAAGCTCAGTTCTGGTATTCATTAAATGGCCATATCATTATTAAGAAATTTGTTTCTGGCCTAGCTCTGGTCAAGTAGGTTTGGTTAACTGTTCATCATACATTTGAAGTATAGTACTCTATTAAGTGTTCTAAAGGTCAAACTTTTAATAATAATTTGGCCATTTAATTTGAGTATTAAGAGACTCAAACTTGTCTTGACTGCGTATTTGAGACTGAATATCTGAATAATTTAGCCATTTACTTGCACCTTCAATCAGACTAGGTTCACAAGTATGAATAAGGGGAGAGAAAGAATTTATGTTTATTAAATTTTGGTGTTTGGGTTTCCACTGATCCCTATTAAAAAAAGTAAACAAAATGTAGAATCCGGTTGTAATATCCGTAAGCACCTGCTCCATATTGCTGCTTACAACCGGCATTGCACTCATCATGCTTGCAGCCACCTCCATGCCATGGTTTCTCACACATGGCTTGAGCATCTGTATTCTGTAATAACCAGTTTCCTGTAAGAAACAACAAATTTGAAATCATTTGCTCACAGATGAAACGAATGGTAAGTACTTAACTAAGACATAGATAAGAGATTATGGATTATTACCTGAAGTAAGGAGGAGGATAAGAAAAAGCGCAGTTGGAACGGAGAGGCCTTTCATGGTTATGTTATTTAGTTTGCAGTTGTTGGTCCACACTCTAGTTTCAGGTAGTGTAGATATTGCTGTCAAATATTGTTGCTTATAGTATTTATAAGAAGAAATTTGCTTCCCATCATTTCTTTATTACTAACATATATCATGTTAGCATACAAGGAATTGTATTAGTAGAGTATATTTTCATACATAATCAGATATGTAAATGTATTCTATTGAATAAACTGAAACTTTTTATGGACCAATTTGTTTCAATGCATAGTATCTAACAAACAAATCTTAATCCTTCTTATAAGCCTACTATACCACGATATTCGTCTTCTTATGCCTTCTTATGCGCTAATCATGTAGAAAGTACTAAGGGGAGATATTGGATTCTATAGTACTTCCTAAGGATGTAAGACACCTATGGATTTTGTTCCACATTATGTAATGAATTAAACATATTCCTATTGACTATTGACTTCAATGTATCTAAACTTAGTGCACTCACAAGCAAAGTGAACCGGTGGTTAAATTTACTTCTGATAAACGTCAAAGTTTACTTGCTATTCCTAATTTTGGCAAGTTGATCTTCTTTTCAGGGCAGTTGGTTGTGGCAGCTTTGCTGAAACGGAACATCAAATCACGCCTACTATTACGAGACCCCGAAAAAGCAGTTTCTCTGTTTGGTAACCAAGATGAAGAGAAGCTACAGGTGGAAGTTTCATCTGATACATGAACCATTCATGCTCATCGATTATGTTTTTTGAATTTCCATTGATTTTATGTTGCAAACGGTGTTCTCGTTTATTTATTTATTTTTCGCTATATATAGATATAAAATTTAATTTTAAATGATTTTAAATTTTGATAGATTTTTAAAGGGGACATGAGAAACCCAGCAGATCTAGATCCATCTATGTTTGAGGTTTGTGCTTCTTACTTTTGTCTATCGAGCCTTTAACTTCTTTCCTTTTATATTCTAGATAAATGGCATTATTTGGGTTGCATTAATACCGACAAACAGTTTAGAGTTTTCAAATGTCTTAATCTTTTATGGTTTTCGTATAGGGGGTTACGCATGTGATTTGTTGCACAGGAACAACTGCTTTTCCTTCCAAGAGATGGGATGGGGATAATACTCCTGAAAGAGTAGGTCAGAAATAGCTTTAATATACAAATAATTCAACATTTTGTTATCAACATTACATTTGTCATTTTTCCATGGAATGTTACATGCTTAGTAATGAATGAAAAACATATTCATCAAAAGCGGTAGATGTCTCCGACACTTGACATGGGCTCTTATGTGGACATGCGCAAGTGCACATAGAGACACAGACTTTGACTGTTTTGTAATTTTTTGAAGATTGGGAGGGTGTAAGGAATCTTATATCTGCATTGCCTTCGTCATTGAAGAGAGTGGTTCTTGTTTCATCAGTTGGTGTAACCAAGTTCAATGAACTACCATGGAGGTAAGAAGAATAGTTATTTGGAAAATCTTTTGGATGGTAAATTAGAGTTCATCGTGGCTTGCCTCTGTCTCTCGGTTAGCATTATGATTTCTTACAAATTGCCTCGATATTTCTTCTTTCCATTTGTGCTATAAGAAATGAACTTACCTTTCAGTGAAACAAAAAGGTATCATGTTGGATTCCATGCTGGAAAAAATAGTGGAATAACATCTCGTATGGCTCAATCATGTTATTTGAGGCCTGTATATTTAAAAATATCTGATGGGTGCTGGTTTTCGGCTAAAACTTTTCAGCAACTCTGTCTATGTCTATGTTAATTTTGGCAGCATTATGAACCTTTTTGGGGTTCTCAAATATAAAAAGAAAGGGGAGGATTTTCTTCGAGAGTCTGGCCTTCCATTTACTATTATCAGGTAAGTGGCTAATCATAACATTTTTTATTAATGTGAAACAGTACATCAACATGCTTTTGGTGGTTGTATATTCTTCAATGTTTTTCCAAACAACACCCTTTTGTCTACAGAGCTGGTAGATTGACAGATGGACCTTACACGTCATATGATCTTAATACTTTGCTTCAAGCTACTGCTGGGCAACGTCGTGCAGTTGTTATTGGTCAAGGTATGTTTAATCTGGTTTTTCAATGGGACAATGAACCGTTTTTGATCGTCACAACGTATTTCAACAGCAGTAATAGGGAAATAGAAGTTGCGATTCGTTGCAGCCATCCTCGAAAGTGAAATTGCTCTGATCTGCTCTTCTCTTGATATGGACATTTTAAATCATGCAAAAGCTTTGCACAGAGATTCATATACAAATGGTTAAGCAGATTATATAAGCTGTTTATTTTATTGTCATTTCTTTGAAAATAACGCAGGAGATAAACTGGTGGGAGAGGTAAGCAGGCTTGTGGTTGCCGAAGCTTGCATACAAGCATTGGACATCGAATTTACTGAAGGCAAAATTTATGAAATCAACTCAGTTGAGGTTAGTACAGAAATTTGCTGCAACAAGTGTATGGGAAATATGGGGCATTCCACACATGCAGTCATTTACATTTTAGTTTTTCCCAAACTGGAACATGACGGATGCAATATGAGCATATAGATCATTAAACCTGTTTGATTACCGAAAGATGACAAATGAATAGAGTTAATGGTCTGGTTCCTATAGGCAAGTAATTTTAAAACATTTTCACCTAACAGTTCATTGACCGATAATCGATATGTTCCACTTGGGACTTTTATTTAGAACAATTGTTTTTAAAGCCCTCTTAACAATATGCCACATTCTCCCATAGCAATTAGGTATTGATATTGATGATAGGTTAACTTGTGGACTTTGAGAGAACTCTCTTACTTTGGAACGTTATGTTTCGAAAATGCTTGGATCCTTTATTCACACAGATCCATTTTGATTTAGCATATACATCGTTTCTTGCAAGAGCACATGGTTTCAACTAAGTTAAACCTTTATCTTAGAAGGGTGCTCGCATTAGGTTGCAAAAGAGAGCATAAAAGTTTCAAGCATATTCAAGCTGCTTTGCCAAAGTCGATAATTGATGTATTGATTTGTTTTGTAGGGGGAAGGTCCAGGAACCGATCCAGAAAAGTGGCAACAGTTATTTAAAACACCCCAAGTATAGTTCCACAATAAACATATCTCCTAAGAGTCTTAGAAGAATTGATACTACTGCTTTAGTCACTGTGTGTATATCTTTTATCTTTTGCAATAGTTAAGGCTGTCTTCTACACAAACCTTCAGATGTTTGCAATGATGCATGTAGCTTTGCAGCCACTCAAATGGTAATATATATGCGTACTTGAGTACCCAGAAAAGGTTCATAATCATGCCAGAACCATGCAAGTATGGAGTTGTTAACAAGTTTTAGCTGCTAACCAAACAGGCCAGCCCACCTCCCCAGGAATTATATTTTTGCAGCATAAGCCAAAATACATAAACTCCAATGCTTCTATGATGTCAGATCAAGTTAAAAACACTTATCAGTTGGGGAGGATTTTGTGGATTTTTTAATATAACCAGATCATCTATTTTATTAATCAGATTTAAGGTCTCATCTACTAATCGACATGTAATAAGTTATGTGGTTATTGATCCTTACTTCCATAATCCTTTTGTTGATCATCTCACTTTCCTATCATACGAGAACCAAAATATCTCAGTAATAATTAAAGAGAAAAAGAAGAAAAGAAAAAATATCAACCCTTCAAGTAGTAAATGGAAAATGCACTTGAAACATTTTCAGCTCTTGGTACAGAGTTTATAAGGAATGCCTCAAGTTAAATCGAAAGGCATGCCTCAAATAAACTCATCTCTTCATCAAAAAGCAAAAGAAGATTCATACCTTCATTATTGTTAACAAAATTTGCATCTGTCAAAGCAAAATATCCAAAACTGATAATGTACACTTGTTTCCAACGTATGTTCTCTGAAATTGAATTTGAGATCTTTTTTCCTGCTATTCTTGTGCTATACAAGTAAACGAATTACTCGACTCACTACCAAAAAGAAACTGTAAAAAGAGTTGAAATTTTTGTTGCAAGACTGCTCCAGCATACCTTGCTCATGTTAGTCGATCTTTCTTCCTCATCCGCCTTTTACATGGATGCAACTCTCATCTTGTGGATTCCTTCTTAAATCCACCCATGAACAGTCGGGTACAAATAGCGACTTATCATTTCCATGCCAAAAAAAGAATCCCAGCAATACTCAAAGGCTGAAGTAATCCATGCCGCATGGTCAAAGCCAATCGGCACAACTCTTCTACTGACTATCATCCAGCAGTGCAGTGTACTACAAGCTTACCTTACTAGATGCCCGATGGAAAACCTTGCCTCTGGAAATCCAGTTTAACGCATCCGATATGGTCTCTCATTATTGACAAGACGTTTATCTGATGGTCCTGCCCCAAGAATCCCCAAGGAGTTTGGATCTACTACACGGATACCACTGTTCATAGGTCTGTGAGTCCCGGGCTGTAGTTGAGGTTGAATATCCACTTCTGCTCTCCGCCGTTGTTTCCAAGCTTCAAACTTTTCAGCATCAATGCCTTCGTGAATTGGGTGTGATGTTTGATGAGCCATGGCATTCTTGTACCCTCTTTGCTTCTCAACAGAACGCGAGAAAGGAGGGAAGTAGTTAGGATCACCATCTCTATTGACATAACCAGACACAGAGCCATTCATATGGTAGGGTCCAATCCGTCCATCTTCTTCCCGCTCCTGCTTAAGCTTGGAATAAATCTGATGCAGCCTCTCACCAGAAAGATTCGAGAATGTTGAGACATAGTTCCATAAACACATAGTCATCCCTGCAATGAATTCAAATTAAATGGAATTTATCACACATCTGGACTCTTTAAACGTTTAAAATTGTGAATGTGCATGTGAGAAACCAAATGCATAGGTGAAAAGGTGATTAAACAAATAAAAAGAAAACATCAATAGCAGCAAGAAGAACCACATACTATCTTGTCTATAAAGCTCATCTTCATGTTCCAGGACAATTTCATCTATCCTCCTTCCAAGAAGCTGCAAATAATTCCGAATTTTTGAAAGCACCTGGAAGCGGATGGAACTTTTTCAGTTCACTAAACAATAACAAATACAAAAGGAATCTATAAAACAGAAATAGCTAAACCTTGTCCTTGGGAAGATCAGCACTAGTAGTCTGCAATCTTTGGAGAATACTAAGGGTTTTAATTTCATCAATCACGACATCTTCACACCATTCCATCCATTTCACTTCCTTAAACTGCTCATATACCTCCTCATTGTCCGACATTTCACCTTCCTCTTTAACTAAAGGTTCAACTTTCTGTGACCTCCGACGTCTGTCCCTACTCATTTTAAAACCGACCTTAGGAGAACCTGGTTTCCCCTTCTTATCTCTTCCACGAGATATTGATACGTTTAGAGGATTCTGCTTTTCCTTCTTTGAAGCCTTTCGACCAGCTTTGGTACCATCATTCTTACCACCAATTGCTGCAACTTCCTGAGGAGAAAAGTACCAGACAATTTAAATATGGATGGATGATTAGGATAAATATGAAGCTTAAAGCTTAGAATAAAAAAATCATGAGTTCCAACTAATTTCGGTCACTGGTTACTAAAACCTAAGTTGTTCAAAATCTTAGTTTTTCTTGAAGTATCAATGTTTGGTGCATATCTGGACATGGATATGGGGATATAATAAGCCCTCCAAGAACCCTCCAAATACATGGAAAAGTTTTTAAAAAACTGAACGCACCCATATCAGATAAACACTCTATCCGAAACTCACCCAAATCCAAGTGAAAACATAGTTAGACCAAGTATGACTTATGAGGTCAAAGAAAAAGGCAGTTTGTTAATTCTCTACCAAATACAAGTAAATATAGCAAGAAGTTTTCAACACCAAGGACCTATAGAAAACACACAAGGTTATAGGTCAAATTCTTCTATTTGTCCCTATACTATGTGTAAGTTGTAGATCTAGTCCCTGAACTCAAATTTGATCATTTTTAGTCCTTGTACTTTCCAATGTTTGAATTTGGACATAACAGAAACAGTAACCGTGAAATCTGTTAATTCAAATTCTGTTATTAGTTACTATGTTATGCTTAACTTGTAGATTTAGTTGTTCTAATCCAATTTGATCATATTGCTCTGATATTGTCTGGGTCAGGACTGAAATTTCAAGATGAAAAAAGTGCAAGGACTAAAATTAACCAAACTAGAGTACATAGACTAAATCCACAACTTATGCATAGTACAAGGACTAAAAAAGTGAATTTTTTTATTAAATAGAAAGAACTACTCCAGCCAAAGCAGTAAGAATTACTCTCCATATTATATTGAAATTGGAGAAGTACCATTTCCAAAAGTGCATTAGAACGTTCCTTCAAATTTGGGGCCCGTGGTAGAAAGGTTTCATGGTGTTGAAGTTCCACAGGAGCAATCTTCTTCATGAGGCCAAGGCTTTCATCTAACCTTATCTTTTCCCAATTTCCAAATCCATGGTAGTGTATTCCCAGAAGCAATCTTGCATCATCAACTGCTGGGAATAACAGGATAAATGTGAAACATCAATAGAAAATTTATTTAATTATATTCCCAGAACAAAGAAAAACATAAATGGAATATACATACTCTGATTCCAGCCACAACCTTTGGACCAATTAGAGGGTTTAAGATACATCAACACACGGAACTGTTTTATAGGATCTTCATACCGACTAATTCGATTTGCTAACAACTGAAGTTCCTGGACACGATTGAACAGATCATTCGCCTTAACAGGGACACCAAAGAAGTCCAATAACGGTCCCTACAGGTAATTACCACATAAAAACCAGAATCACAAAATGCTCTAGAATTTCAATGGATAAAGAACGTCCATGTAGAATCATGGAGAACCAAATACAATTTATTAATTCTTGTAGAAAACCTTAGGTTCAGCATTTCCTACTTCAACTGCTTCTCTGCACCCTTCAACTAAAGCTTGGAAAAGCTCAATCTGTGCATCAAGAGGAGCTGCTGCCACAGCACCACCAACTTCCTCTGCTATCAAAGTGATTCGACTCTCATTTCCAAATTTCATAACCTAATTTTTTGGAGTAAAAAGAAATTTCCAAAATCGAAGCACATAAAATCAGTCAACAGTACCTACAATAATTGAAGAGGAAAATGCAAGAAATTAGAGAAGACATGCAGAATGATTGAAGTTCAGATGCAGCAGGGTACTCTTTCTACTACTATTTACTAAATACAGAAAGATAGGCCAGATGTCAGTTCTAAGTTCTAATTGGGAGGAATGGGGCTGATGTAGCAAGAATATGTACATATGTTACCCTGACTCATCTTTCTTCAAATACCTGTTACTGACGCATATATTCTAGACATGGGCATGGGGGTATGATCCACCAAGGACTCTCCACATGCAGGGAAATCTTGGAAAAACTAAATATACCCATTTCAGACACAGACCCATGTCTAACACACCTGATTACAAGTAACATAGGTTTGTACAAGGGGACAAGAAAGAAATTTAAGTGGTAGGACATTAGTCCCTTATAAATTACATTTCAAATGTTTTCAAAAACCTACTTTCTTTGTTGCTAAATTAACTTTCAGAATTCAAAGAAACAATTAGGTTAAGATGCCATATTGCACAATACAGCAAAAAATGCAGAAAAGCTCCCATCAATAATTCAAAGAAACAATTGGAAGAGTCGTAGGTCTTTGGCTTACATCACATGCAGGCCTTATTGGCCAGTTGACCTAAAGAAGACAATAAAATCAAACAAAAGATGGAAAAGAGGCCAGAATATGATTGCAACAAAGGCTGGCTATCCATAAACAAAGATGGGTTCAATATTAAAGGATTTTTTCTAACATTCAATGATAATAAAAATAAAATTTTATAGCTATGCCTCAATTAACTAATACATTATGTTAATAAAAAAAATGATGTGGGGTGGGACCTGGGAGGCATATGTAAAAATGACGTGTCTCCAGATAGTAGATTAAGTAGGCAACATTCGTAATATGCTGCAAGATTGCATAAAAAATATGAATAGAGAAATATGTTTTAGATACCAGACAAATTCCAGAAGACTAAGAAACTTACTGCTCGAGAAAAGCGCAGAGCATCTCTTTTAGGCAGATTCCCATGAGACCATCCTCTCACTTGAACAGTTGCTCCTTCAATCATTGGTGCCAAGGGGGCAGAGTATTCTGCTTTACGACGCTTTTGTACTCTCTCCTGAAACTCCTGAGAATCAGAGCCTTTTTTCTTTTTGTTACTTCTCGCAGATTGACTTGTCTCAGCATAACTCTTGGTATTCCTTGCAGCATGAGGAGCAAGAGCATCCTAAAGGGAAAAGAATAACTTAGGCAAATGGATCCAACTAAATGTCTAATACATGGAACTTAAAATTGTACAAATAGCATTCTAGAAACTTTTCATAGAATAAGATTGATAAAAAATAGAAGTATCACATACTTCAGCATGGGCAATGGCATCTGGTTTTATCCAACGACTCCAGAAAGTACTATCATCTTCAGCATTACAGAAATTCGCAACCTGGGCATGATGAAAGAAATGGAAACCAGTTAGACATGGAAGAACCTAAGCACCTATTATAACAAAACTCCACCATAAAAAAGCATTAGTTGCTTGCCTTAAAAGCACTCAACAATTCATTCCCTTCCTCCTCTCCCACTTTCTCTTCAACCTTCTCTGCTCCTTCAAGAATTTCATCTATATCCATACTTAACAGCCTCTTTTTGCTTTCTTCATCATTTCTGTCCTCCTTGAACAACTCTTCGGCACCAAATCTCAAAATTGCTGATAACTCATTCTGTAATGATTAAAAAATGTTGAATTGCGTTAAAGAGCAGAAAATATTAAAAATTTGCAAAGCAACGTCATTTAATATTAAGAAGTGGTTAATCATGTTGGGGAATTTCAACAATAGAAATCCAGATGCAAAACAAATAAGGCTATATACTTGAATAAAAAGCATGTCTTTACCTTGTCAAAATGACTCCCTTTCTTTGCCTCCTTTCTCTCCAGTCTGCCCTCTGCATTTAATTTCTGGATCACCCAATGGTCAAGCACCTATAGAAAGCACCACACAAGAGAACACATAAAATTACTCACTTTTAACGCCTAGTGAGGAAATTAAATTAGGCTCTCATCACTAACACATGATTTTTCTTCTGATACAATGCCTATAAACTACCTAGACCCCCACCCCCTAAATCAGCGGATAATGCATGCTTAAGTGCGCTTAAACCCACGTCCTCTTGAATGTTGCAATAGCAACCATTCCATCTGAGTTAAGACTCAGTTGGCAACACATAACAAATACTTATATGTTCATTTATCCATGTATGTGAACAAATTCATTCAAGTTAAGGTGAATGACCATCTTCTTTTTAGCTCTCTCCAGGATGTCTTCCTCGACACTTTTGCTTGTCACAAATCTGTAAATGTTGACAACTTCTCGTTGCCCAATTCTATGAGCTCTACTCATTGCCTGAAGAAAAACCAAACAGTAAGCACAAATAAGACTACTAAATTTCCACTGGAAAGATAAAAAAATCATTGCTTGATAAAACACAATATCAAGCTTGAGACCTGTAAGTCATTCTGGGGATTCCAGTCAGAATCAAATATTATAACAGTGTCTGCAGTTGCAAGGTTTATACCAAGGCCACCAGCCCGGGTAGAAAGAAGGAAGCAGAAATCATCATTTCCAGGTGCGTTGAAATGATCCATAGCCTGCTGTCGTAACTCTGCTTTTGTACTACCATCAAGCCTCTGAAACTGGAATCCTCTGATCGACATGTACTCGGCTAGTATATCCAGCATTCTAACCATCTGGAATTTTTTACAATTTTGCAGAACATGCCATGGAAAAAACGAGATTGCATAACTTAATCGGACCTATCCTCCAATATAAACATAAAGGGCAGCTAGCACAGTCTATAATACCCCCACAACAACTGTAATCCATCATGAGATTAGAAATAGAGAAAAGAAGGGAAAAAAGATGATAATAAATTAAACTACAAAACATGTTAAAAATCTATATAGCACGAATTATTAACATATCAAAATATATAATATAGATACCTTAAACATTATTATGACACCAGAAAATAACACGATTAAACATGATTATGACACAAGAAAATAACAAGAACATAAACACAACATGGATACACAAATTGCAAGGTCCAAGTAAACAGTAAAAGAGTCCAACACAAACCTGCGAGAAGATTAGAACTCGATGTTTTGTTTCATGCAACCTGACAAGCAACTTGTCAAGTATGACTAGCTTCCCACTGCTTAATATGATTCTGTCCAGTTTACTAATATCATTCATGCTATTGTCCCCACCATAACCATGATCAGCACTTTCAAACAGAAAGGGATGGTTGCAGCATTTCTTCAACTCTACTACTATATTTAAAAGTGAGACCCGCAATTTAAAAGAAAATACATCTCAATATTCAATTGGTAAGAGAAAGGGGAGAAAAAATTGTAACCAGTTATTAGAAGAATCCATACTTTAGATTTTACTGAATGCCTTTATTGGAAATAACATAAAGTGAACCAAACATAGGAAAACAGAAGAAAAAACCTACAAAGAGCCGCACAAGTCAAATCCTCAAGCAGCGAAATGATACAAGATACTAACCTGATTGCCACGAACACCCTTGTTTAAGTCATGGAAGTTGCATTCCAAAATCCACCTATAGTACCTGCACAAATACAAATGGTTTCATTTGCTGGTGGAAATGCAATAGAAAAGTGCACAACTTCACAAGCAATATATATATATTTTACTGCTTCTGAAGCGGGGACATCTCAACCCTAAGGATACGCTCAATTTTCGGAGGCAAAGACTTCTCTACATCCTTGATAACCCTTCGAAGAATGTGAGGCTTCAATTCCATGTGAAGATTAGCAAGCTACGTGCAAATTCAATACATGTTTTGGTTTTAGATCAAGTCAAATATAACATAGAAAACCAAGAAACATGACAAAAAATGCCATGGATTGTAATGGCATACCTCATTTTCATTAAATGAGCTAAGGTTCTTGTAACTTTGAACAAAATCATCCTTACTTTCGAACTTGTGAGGATCAAGGAAATGAAGCAGAGCCCTGTCAAAAGAAGACTTGTGGATGAGAATAGTGAAAAATGCTATCTGAAGAACATACGAGGTTTTTCATCAACCAAGTAAAAAGGATTCACAAGTTTGAAATAAATAGAATTATGGATTCCAGCAAGGTGGGTAGCATTTTATCAAAAAATAAATTATTATTCGGCTACCCATATTTTACAAGTGAGACAAAAAAAAAAAAACACACATACAAAGACACATCATGCATTCAACCAGAAATAGTGTGGTAAAAGCAAGGTTTAAGAAAAAAAAGATTATGAAGTACAAATATTAACAAAAGTTAAGCAAAAGAATTTATCCTCAAGAAACAATGGTCATAAAATTCAATTAAAAGCAAGCAAAGAAACTTATCCATGGCTAAATGCAACATATAAAGTTGATATTAGAAGGGGAAAATTCAGCTTTGATAAATCTTTTACATGCATCTAAAATACTGAGATCAAAATCTGCATCTAAAGTTGGCAAAATCTCGAATAATCTTACTAGTACAAAGTAAAAGAAAATAATACCATAACTCCTCAACGCTATTTTGTAATGGAGTTCCAGTAATTAGCAACTTGTTCTTAGTACTAAATTCCTGAGCAAACAGAAAAGGCTCATTCAATATTTAATCATATTAACCATACGAAAATAATCATTTATGGCAGGAAGTCGAAGGATTGAAAATTGCATACTGAAAGTGTTGTGTACAACTGTGCCTCACTATTCTTCAACCTATGAGCTTCATCAACCATCAAATAGTTCCACCTTATCTTAGAGAGTACTGTCTTGTCCTTCAGAACTACTTCAAAAGTAGTAAGCAGGGTATTAAATTTTACAGGTCTGCCAATTTTCTTATTGTAAAATTCATATTGCTGACAAACCTGCCAGAACAAGGAGAAGAAAACTGTAACAATAATAAAATTAGACAAGGGTTCACAATATTTTAACTACCACCCACCCTAGATAAGATACAAGGCGACCAGTATCAGAAGTTCTAACAGAAAATTAAACTTCATAGGCAGATAAAGATCAACAAGGGTATATTTGGGAGGAGAGAAAACAGTAACATATAAAAAAATTAATAAACCCACTGCTGTTGTTAAACATATTGAATAAAACAAGCACACCTAGAAGAAAAACATAACTCACCTCTCGGCTTGCATGAGTACCAACATATACAATAACATTCATATCTGGAAGCCACTTCCTGAATTCTTTAGCCCAGTTTGATAGGGTGGATAATGGAACAACCACAAGAAATGGGCCAGGGATTTGTTGAGCATTCTGAAAAACTAACTTATCAATGGAAAACCCTACAGTTCAGAATAATAAAAGACAATTGTTCTGAAAAGACCAGCGGTTTACCTGTAAGAAACCAAGCATAGATACTGAATGGACAGTTTTACCAAGACCCATTTCATCAGCTAATATGACATTAGTATCATTTCTCCAACTGATATGAAAAACACGCATTAAGATGTATCAGATTCAGATCCTCAGGGATTGAGACAACCATTTTCCGCAAAATAAAATGCCTAACCTAAATCAATAGAGAAGTGATATACCTGTTAACGAGAAAATTCAAACCCTCCAGTTGATAGTCAGGAAGCTTTCCTCCCATTAACCACTCTGGTTGTTCATCAAGTTTCCGCAAACTTTCTAAAGATGAAAAATGCACCCAAATTAAATGAGTCAGTTATATAATGAGTTGTGGAACTATAACAATAAATTTGGTAGAAACTAAGACTGAGTTCAAGAGGGGGCATAGAGGGGCAGGGCCTGTATTACAACCCTTAATTTAAACATATAGTGGTGCACACCTTTGCCTTTCTTACGTTGGTGATCTACCATTTTCCCCTGCACAGCCATTGCAGCTTCACGAGCCTGTTTACAGAATGCAAATAGTTGAATTCATATGACCCTAAGAAAATATTATACTTATTTATGTGAACATATTCAAGAATAATTAAAACCAAATAAAAAGAACAAGAAGCTCCAATGGGTGCTGGACAAAATTAGTAACAGATAATGGATTAGAATAGACATTATAAATTTCAACTGTTCATGTCCAAATTCAGTTTCAAACATCGAGAACAATACATGGCTTATGCGTGTTTGGTGCCAAAATCATTTTAGCAGAACCTCCGGCATGTAATGTTATAAGATGTGCCAGAAACTGCTAAACTCCTCATTTTCCTTTGACTAATTCAGTGCCAAAATAAAGTAGACTGTAATCATCAAATAGTGGAAATGGTTCACATTCTACTAAGATATCTAATAAGAAAATAAGGGTTCGAATTGTAATTTTGTTAGCGTACCACCTATTTTCCAATACAGAAGATAGGTATCATGGACCTCTTTTAACTTGTAATGACAAAAGAACCAATATCTCAGCACAAGAAACAAGCCCTCTGTTTCAAACCGCTAGTTGGTATTCATTTGCATTGACCTGCGTAAAGATTAGAATGAATGCATACCTGCAATATATCTAATATGGGGACATGCCAGCAATTCAGTAACATTTTGTGAAGAAAGGCAAGTATAGGTCACAAAACATATCACTCTGAATAATGCCTAGGGGATAGTGTCCACAAATGCACACAAATATTCCCAGACGTAAAACATTACAAACATTGTCATGGTAGTTTTATAGACACAATTATAATAAAAACATGCACAAACACAATTTGCGGGACGTGTTACTTATACTCATCAACAGCATCTTGAGCAAATGTAATATCTATATCCTTTTCCCTGATAAAACAAATATGTAACCACAATCATAAATACTGGAGCTATGCTAAGGACATGCAGAAAGAATAAGAAAAGATTACACAGGAGACAACAGCACCACAAATTAATAAACATTTCGTTATCAGAGGCACAGAGAAACAAATTTTAAATTTTCTTGATCAAAATAGATGATTACCAGGTTGCTTCTGCGTAAGACAATCCCTGTCACTTAATTAAATACTCTGGCATGGCATTCCCAGAGGCATCTTTACTGATTCGATCAACAATTACTCTCTCCGCCTGAACAAAACATGATGAACCAATTACAATTTAAGGAGTAAAACAAAGAAAATCAAACATAGCAACAAAAAAGGAGTTAATAAAGCCAACCTGACTATTTTGCTTGATTAGATCCAAGTCCATTTCCTTACTTACATCATTGACCTCAATCTAACAGGTAACAGACATTAAAAATGATGGAATTAGAAATAAGCAAGTGCCAGAGAAAGGTTTATCTCACGATCTATTTAATGGAAGTGTATACTGTATATATCTTTATAATATTTACCCTCCCCGCCAAGACAGGAATAACTTGTTTCACATATTCAAGGTCCCCAAAAATGCATAGTTTTAAGCTCTATGATATAACTCGGTAAGTGACAATAATAGTTGTGAAACATTTAGTAAAGTAAAAAGAAAAGGTATTGATAATATCACATATATGTCCCTAAGTTATAGAGCTAAAGTTAATAACCACAATATAACAAGGACTTAATAGATTATACCTTACCTAAGAAACCTGCATAATGTCAATTCACAAAAAAAAATTATACAATTTTTTTTTTAAAAGGGGGACCAGCTTAAACATCCAGCTAAGTTGACATTCAGTCTTCATGAAGACATCAATAGAATCCAAATTAGCCCCTCTAAGTTCTCTCTTTTTGCCAACAAGGCTTGTTCTCCCAAATCAAGGAACTCAACAAGAAGCTATGCCTATTGCCACACTTATTTCCTTTACATTTACCATAAAAATGACCAATGAAGCTGGCACAGAGCAAACTATACTATGCATCAGTTATGAATTTGTTCGAAACAATTTGGATATATAATATATTTAGAACCCAAAATAAGTAAATTATCCGAAGTGTTTCTGTTGATCCTAAACCTGGAATGAGAAATTTACAAAGTTAAAGATGCAAAAGTACCTCCTCACGTGACAGTGCCTTCCTGTATCTGACATCCTCCATCACCTTTTTTCTGTAATTTAGAACCTTTTTAAAACCACTAAGCTGGAAACTCGAATGAAAACACAAAGCACAAGTAATCAGATCAAAATAAACCTCCACAAATAATACTTCTTACACGACATGCAGTATCATACACATAGTAAACACAATAATAACTCACATTTTGCAGCTCAAAAAATGGTTTCCACTGACAATGAAGATGTGACTGGCCCTTCCACTTAATAAGAAATTCCATCTCATTCCAATCTGGTTCAGAATCAAACAAGTGGCTCAACAGAACAGGCTCTGTCGGTTTACTGTTTCTAATAGCATTTTCAGCCATGCCCTTCGGTTGATGCCATAATACCTTTTCGATTGAGTCACTATCTTCCTCTTCAGCTTCATCCTAAACAAGCAATATAACATTTTCAAAATATATACATTTATTACTTAAAGAACATCATAAGATTTAGATGTTTCAAAACTGTGGACTTAAATTCACCAAAAAGATGCACATTTAAGCCAACCCAGTGTATAAAATGGCTCAAGGCGCACTAAGGCGATGGGGGTCCTACAGCCAAGGCGCAAGGCGAGCGCCTTACTGAAGTGAGGCGTAATTTTTAAAAATTAAAGATGTTAATAATTGAGAGACTGTTTTGTAGAGAGAATGAATTTTCAAATGTATTGACTTAAATAATGCATTGGTACAAAGCCTTTATATAGGCTGAATACAAGAGACTTATATTACAATCAAATTACTTAATTTAAAATTTAAATCTAACTAGAAGATAGATACAAGAGATAAGAATCCTAGATAATGCTAGTTTTATCCCTTTGGACTTAATCCTAAAATGTTAGCAGATAATAACAAATAATATTTACAATATTTGAAGTTTATCTTTTATAACGGCTGTATTCTTCACTCCCCCTCAAGCTGGTGAATACACATTGTAGAGACCAAGCTTGGATGTGAGCTCATCAAAGGTAGTTCTTGGAAGTGCCTTGGTGAGTGCATCGCTAGTTGTTTGTGAGATGGAACAAAATTTAGCTTGACTGTCCCACTAGTGATCTTCTCAGAAATAAAGTGACGATCTAGCTCCACGTGTTTTGTTCTATCATGGTGTACAGGATTCTTAGCAATACTAATTCTTTGTGATTATCACAATGAAGTTCAAAATCTTTATTGTGATTGAGTTTTAGTTCGACAAGCAACCTTTGAATCAAAATCCCTTCACAAATTCCATTAGCTAAGGCTCGAAAATTTCGTCAGACCGCTTCTTGATACTACGGATTGTTTCTTGCTTCTCCATGTCACTAAATTTCCCGGACTAGAGCACAATATCCACTTGTAGATCTTCTAGATGTAAGCTCTCCCGCCTTGACTTGCATCCG
Source organism: Hibiscus mutabilis (assembly GCA_019671005.1). Lineage (NCBI taxonomy): Eukaryota > Viridiplantae > Streptophyta > Magnoliopsida > Malvales > Malvaceae > Hibiscus > Hibiscus mutabilis. The sequence goes on from CM033724.1 coordinate 2,884,710, forward strand.
TAAAGACTTCCACTTTTATGTTCTCATTTTTGGTGAAAATTAAGCCATGGAGTGGTGTCATCTTCAAATATCTCGAGAATCACGAACACCGCTTCTAAATGCTCTTCTCTAGGATCATTCATAAACCTGACTAACAATACCAATCAAAAAAAGAAATATCAGTCGTGTAAGTGATAGATAAATAAGCTTACCAACTAGCCTCGATATTGTTCCTTATTAGTAGGAGCTCCATTGTTGCAGTTCTAAACTTGATTATGCTCCATTGGTGTTTCAAAGAGGCTTGCAACCTAGCATCCCCTGTCTCGAAAGAAGATCTAGAACATACTTTCTCTGATTTATCACAATCCCAACATTTGATATCGCCACTTCCATTCCTAGGAAGTATCTTAACTGATCCAGATCTTTTATTTCAAACTTTGTAGCCAAGAACTCTTTTAATTTTTTGATTTCCAGAACATCATTAAAATAGCCTTTTTATTTTCAGAAGAGGTCTTGATGAACATAGTATGATCAGCTTGGCAAGGTAACCAGCTTTTAGAACAGCCCTTGTAAATCTGTCTAACCATACTCTAGGTGATTGTTTAAGACCATAGAGTGATTTTAACAATTTACATACCTTAGTTGGATCTGAGTTTTCATCTAGACCAGGTGGCCTTTGCATGAACACCTCTTATTCTAGATCCCCATTTAGGAAGGCATTTTTTATATCTAGTTGATGAAGAGGCTACCCAAATTGCAGACAAGGGACAATAAGATTCTTACTGTGTTGAGTTTTGCCACTGGAGCAAATGTCTCCTGATAATCAATCCCATAGGACTGAGTGAATCCCTTTGCAACTAGCCTTGCTTTGAACCTCTTAATGCTCCCATCCGAATTATATTTAACTGTAAATACCCATTTACAACCTACAACCTTCTTTCCTAGAGGTAAAGAAGTCATCACCCACGTTTTATTTTCCTGCAGTGCTTGAATCTCATCTTCTACAGCTTTTTCTATCTCGGATCCTTCAAGGCTTCATGTACTGTTTGAGGGATCTGGATGTTATCAATCTTGGTTGTGAAAGCCTTAAATGAGGGCATTAGCTTTCCGTAAGCCACATATCTCTGTATCGGATGACTTGTGCATTTCCTGATACCTTTTCTTTTAGCAATTGGTAAGTCAGATGTATCAATATGTTCAATATCATCATTATTCAAATTTTCCATACCTTCCTCCTCTTCCAAGGACAATGGGATCGGTTCCAGTTCTTGAGCAGTCCTAAGCTGTGTAGTGTCCTGAATAGGCCTCATTTTCTTCCTTGTATAGACACTGAGTTCTCTAGTTTCAAGTTGTTCTCGGAAGGAAGATTTAATGGAGTTTTTGGTACGGATTCAACTCTAGGAGATAAAGTTTCAAGAACAGAATTTGGTATCATAGTAGATTCAGGGATAGGATCCTGTGTTGGAATAGGGGTGGGTATAATAGTAGGTTCATTTAGAGAGAATGAATTCTCAAATGTATTGACTTAAATAATGCATCGGTACAAAGCCTTTATATAGGCTGGATACAAGAGAGTTATATTACAATCAAATTACTTAATTTAAAATTTAAATCTAACTAGAAGATAAGATACAAGAGATAAGAATCCTAGATAATGCTAGTAGATAGAGTTTTATCTATTTGGACTTAATCCTAAAATGTTAGCAGATAATAACAAATAATATTTACAATATTTGAAGTTTATCTTTTATAACGGTTGTATTTTTCAAAAGATATATTAACCAAGTGCATATAAATTTATCACCTAAATACTATCTATTGTTTCTTCCATTTTTAAATGCTAAATGTAACCGTAAAAACGAGATTTTATATTGTTAAATATGAAATTATATTAAATTTATTATTCATTACTGAATAAAAATACTTTAAAAATGAACTTATAAAAATTTAAAAATAATTAAATTTATTCAAATAATAATATTATAGTTGAAAAACTATTTATTTAAAGTGTTTTTTCTCTTTTTTTGAGATAAAAGTTTTTTTATTCATTTTTTAACAAAATAAAGAATATGACAAACATTTTGGAGAAGGTTCTAGGTAACTTCATCTGCAGTGAGTAAGAGGCATGTGGTACAAATGTGCCAAAACAATGTGCATAGCAATAGGTCCCACATCTCCTTTTTGAGTTAAAAAAATTAATCTTTTTCCTTCACCCGTTCCCCTCCTCATCTTCTTCTTCGACAAATTCTTTCATTTTTGAGTTTTTTATCTGTTTTTCTTATTTCTTCAAGCTTCTTCTCAGGCTACACATCTCCTTATCCATTGTATATCTGAAGGTGACCATTGTAACTGTTCACCGATTCTCCTTCTCCTCCTTTCCCTTTGAGTTATTCTTTTGAGATTTCTTTTCCCTAAGCTTCTCCTTCCATGGCTGCCGGCTATATACAAATAATTTAGATTAAGCGCCGAAAGGATGCGCCTCACGCCTTACGTGACTCACGTGCCTCCCACGCCTTTTGAAGGCTTCATCAAAATCGCTGCGCCCAGAGATAATTAAGCGTTGTGACCTTTGAGACTTGCGCCTTAGCGTCTAGGCGCGCCCCAAGCTCGCTTTTTTAAACACTGAGCTGAGCCAACCAACCACATTCACAACATTGGCAAATCAGTTCACAGAGCTTTACAAGGCTACTTCATTATCCCCATTCAGGCATGCAAAGTCCATGCAACACCAATAGAATGAGGCTCCTCCGTTCACTATCTAAAAAAGATAGATCCACCATATCCTTCTATTGTGTATGAAATTTATGGTTTCAGTTGGCGCAAATCCAATCTTGGGATTTAAGATGAGAAAATATTCCCCATTGGTAGAAAATGCTTATCCATTAAGCGGGGCGAAATCCTATTTAAAAAGCAAAAAGATTATGCTTTGACTCTTACAAAGAACAGACTAACAAGGTCTGCTACCCAATTAATCCTCATGCTTACATACTGTTTCTGTATAAGATTGATCTTGTTGTGAAAGATCTATTACCAGAAAATTTATGAGTAGAGCCGAAGAGTGTGAACTGTACAAGTTACCAATTAAATGAAGGAATGGGCTCCGGTGTAGAAAGAGGGCATCTCCGTTTAAGAAGTAACCATAGAAACGATGGAACCTACCATTTATTTATCCATTTCAATTTACTCCTTTATTTTAGTTAATGTGAGTGTCAATGCAATTTCTTATTTCAAGGCGAAAGGAAAAATCGTGGTCGGGGCGGTTATAATAGCAAAAGTCATTGGAGTTTCCTTTATACACCGGAAGAATCTGCTTTGTTATTAATAGACTAGAAAAGAATAACTGAATGAAAGAATTAGTTATTCATGAAAATTTCTCTTATTCAATGACTAGAATTAAACGGGGATATATAAACGAAAAAATTATTTGCATCAAGCTTTTGAGGGGCTCATTCAAGACTTACTCGAACTATTACTCAACAAAGAATAAGAGCCTTGGTTTCGAACTATTACTCAACAAAGAATAAGAGCCTTGGTTTCGGCTCATCTTTTTTAGCAACTGTTTCTTGTACAGATTTTGTATTAATCTACTATATAGGATACCCAATATGTAAGTCCATGCAACTCCTATCCCGGTAAGTTCAAAGCTCGAGACTTAACATACATGACCAAAACAAAGGGAAAAGCAAACAAAAATAAGCAAGAGTAGACCAGACCAACTTTAATAACAGGACTGGAAAGTTAACACATATTAAACAAGGAATCTCCGGTAATAGTAATTTGAGCTAAGCTAAAGGGGGAAAAGCCAAATAAATGTTACTTACTCTATTCTCATGTTTTGATAATATAAATCACATAGGAGATAGAGACTATTGGTAAATGTTATGATCCTAGCTTGAATAATTTATATCTCACAAGTACATTAAAATCAAATACTTGCATCAGTATCAAAGATCCAACTAATAAACTAAAAATATGAAGTGCAAAATAGAAACAACAAATCAAAGGTAACAGAAACATCTTGATCCTTGCCAAGCAACTTTTAATCGAGAACAAATATAAGGTTCATACAACATGGATACAGAAGAAAAATATGCAACATATTGCTGATTAGAGAGTCAATATAACATTTATCGGCAAAGTACATAATACCAACTTGGAAAACTCAAAAGTTCCATTTACATGCAGTCAATTAAGTCAACTATGAAAGATACAACATACCAACAAAAAAGTTTAAGAATGTATATGTTATAATAACCATAACCAAATAAGAAAACTTCACCTTTAGTGTCTTTTTCTTCTTGCCTTCATCAATTTCTTCACTTTCTTCACTCTCAACATATGATACTTTCCGAACAGACCTACTAGAAATACAAACCTCACTGTTTCTTCCCATGCTTGAGGACGTATGACAACGAGCATTACTTGTACGGATATTTCCACCTCTTGCAGCCATGCTCTTGAAATCCTCATCACTTTCACTGTCAGAATCCTCAGCTGAGTATTCCTCCTCATCAAATGATGATCTCCCTCTTCTTTGTCGATTGGAGGATTTACGTTCTCTAGCGGGTTTTGCACCATGTCCAACTTTAACCCGTTGCACACCCTTAGGTTTTTTTCTATAATAAGAATCCTCTTCATCAGTGATATCTACATCACCATCACTATTATCTTCTTCCTCAGAATCTTCACCATCCCAGTCTTTATCCTGTTTAACAAACTAAATTAGCAAGATGTATGAGGCTGATGATAAGGCATAAGCAGCATAGCCATCATTGGCCAAGCTAAATGACCACTGTAGAATATATCTTTAATAAAAAAAAAACAGATATCTTCCTAAAATCTCCTCCATTATTCCACCTAGAAAATAGAACATAAGTTTGAAAGTAATTTAAAATCAAAACAGATAGTGAGTAGACAAACTAATCCATTAACCTCATTCCCAGTAAAACCACTAGCAACACCATAGTCAGGTTCGAAATCAGCATCATCAGGGTCATCTTCTGCAAATAAGACAAAAATTTTGACACTTCAAAATCAAGAGTGCATAGAAACTGTTGTATAGTAACAATCAAAGGAGCATATATCATTCATCAAATTCGATGCACTGCTTTATTCAACTTCAACAGTGACCCAATATGAGACACTGCAATAGGAGATACGGCAGAAAAAGAAAATAATGGGAATTTAAAATGTACCATCTTCCTCTTCTTCATCCTCCTCATAATCTACATCATCATAATTCTCCTCATCATCGTAGCCACGATTATTTAAAGCTCTTGAACTCTTGGACTCAGTGGTACTAACAGAAGCAGGTTTAGAGTTTGGTCTAACATTCAACTCAACAAAATTGTTAAAGCCTCTGTAATGCATGGTATCACGTTGCTCTTCCCCATCCTGTTCATAGTATTCATCAGATAACATCTCATCTGCAGGAACATCAGAATGACTCCTTTGAGCCTTGCCTTTCTGTGCCTCATCGTCTTCAGATTCCAACCTGTCATCGGATGAATTATATTCCGAAGCTTCCAAATTCTTATGGTCGGATCCTCCCCGGCTATCCATTGGCTGACAGTCCTTCCAAAAAGTTGAACCCCATTTCCCAGGAGCTATTCTTCTTCCTGTTTGCTGAGAATTCAAATTTGAAACACCAGTACCGTTATCAGCAGCCACATCATTACGCAGCCCAACAGCACCATCTTGCTCCCCGTCACTTTGATACTGCGCATTAATATCAATTTCTCTTTCACTATAAGTCCCACCTACATCGTCATTCCCTACAGAGCTTTCAATCCTACTAATGTTTTGTCCCCTGGCTTTTCTCTTCCAATACATTATGTGAGACAGTGTCATTTGAACAGTTTCAAAAAAATGCCATGCTCTCGTATGAAAATCCTATGCAAATAACTCCCCTCTTTGTAAAACACACAGAGATTTGAAGGAATGCAACGCAGCTTCACAATCTTTGCTGAAAAGCTGAAAATTCAATCAGCCAAAAGTATTGACATACTTGTCAAGTGAATTTCAGGACAAAAGGATCAAAATTCTAACCCAAACAATCCAAGCAATCCAGAATCCTAGCCAAAAAGGCCGAAGCAAACGTGAATTCGAACGAAGAAAACAAATCATTCATCAGTTTAAACGCCAGAAAAAAACCGACACTAGAAACTCCGATTAACAAACCCTAGAACTAAAATGATAGACCAAAAAATGGGCAACCCAAAACCCTAAATTCATAGCCTCGAGGAAAAAACCAAGTAGAAAAGCAAATCGACCGCCAAAAACAAAAGCCGGTTATTGTTCCAAAAAGAGGCTGACAATGACCATTAAGAACATAAATGAGAGTCTTTTTTAAGTAATGAGATGAAAATATTTTGGGTGTGGAAAGGAGTTTAGGTTAATAATCGTGCACGCCTTTTTAAATCGCGTCGATAATGAACCACAAATACAATCCGCTGTCAAATTTCTTGTAAACAAAGAGACCGTTTTCACTCGGGTCTCTCCCGGGTTAACGGGTTTCGGGTGGTTCGGGTCGCCCAGTGTAAGGTGGATGGTTCCCGATTCCAAAGGAGGAAGACGATTCGATTTTACGAATTATCTTCCGATCGAAAAAAAGGAGTGGAAAATAGGGGAACAGAATTCCAGGGGGAAAGATGGTGTGGAAAAGGGAAAACAAATTTGTTTTAGATGCTACAAAAGAGGGGATTCATTTGGTTTGTAAAGGGAAAACAAATACTATCTCCTAATCTTAAAGTAAAACTAAAATTTATTCCAATTATCGAGAGCTCTTGAATCTAAAAGGAGACGTTAATAAAAAAGTAGTTGATATTTATCTTAAAAGACTTAAGTTTAATTGTTTTATCTATAATATATATTTATTAAAAGGGTTAAAAATATATATGAATAGATATTATCTTATAATCAACTTATATTTATTTTAAGAGTTAAAAAAATTTACGAGTATCTTAATTTTAGGGTTTAGTAGTTTATAATTTAAGGTTCATTGTTATAATCATGGTTTATAAGTTAAAACCTAAATTTCTAACCATATTACACTAAACTCTATACCCTAAAAACAAATCTTAAATTCAAAAGCCCTAAACTCTAAACCATAATATAAGTTTCTAAGACACAAAATTAAGGTTTTTGTGGAAACTTTTTTTTCACAACCGTATATTGAATATAATCTTTACTTTGATGTTAAAGTCTATTAGAACCATATATTATATCTAAAAATTAATTTAGTCCTTTTATTATAGAAAAAACATTTCAATATTTTAGTATATCTAAAAATTTATTTTATTTCTTCTATTATAAAAAATAATATCTTAGTCCTTATACATAGGAGTGTGCATTTGGTTAATTTGGTTAACCGACCGAATTGAATTACCCAAAATTCATTAATCAAATTTTTTTTTCTTCTTTTAACCGTTAACCGGACCGAATTTTTTTTGAAAATTTTTAATCGAATTGAACAAATTCAGTTAATTCGGTCAGCTTTCGAATTAACCGAAATTTGTTATAAAATTTTGGGTAAATTACACAATTAGTCACTAAATTATGCTGAAATTATATTTTTAGTCACTGAACTTTCATTTTATGATAGTTTGATAAAAAGTTTAATGACTATTTTATAATATATCAAAAAATTTAATGATCATTTATAATTTTTAAAAGTTTAAAGACCAAAAATAAATATATGTAATATATATAATATTTAATATATAATAATTTTGGTTAATTTAATTCGAACATAATTAACAAATAACTGAAATTTGATAAAACTCTTAACCGTTAACCGATTTTACCTAAAATTAAACGATCGATTAACAAAAAAATTGGTTCGGTCGGTTAATTCGGTTAAAACCCTAACAATGCACACTCTTACTTGTACATCCGAAAAGTTAATATCTTGATAAAAAAATATTAAAGTTATTGATATCCAACTTAAATATTTTGGTTTAAATATTCTTTAGGTCCTCTTAAGTTTTAAACTGAAACAAAATTAATTCCCATTCTATTCCAAACCCTAATTAAATCTAAATACAAATTAATTATTATTCTAACTTTGAACTCGATTAGCTTCCCTTACAATAATATCACAATTACAAGAGAAAATATAAAAAAATATCGAAAATGGTTAGCTGAAAAAATATACATTGAAGTTTTTTAAAATTTTTAGGTTTTAAGGGAGAGTAATGGTGTAACTGAAAATATAATAAAATCATAAAAAAATATTTAAAACTTCATTAAAAATTTCAAAACTATGGAAAATAGTATAACCTTTTGTTTTTATTTTATTTTAAAAAATTTATCCAATCACAACAAGACATGTACTATGTATTGACTTAAAAGGTCAACATCGTCATGTATTATTCTTATTCACTCACTTTCAAAATGTACACCTCATAAATTACTCTCTCTTTTTCAACAGTGATCAATTTGCTAATTTCAAAATTGTCATTGACTTAAAGAGTATTTGAACCAAAATATTTAAATCAACTAACTATAACTTAAAAAAATATCAAAATATTTATTTTTCAAATGTACGAGGACTAAAATATCAATTTATAGTAGAAGGCTAAAATAAAATTTTAAATATATTTCTAAGACCTAAATGTTCATTTTTTACAATAAATGGACTAAAATAAAATTTTAGATATATTACAGGAACTTCTAATATATCTTAACCAAATAATACAATCATGTTAATCTGTTTATCTAAAAATCAAACACTAGATTTTCTACATATAATTTTTTATTTATTCATGGATGTGGCAAAATCTAATTTTTTTTTTTTTTACATTGAGACTTGTCCTTAAAAAGGAGAATTCTCTAATTTCTCATTCAAAGTAGTTAGCAAGTATTTTTTAGATAGATTTTATAAATTTTGTAAAATTATGTGATTAAATTAAGTGTTGATTGTTTTATATTAATAGTGAGTAATCAGTTGATTCAGTTAAAAATTTTGGACACTGACTTAATCGACATTCTCACAGAATGGAGCGTAAGGAAAACGTTCGCCATCGTCTAGGGTTTTTCATCTTCGTGGACAATATCAGTAGGAGAATCCACCAGTCTGCACTATAGGAGGCGTTTTAGGAGTATGGGAATGTTTTGGATGTTTTCATCGCCTATAGAAACTTAAAAAGGAGGAAAAAGCCAACAACTTTCGTGTTTGTGAGATTTAGTGGTGCATTGGAAGCTAAGGGAGCTATCGTCAAAGCAAATGAGAGGCTGATGGATGGTTTTCGCATCAAAGTTTACACCGCAAAACAAGTGCAGTCAAAGCTGCTGGCCGACAAGAAAACAATGAAACGTGCTAATCATAGCACATTGAAGCTGAAAGACTCCAGATCGTTTAAAGATGTTCTAATGGGTAAGGGAATAACTACTCCAGCTGTCCACGAAGCCTCATCGTAGAGGATGGGGACTGCCTTTCCCCCATCTAAGTCTGATGCAACAATAGTAAGGATAGAAGATATTGTGTCTATAGAGGGAAACGAAGTAATCGACTATCTATCGAAGATAATAATTACTCTAAATACTGACATAGAATGGCGAAATAGCTGTATGGTGGGGAGTATTAAGTCAATATACAATGCTGACATTGTTTAGGATGCTCTATGTTCTAGTGGTTTCAAGCTACCGTATGTCCTTGGTATAGGCTCACGGCCATCATAAGGTTCCCTAACAAGGAAGAAAGAGCACGATGTTGGAGTGCGAGAAATGAGCTTATGAGAATTTGGTTTGATGAGCTTGAATTTCTGGAAGGCTTCGATGGCAAAAGGAGGGTGAAGACATGGGTCATCCTACATGACGTTCCTCTTCTCATATAGAATATCCAGTTCTTTCGAGGGCTTGTCAGCAGGTAGGGTAACGTACTAGAAGTGAACAATAAAACTAAAAAATTGAAACGGTTTGATGTAGCAAGAATTCTAGTTCAAACTTAGAAAGTGTCAGTCATCCCGGATAGAATTGCTATCATCGTCAACGGTGTTGTTCATCAGATCAAGATGTCGACAGAGGTATTTGAGAAAGACTGACAGTTCATTGACGGTGCATTTCTGGGCAACCAGCCGGTGGAGGTAGGGAGTGTCGCTTCGAATTTCGGCTCTAGGTGTGAGTTGGATAGTTTTGATGGTGCAACTTCCAAGGGCATGCCCATGCAGGATGGCATAAATAAAAAAGCAGATGAATGTTCCCATGGGACTCACGTTGTTAATGGTGTGAGCCACGTGGAAAAGATTATCAATAAAGCGGTGGTTATATATAATGGAAATGGGTTCTATAAAATCCCAGTTATCTCGATTGGATCCTCAGAATTGGTGGCGACCATTGGGTCTGGATATAAGGTTGGGCTTGCGCAAAGAGCACCTGTTGATTCCTTCGAGTTCATTTCTCATAGCTCAAGGCTTCAGGACGTCCATGTAGGGGTCATTGAGGAATTATCCTTGACCGAGGTAGGCGCACGAGACAGTTTAGAAGAAAGGAGATGTGCTGGGGTGAGAAGCGAAGGGTTGATCAGGGCCAGAAGCGGGGGACCATTGGGGTTGGGAGCCAGTTTGGATAGATTTAACTGGTGGATTGCCCGATCAAGGAGAAAACCTAGATCGAAGGGCTATGGTGCTAGCGAATCACGAATTCTAGGTTTGAGCCATAGTGTGGATCTCGTATCTGAAGGGGAAGCAAAGCTCAAGCTCAAGTATCAGTCTCAGATAATTCTAAAAGGCGAACTTCGGATGTTGAAGCTTTTAAAACACTCGGGGTTGAGTTTGCGGTTCCTGATCAGCTTGTGGTGGCGCGTCTCGCAGAATTAGAGGAGGAGACGACGATAGTTTGAGTTAGGTCAGTTCCCTAGGCTATTCATGATTAAGCTATATTATTTCTCATGAATTGTTCTTTCCAATGTAAGAGGGTTGGGTAGGCCCGAAAAGGTAAGGGCAGTGGCCAAAGTGTTTAAAAAATTGAAGGTCAGTGTCACTTTCATACAAGAATCAAAAATAGAAATTTTAAAGCCGAGAGTTGCTAAACGTTTGTAAGGGAAAAACTTCGGAGATGTTGAAATCTCTGCAGCTAAAGGAGCGTCGGGTGGTTTGATATCCCTATGAGATCTTTTTTTCTTCGCTATGGAAAGGAAATTGGTTCAAGATAGAGTTATCGTCCTTATTTGTAAAATCAGACAATTCAATTTGAGTTGTGGTCTGATCAATGTTTATGCTCTGAATGATCCAACAGAGATTCTTCGATTCACTGTCTGATTTCATTGAGTCATTACAATTACCTGAATTCTTGTTTTGAAGGCAGAGGAAAAGTTGGGTATTATCTTGCATTTTACGAAATTTATTCAAAAAACGATTTAATTGATCTTCCATTAAGTGAGAGCTCTTTTACTTGGTTTAGGGGTGGTGCTGGAATAAGTGCGAGCAGATTAGACCGCTTCTTGGTATCATAGACCGATCATTCTAAAAGAGGTAAAGGAGCAAGACGGCCCCAAACCATTTAAGTGGTTTTCATATTGGTCCGAGGAAGGAGATCTGGTGAAACTTGTTGAATCTACTGTTATTAATTCAGGCAAAAAAGACGTGGGTTCTGTGTTGAGAGATATTAAAGGGGTGGTAAAAGGATAGGTCAAAGATTTCAGAAATTCAAAGGCTGATTCAACAGATGCTTTAGAACTAAAATTAGCAGACCTTGAGGATAAATTATACATTTGCGGTTACAATTCAGATTTGGTTTCTCAAATCCAATCTCTGAAATCAGAATTATGGACCACTCTCAGGAGAGAAGAGCGATAGTGGCTGCAAAAACTGAGACTGAGGTGGTTTTATGAGAGAGATAAAAATACGAGATTTTTTCATCTTTAGGCCACAATTAGAAGAAATTGTAATAGGATTAATTATATAACAGTGGGTAATCGTACCTTGAAAGATCCTAAGCTCATACGAAAAGCTTTCGAGGACAATTTTCGACAGAGGTACCATACCAATCGAGTGCCTTGGTGTGAACTTCACTAAGCTGGATTCATTTACAGTAGATTTGATAGATGGGCCTTTCTCAAGTATGGAGTGCAATACAGTCTGTAGATGGAAATAGGGCGCCTGGCTAGGACGGATTGAACTTGGAATTTTTCAAGAAATTCTGACCGTCTTTAAAGCATAAAGTGATGAATTTTTTTTAAGAAAGTATTTAAAGGAAGATTGAAGGACAAAGCTATTAATCATTCCTTTATCACCCTTATTCCGAAAGTCTCAAGCCCGAAGTTTATTGAGGACTACAGACTCATATCCCTGGTTAGTAGCCTGTACAAGATTTTGGCGAGGGTTCTATCTAGAAGATTGGCAAGAAGTATTAGCAATATTGTGGGCGAGACCCAATTTACTTTTATTGCCGGGAAACAAATAGCCGATTGTTCTTTGATCACAAATGAAGTAATCGATAATCTTAGGCAAAAGAAGAGTGAAGCATTTGTGTTTAAAAGCAGGTTTCAGAAAAGCCTATGACATGTTAGACTGGAATTTCCTGAACTTTTACATGGAAAATATAGGATTTGGCTCTCTTTGGAGGCAGTGGATTAGATTATGTCTGGAGACTGCATTCATTTCAATATTGATTAATGGTGTGCCTAGCAACAGATTTTCTATAAGCAGAGGGCTTAGGCAAGGGTGCCCATTGTCTCCAATGCTATTTGATATCGTGGGAGAGGCATTGAGTGGTTTAATTAAAAAAACCGTACACCTGAAGTTAATCGAGAGAGAGAAAGTAGGTAATAAAGAGTTAGTTATATTGCATCTACAATTCGCCGATGATTTAATTATGTTCGGCAAAGCTTCGCTCGTCAACATGACCAACATTAAAAGATTGCTCAGATTATTTGAAGTGGTTTCTGGTCTGCGCCTTAATCTATCAAAAACAAAATTGTATGGCGTTAATTTGGCTGATCACGATGTAAAGCTATGGGCAGATTCGATTAGATGTAGATTAGACTCCCTCCCATCGGACTATCTCGGCTTGCCGTTTGGGCCACCCGAGGAACTCTGTGGCTCTATGGAATCCTATAATTGAGAAGCTTCGATCAAAGCTCGAGGGGTGGAAAGTTAAGTTCTTATCTTTTGCCGGTCGGATTACAATGGTAAAGTTGGTGCTCAGTAATCTTCTTGTATATTATTTATCTTTGTTTTAAATGCCCTGTAAAGTTGCTGACATTTTAAACGAGTGTGTAGCTAAATTTCTATGGGGCTCCAATTCTTCGCGGCCAATCCACTGGGTGAATTGGAAGAGCATATGCAAACCGTTAAAATATGGTGGATTTTATGGATATGAAAGTCAAGAATCGATCTCTTGTAAACAAATAGTTGTGGGGATTCAGTTGTGAACCAAACGAATTATGGAGAAAAGTAGTTGAGTGTAAATATAGCTTCGACCAAAATAGTTTGTTGCCTGTTGGTGCGTCAGGTAGGAAGTTCTAGTGGGTCTGGAAAATATATTTCTAAGCCCCTAGAGAACTCGATGAATCTGTTTACGCACAACATAAGATTTGAGTTGGGCGATGGATTATGTATCAATTTTTGGAAGGAATGGTGGACAGAAGCTCATTCTCTCAAATCAGCGTTCCTCAGAATATTTACCGTGGCAGTTAGAAAATCGAGTAAGGTTGCTAAGTTGGGTCAAAGATAGAAGGAGTTTGGGTGTGAAATATCGAACTTAAAGGGCCCTTGTTTGACTGGAAATAAGAGTTATGGGATGGTTTTATCTCGAATTTGGATCGAGCTGCTTTAGGTTCCAGGGTGAAGAATGGATTAAAATGGTGTGCAGATTCTAGTGGAGTTTATAAACCAAAATCCTTGTGGATTGTTCAAGATAGGATTAGTTATGGGATGGTTTTATCTCGAATTTGATATTCGATTTTTCGCTGGTAAGGATTAGTTTTTGCTGCAAAAGCCGATGGCCGGATTCTTTTACTACTGTGCTGGATTTTATTAGGAATCCAAATTTGTGTGAGATTGTTCAAGATAGGATACGCAGACCACACAATGGATCTTGGGTGTGTCCCCCGGCAGAGTCTTAAAATTTAACGTGGATGCATCGGTTAGGGGCAGCTATGGTTCTGCTGGAATTGGGGGCATTCTTCGAAATCATGCAGATATTGCGTATTTAAAATTCTCTCTAGCGATTGACATTTCGGATCCTACTGCAGCCGAACTCAAATCTATCCTCCACGTGTGTCGACTGTGGGAAGCTTCAAAGTGGAAGGATAGGTATGAACTCATTATCGAGACTGATTGTCAGTTGGCCGTGAAATGGATTTCCAATGAGCCCAGGTGTATTTGAGGAGTTGGTTGAGCAATGCAGACAGTTTTTCTCTGATTCGGGTATGGCTATATCTTTTGTGTATAGGGAATTAAATATGGCAGCTCATGAACTGACCAAGCAAGGTATAACAAGGGAATCAGAGTTGTTGTGGTTTGTGGATGAAGGAACTGATTGTCGTTTGTAAGTTTTGGGTAGTGTTGATGTGTCTTTTGTATGCTTTTTTTTTTTTTTTTTGGAATAGGGATGCAAGCTCAGGTTTCAGTGTTGGAAATCCTGAAGATTATTTGTTGTAAGCTTTCGGGCATTTATCAATTAATATAATAGAGTACTCTTTTTTCCTTATCTTGGATTAGAGGAGTTTTAATAAGGACCGATTCTTTAAAAAAATTGACCTTCTAAATATCAAAATCGATAACTAATCAAATTTTAAAGAAAAATGCAAACTTAAGTCGATTGATTTGATCGATTAATGACTAAATTAGAAAAATAATATATATATTTCATTAATTTTGTTAAATATGAAAGAATTTGGATTTGAAATTTTGAATAATGTGTACAATTATTTGAGTTCAAAATTAATTGGGAGATTAAGCAGGCGAATGATGTGCTCCATCGTGTCTAAGAACATGAGATATTAACAAATATCTCTAATGATTAATTAGATAGTGATTTCGATTCTTGTTTTTTTTTTAAGTATTTTAACCTTCAACATTTTATTTTGGACTAAAATAGTATTTTCGTTGATAAAAAATATTAGTCAATTAACAATAAACAGCTTGAAATGATTTGACAGAATAATAGGTCAGCAGGAAAATAATTTTATGTTTTATATAATTTTATAAAATTATTTTTTAACTAATGTGTCATTTTGTCAAGTCAACATATTTGTTTATATGTCAGTGTGCATTGCCATGCATGTATCTCACATTTCAAGCTATTTATCATCAGTCGGCTAATAGTTTTCATTTACGGATGAGTTATTTTGGCCTAAAATAAAACGTTGGAGGGTTAAAATAGTTCAAAAAAATAAAGGCCAAAGTAACTATCCAATCAAATGTTAGAAATAAATTTTGATATTATTCCATTTGGAAATTATTCTTGTGCTTGCCATTTCAATGGAGACTACTTACTATTTAATACTCTCTCTGTCCCTAAAATTTTGTCTTTTATTAACTTTTCACGTATTTTTTTTAAAAAAAGTGTGTATGAGATGTGTTGTAAAGTAATTAAAATGATAATTTCATCCTTAAAAAGTTAAAGCTTGTTTTGTTGGAAAACTAAAAAGAGAGTATAAATGGAAGACTTAACTGAAAAATAAGTGTACAAACTATACATTTTTTGAACTTTAGGTGTAAAGTATTTTTGCTAAAAATATGTGCCTAAAGTTTACACCATTACAATTTTAGGTGCCCGATAGTTAACTATTGTTAAAAAAATTCGTTAACCAATCATTGCTTGACACATGACATGTTTATTTTATTTTTAAAAAAATTTAAAATTTAAAACATTTTTACACAAAAATTTTAAATTTTTAGAAAATCTCGAAATTCTCAATTTTTTACAAAACAGTCCCTAAATCTCTAAAATTTTCCAAACCCAATCCCTTAAATTGTCGTCGCTTCCACCGCCGATCATCGCCCCTGAGCACACCCCTTTGGTCGCTAGACCTAGCTGGTCATTTCTCTCAATACGACGCCACCGAAAATGACGAACGACGTACTAGCCGAATGTCGAACGTGAAATCCACGTTCATCTGGCAAGTCGTTCGTCGTTTTCGGCGACGTCATATTGGGGAAAATGACCGGCTAGATCCGGCGACCGAAAGGGTGTGCTTAGGAGAGGTGATCGACGGCGGAAGTGGTGGCGATTTGATTGTTCTAGTTTGGGAAATTTTAGGGATTTAGGGACTGTTTTATAAAAAAAAAATGAGAATTTTGAGATTTTTTGAAATATTAAAAAATCTATTTTTTTTTTCAAAAAAATTAAAAAAATTCAATAAACATGCCATGTGTCAAGCAATGATTGGTTAACAAATTTTTTAACTTTAGTTAATCACCGGGCACCTAAAATTGTAACAGTGTAAACTTTAGGCACCTATTTTTAGCAAAAAATATTTTAGGCACCTAAAGTTCAAAAATTGTATAGTTTAGGCACTTATTTTTCATTTAAGCATAAAAGGAAATGTGTCTAGTAAAAGTTGTTGAATTTTCAAATAGACAATTTAAGTTAGACAATTTTAAAATACAAAAGGGACAAAGTTTATTGGACAGAAGGAGTAAAAAAGATATTCTTCTGTTTAAACATAGTCAAACTTATCAACAATTTCTAGAGTAAGTGGCTAAAGCTCTCAATTAACACCCTCACTTATCCCTTAGGTTGTGGGTTCAAAATCCATTTGGAGTAAATTTCCCATCCCCTTCCCTACGTAGAAATTGTTAAAAAATATACATTTAAACTTATATCTTTTTATATATTACGATAATAACTATATCAACTAAACTAACATAATTATATCGTTCTTTCAACCTAAAAACTTGGGTTTGTGTGTTTGATTGTTTCTGTGGTGTTAGTTGGCACAGGGCAAAGTGTGGTTGACATCCCTTACTTTATCATATTAGTACTTTTTTGTGACATTTGCTTGCTTTCTCAGCCTCTTAAATCGTAATCAAATCCCACCTTATGTCTGCTCTGTTTCATTTAATATATTTTCCAAACATGTCACTGTTTAGGTAACCATCAGTTTAGGGCTTTTCCCTCTTTTGCTTGGGTCCTTACATTTTGGCATCTTCCTTCAACTATATATACTTTATCAAATATTTACAATATTCTATAATAATATTGTTCTTATGACTAACTGTTAAAGTATATGATAAAGTTACAGATAGAGTGATAAAATTGTTATTCGATAATATGAACCATAGTTTCCCTTTAATCTGACATGCTCGAGTTGAGTCACTTAGGAAGAACCCACATTCATATCGATTGGTTCACCCTTCCCGCGTTCGCTGCTATATATATATATATATATAGGTGATATATATGAAATTGAACATCTGTGGTTCTTTTTTTCTTGGTCAGAGAAATTTTGGAGCTGAAAAGCATTAGGTAGTACTGAATTTTATCAGTGACATTTCTTGGAGGGAGAAAAGAGGGACTATGTCTATGGACCAGGAAGGAATCATCTGTTTGTTCCCAGGCTGGTTAACATCCCGGAGCCTGTAATTCGGGCCATGAACCGGAACAATGAGGATTACCGTTCCCCTGTCATTCATGCAATGACAAAGACTCTACTTGAGGATGTCAAGAAGATTTTCAAGACTACTACCGGAACTCCTTTCTTGATTCCAACAACAGCTATTCATGATTTTAAGCCAGCAAATTTTTAGTTTCAAATGAAAATATACATTACTTGGATCGCACGAAACGAGTTATACTCACATTTTTTTTTAGTTTTAGGAGTTGATATACCAACGGCTCAAGAATTGTTATGTTTTCTGAAGTTATTTTTGATGTTTGCATTCAGGAGCTGGTGCATGGGAGATTGCACTTACAAATACCCTATCCCCTGGAGATCGAATTGTATCTTTTCTTATTGGGCAATTCAGTCTGCTTTGGTTCGATCAGCAGCAAAGTCTCAAGTTCAATGTCGATGTAGTTGAAAGCGAGTGGGGTCGAGGCGCTGATCTTGACATTCTGGCTGAAAAACTCGCGGCTGACCACACGAGCACGATCAAGGCTATTTGCAATGTTCACAATGAGACTGCAACTGGTGTCACCAACAACCTGGCTACAGTAAGAAAACTACTTGGTAAGTATATATTGTCACGGACCAAACTTTTTGGATCGAGACATTGGCGCGAGCATCAAATATGGAGGTTGTGCACAATGCAACGGGCTTGCCAAATGTGGCCCAACACTCGGAGAATGTCGAGGACCATACCTTTGGGACCGAGGCATTGGTACAAGAGTCAACCAAAGAAGGTTTGCGCGGTGTAACGAGCTTGCCAAGATCATTAGACTTGGCCCAGCACTTGGAGGAAGGCGTGGACCAAACCTTTGGGACCGAGGCATTGGCGCAAGAATCAGCCAAAGAGGGTTTGCGCGGTGTAACAGGCTTGCCAAGACCATCACACTTGGCCCGGCACTTGGAGAATGCTAGAAAGCCCGCAAGCCCACAAGACTTAGCCAAATCCATGGAGGATTCAGGAGGGTAATTTGGTCAAAGCATTATCCATTTATTTGAATATAATGTGTAGATAATGTTTGTGATAATTAGAGATTTGAATTGAGATTAGATAAGATAAGATCAATCTCGACCGTCGATGTAATTTAAACTGAGCCGTTGGATGTAGGGGAGTTCAACTATAAATAGAGGCTCACTCCTCACTTGTAAACTACTTCATCTCATATTCAGTTCACTTCACTTTGAGTAATACAAGAAGCATTTACTCTAAAAACTCTTTGAGTGTTTTTTATTGTTCTTCATTATTCTTGAATGTTCTTCGTTGTTCTAGCTGTCAATCTCTTTCTGTTGTTCTTTGATTAGTTTCCGCTTAGAACGATCTTTCGTTCGAGGGCTTCAGGAAGTGTTTGATCTTCCGGAGCGAGAATCCTGGCTAAGTTAGGTGTTTGTCGAGAGAGCTTCACCTAAGACCGTGACAAGGTACTTCAGGGTGACTTAGCCGACGTTTCAACCGAGAAAGCGACTAAGGTTCACACGATTCGTCTTGCAAAGGTCTAGCCCCGCGACACAAGTGGTGTCCGTGACAAGATCCATCGAAACCTGGAGGGCTTGTCGAAGCCGTTGTTGAGCAGGAGTACTCACAAGGCTGGTTGAAGGCTGACTTAGGCGTAGGAATTGACTGATTTGCGTCGAAGGTGTCTAAGGCCGCACGGATCAGCTAGAGTCAAAATCTAGCCCCGCGACAGTTGGTATCAGAGCAGAGCCGTGAGAGTTGGTATCAGAGCGAGCCACGAGAGGTGGAATCAAAGAAGTGCCGTAATATGTGGTACAGAGCGAGTCGAGGAAGGGACTTGCGTTCGAGCCAGCTCGCAATTGCAGTCAAGCGTGGTGACTTGTGTTCAAGCCAACTTGCAGGTGCAGTCAAGTGTGGTGCATTCCAGCTTGTAGTTGCAGTCAAGTGTGGTGGATTCCAGCTTGTAGTTGCAGTTAAGCGTGGTGGTGGTTTGCGTTCGAGTTAGTCGAAGTGATCAGGGATCAGGCTAGTTCGTGGCAAAGTGGTGATTGAGATGGCACCAAAGAAAAAGACACTGACAATGGACGATGTAAGAAAGACTCTGAATGAATTTGACGAGAGGAGCAACCGTCTTGAAAATAAGGTACAATCGAATCTTGAATTCATAACAGTCGTGGAGGCTTGGGTCGATAAACTCTTGGACTTCAAGAAGGAGGCCAAGGTGGTGTTTGAACAGCTAAAGTCGGTAAACCTTGAGAAGCTGGGTTCGTTGGATATCAAGATGTTAGAGTCTCTAGAAGGGATCCAGGAGGAGGTTCAATGGGCTGTTAATGGCTTGGATGTGAAGATGTCTGAGCGTGGCGAATCCTTAGAGGCTGCAGTGGAAACTCTAAGAGAGGAGGCCAAAAAGATCCAAAGTGTTGTGGAATCACGTCTTGAAAAGTTAGAGTCCATGGAGGGCAAGTTCAATGACGAGACGCAACGCATCCTCAATGAGTTGGAGGTAGTTCGAGAGAGTTGTGCTTGTGAAGCCAAGATGGTGGATTTGCAAAAAGCGGAGGATTCTTCCAAGGAGGAAACCACGAAGGAGATCCAAGAAGTTCTCAACTCGGTGTATGAAAAGTTGAACCAACAAGATAATTCCCTTCAAGATGCAGTGGAGGCAATGAAGGCGGAATTGGAGTCGTTGGGAAAGAGGGTTCTTAGACTTGAGAAATCCGAAGAGGAGGCCAAGCAGACCCAAGGTGTTTTCGAGTCCCGTCTTGACGAAGTAGAGTCCGTAGATGACCGGTTCAAGGACGAGACACGAGAAGTTCTCAACAAGTTGGTGACTGTTCGAGGGAGTAATGTTAGTGAAGCTGAGATGGAAGCTTTGCGAAAAGAAGTGGATGAGCTCAAGAGGGAGCTGCTCAGTTGCAAGATGGCAATGAGTGAATGTGATGCGCTCAAGACCTTTTTAGAGGGATTTAGACCGGGGGTGAAGCTCGCAGTGGAGCAGGGAGATGCCCAGATACTTTCAGAGTCTTTCGTTGTTGCCGAACCTCTGACCGAGCCCGCAGAATGCAAGCAGACGAGTGTTGAGTCAACCAGGCCCAGTTCGAGAGACAAGGGGGATGGTGAGGCTAAGCCCGTGCCAGAAAAGAATGGGAGCAAGAAGTTGAAGTGCTACTTCTATGATGGTCCTCATTTGATAAGGGGATGTCCCGAGAAGAACCGCCTAGCTGCCATGGTGAAGACAACAGACTAGTCAAAGGGTGAAGTAGCGAGACTTAGGGCGATTGCGTGTGGCAATGCCGCCAAACGAGGTGAGAGTCATGGTTCGACTACGAGTGCCAAAGTAGTCAATCCAGTGATGAGACTTGGGGCGATTGTGAGTGTCAATGCAGCCAAGCGAAGTGAGAACCGTGGTTCGACTACGAGTGCCAAAGTAGTCCAGCCAGCGATGAGACTTGGTTCGATAGCAAGTGAGGAAGCTGTCAAGTCGAGGGTAAAGACGAGGCGATTGAGGTGCTACCGATGTAAGGGACCTCATAAGTTGCGAAAATGCCCGTTTCGAGCCAAGTGGTCCGAGGGACAGGACAAGGCCAAGAGTAAAGAGCCTGTGAAACTTGGTTCCGAGTTGTCTAGTTCTGCCAAGGTAAGCGGAGACCATGAGCAGAATGGGTTGAAGATGTCTGGGAAGGCTGGGAAAGAGCTTGCCGAGAATGTTCGGGTGAAGAACGTTACTTTTGAGACCAGTAGAGTGTCGAAGGGGGCTGAGCCGTTGAGGGACATAGCAATCGTTAAGATGCCACCTATGGGCAAGGTGGGAAAGAAGCGAAGGACTTCGAGGAAGAAGTGCCGACGCAAGTTGAAGCAACTAGAGTGCTACCAGTGTAAGGGGCCTCACAAATTACGAGATTGCCTGGATCGAGTCAAGCCATCCAAGGAGTTGGGTGAGCCCGAAGAGAGCGAGGCTGCATCGCTTGATCCGATAATGTCGAGTTCTGCCAAGGCCAAGGGGGACCGAAAGCAGAAATGGGTGACCATATCCGAGAAGGCTACCGATGAGCTTGCCGAGGATGTTCGGGGTAAGAGCATCGCTTTTGAGACCATTGGAGAGTCGAATGGGGCCAAGCCGTTAAGGGACATAGTAACCGTGGAGACACCACCAATGGGCAAGGTGGGAAACGAGCGACGAACTTCAGGTAGGAAGTGTCGACGCAAGAGAAAGCACCAAACTTTAAGGAAGAAGGATCGATGCAAGAGAGCACCAAACTTCAAGTCAGAAGGGCGGATGCAACCAGAAGCAACGGACTTCAGGGAAGAAGTGCCGATGCAGAGTATCGCAACAGACTTTGTGGCGAAAGTGCCGATGCATGCAAAGAACTTCAATGAAGAAGGTTCAATATAGAGGGGGCCAGACTTCAAGGAGAAAGAAGGGCTGACCTGTTTTAGAGTAAATGTGATCGAGGAGAAGGTACATCTCAAACACATTCCTAGTGTTTTTGGTTTTGATTTGCCATTGTTGATGAGCGTAGGTCAAGTAAGACCTAATCTTCAGTGCGGGGAAAAAGAAGATTGGAAGAGACCTTTCAGAGTTCTAAGGGGCAAGCCAGAGTTGTCGACGAATCTGAGAGTTCAGTCGGTGTTCAATGATGTGACAACTTCCAAGTCTTTGCCGCAGGACCAAGTGGGTCTGAATCGAGGTAAATCGGAGTTTGTGGGAGAGTGCTTCTACAAGAGTGATGTATCAAGAGGCGTGTTAGCACGCGATGTTCAACAACAGTTTGAGTCGAGGCGAACAGTTCATATGGGGGAATTGCATGAAGCCGAGGCATCGACGAGTAATCAAGTTGACCCTGCCCAGGATCGTTCGAGTGCAGCGACGAGGGCGTCGCTAAGTCAAGTGGGGGAGAATGTCACGGACCAAACTTTTTGGATCGAGACATTGGCGAGAGCATCAAATAGGGAGGTTGTGCGCAATGCAACGGGCTTGCCAAATGTGGCCCAGCACTCGGAGAATGTCGAGGACCATATCTTTGGGACCGAGGCATTGGTACAAGAGTCAACCAAAGAAGGTTTGCGCGGTGTAATGAGCTTGCCAAGATCATTAGACTTGGCCCAACACTTGGAGGAAGGCGTGGACCAAACCTTTGGGACCGAGGCATTGGCGCAAGAATCAGCCAAAAAGGGTTTGCGTGGTGTAACGGGCTTGCCAAGACCATCACACTTGGCCCGACACTTAGAGAATGCTAGAAAGCCCGCAAGCCCACAAGACTTAGCCAAATCCATGGAGGATTCAAGAGGGTAATTTGGTCAAAACATTATCCATTTATTTGAATATAATGTGTAGATAATGTTTGTGATAATTAGAGATTTGAATTGAGATTAGATAAGATAAGATCAATCTCGACCGTCGATGTAATTTAAACTGAGCCGTTGGATGTAGGGGAGTTCAACTATAAATAGAGGCTCCCTCCTAACTTGTAAACTACTTCATCTCATATTCAGTTCACTTCACTTTGAGTAATACAAGAAGCATTTACTCTAAAAACTCTTTGAGTGTTCTTTATTGTTCTTCATTATTCTTGAGTGTTCTTCGTTGTTCTAGCTGCCAATCTCTTTCTGTTGTTCTTTGATTAGTTTCCGCTTAGAACGATCTTTCGTTCGAGGGCTTCAGGAAGTGTTTGATCTTTCGGAGCGAGAATCCTGGCTGAGTTAGGTGTTTGTCGAGAGAGCTTCACCTAAGACCGTGACAAGGTACTTCAGGGTGACTTAGCCGACGTTTCAACCGAGAAAGCGACTAAGGTTCACACGATTCGTCTGGCAAAGGTCTAGCCCCGCGACACAAGTGGTGTCCGTGACAAGATCCATCAAAACCTGGAGGGCTTGTCGAAGCCGTTATCGAGCAGGAGTACTCACAAGGCTGGTTGAAGGCTGACTTAGGCGTAGGAATCGACTGATTTGCGTCGAAGGCGTCTAAGGCCGCACGGATCAGCTAGAGTCAAAATCTAGCCCCGTGACAATATATATCAATCCAACTATTATATGGGCTCAGAGCCGCTCTTGATCTTATTTTCGAGGAAGGACTTGACAATGAGATTGGCAGGCATAGCCATTTAGGCCACACGACAAGGTGAACCATCAACGTCTTCGGATTCGGTTTATAAATTACGATTTATGACTCAAGTCCTTAGACAGTCCAACAATGTTCTTGCATGAAACTTTTTACTTCATTCTTTGGGGAATATCGTTTGTGTTGATAGGGTCGACCGCACAATCTCGAAACAGGCTTGCTGGGGAGGCTTGGGGCTTGAAGAACTGCACACAAAAGGAGGAATGGTACAGTGACACCATGACCATGACTGCAGTCCTAGTCACCCATATTTGGAAATATTTAACCTTAGCTTGTTTTTACCCGTCATATTATTTCAATTTTTAACATTATTTTTTAAAAATATTTATTCTATTTTGATTAATATTTTTTGATTAAAATTATTTTTTTACTTCTTATCAAATAGTAAAGGTTACTAGGTTAGAGCTCAAACTCATTTATATTTCATTTTTTTTAAATTAATATTTTATTTTATTTTTTAAAATTTTATTAAATATTTTAATGCGATTATATTATAATATCTATTTTTTTTAATTTTAACACTTTAAAAATGTACCGTAAAACAAACAAATAGAAATTCTCTACCCTTTGAACCTAACAAGTGTCTTATTGAAAAAACAGATGATGTTCATTCTAAGAGATATAGTTCAAATCGCTTTGTCTATATGGGTTTAGGTTTAGGGAATCACGATAGGGTATATTTTTAGGACTTAGAGTTTAAGATTTAAGATTTAAAATTTAAAGTTAGTGCTCAAAATTTAATTTTTTAGTGTTGAGACGTAAAAGATAACGAAAAAAAAAAAAAATTGTTCGAAACAAACCACTTGAACCGAGATAATATCAACGCACGTGAAGACAATAAATCCCTTTAAAAGTTCAAACAAAAACACAAGGTCGGCTCCAAATCTCCACCCACCTCTAGAAAAATAAACTAGTCAATAAACTAAAGCATCAGCCTTGTGCTAGGTTTACAAGCGTGTTCAAATCCAAGGTCAAAACGCGTGCACTTTCAATTTTTCATAAGAAAAATCACCAAAATCATACATAAAAAGACTCTTCTTCCCCGCAACACCCAAAGCTTCATTTCTTTACCACACCACCCAGATGTGCCATAAAAATGAAGAAGAAGATGATGAAGATTTAGCCTGCTTCGATTACCTCCCAGATGCTCTTCTTCTTCTCATCTTCAACAAATTACACGACCTCAAATCTCTCACCAAATGCCTCTTAGTCTCAAAGCGTTTCAACTCCCTCGTTCCTTTAATCGACGCCGCTTCCATCTCAATCCCACCGCTCAAACACCCAAGCTCCTCCACTGCAACCTCGTACGTAAACACTGCTTTCAGACTTTTATCTCTAAACTTGTTCCTCAAACCACTTGGATGTTTCCACCGAATCATGGCTCCCCCGAAGTCAAATACGATGTCGTTTGATCTTTCCTGCTGTCGGAGAAATGGCGTCTTGAAGTTTTTCAAGGAGTTGAAATCGTTGCATTTAGAGCTTCCCGGTGACGGTAGTGAGTTGGGGTCGAGTACCGGCGCTTCTTTTCTTCAATGGAAAGCTGGTTTCGGAACAAACTTGAAAACCTGCGTTATTGTTGGAGCAACCTCGTTTCGAAAATGCTTGAAAAAGGAAGAGCGGGAGGGATCCATGGAGGAGGAAACTGTTTTGAACGACGAGGAGCTGAAATTAAGAGTGATATGGACCATTTCTTGCTTGATTGCTGCGTCGACGAGGCATTGTTTGTTGAAGCAAATCTTGGCTAACAATCCGAGCATTCCGTCGCTTGAAAGTGTGGTGATTTCTGATGCGAACAAGCATGGGGTACTTTGTGTGGGAAAAGAGGAGCTTGTTGAGATGAGGAGCTCCGTGAACACGTTCGAATCGTCGTCGTTGTCATCGATTGAGAGGAGTCCGGTTCCGGAATCGAACATGAAACTGTGGTATTTTCCGGTGCTGGAGTTGCCGGAGTCCGGGTATGTGATGGAAGGGGCAACGCTTGTGCTTATCAGGCCTGTTGTGGATGGGATGATTGAAAACGACGGTGGGGATCCATTGGTGGGAGATGGGAAACCATTTAATGAAGCTGTGAGGGAGATGATCAAAGTGAAGAAGAGTTGTTTGATGACAATGAGCTCCTTTTGAGATAACTATATAATATACTTACTTTATGGTATTTTAATTCGACATAAACTCAACAAGTAATTCCAGTAAAATAAACGGAGTATTTTAGTTTCATCAAAGATAGTGTTTCACTGTTTTGTACACGTCTCAAACTGTTTGTTTCATATTTTAATTAGTAGATTAGGTGCAACATTTTCAACCATCTTTTTTTCTAAATAAAATGTATAGGGAAAGGAAACACAAACTATAAACGAGAGGCAATAAAAAAGTTGGACTTTCAAATGCTGTTGTTCAAGTTTTGTAGGCAAAGCTAAGTTGTAGAAAAATTAGTTGAGGACCGATTGAATGTGGCTTAACTTTTATGACAAACTAACTAATTTAAAGAAATTTTAAATAAAAGACTAGTCTAAAGCTGTAAATGGATATCAATGCATACCTAGTGATTAATGGCACCCATTACTTGTAATTAAAACCCAATATCAACCATTAGTTTTTTTTGGGTAAACTACTTAAATGACCACTTAATTATAGGTGGTTCTGATATGATATCATATTTTTAATTTTGTCATTTTGACCAATTAACTATTTAAGTGGTAACAATTAAATAGGGATAGCAAACGGGCGGGGCGGGTGTGGATACCCCCTCCCCTATATCTATACTCACCTAAAATTTTTATATCCACCACCAACCCATTACCCATGGCAGGTACAATTTTCAAATCCATACCCGCCTACACGGGTGCATTCTCAAATCCATCCCCACACCCACTACCTAACTGGACATCCACCACCCAACCCGTACCCGTTTGTACCCCTCTGTACCCGCCTACACGCAACCACTAATATCGAATTATGTAAAAATAAAACATAGGCTTTTGTAAAGAAGAGTAAAACTTCGCATATTTTATTGATTGATCAAGTGTATATATATAATACATTTACATCGGTATAAATTTAACTACAGCTAACTAACTAACGATTGCTAACTTAACTAAAATACATTTTCACCGGTATAAATTATACTTAACTACAGATAACTTAACTAAACATGTTTACACCTGTATAAATTCTACTTAACCACACATATTACAAATTTATAACCTGATTAAGTCAAGCTCGATCATAAAACCATAAATTCAAGCTCGATCATAAATCATCATTTTTTCAAACTAAATTAATTGAGTTTAAAGTCTACAAACTTAAGAATTACCGTAGATTTTAAAACAAATCAATATCTTAGTACATAAAACACCGTAATAAAAGGCATAATCGAAGTCTACAAACATAAATGGTCAAAAATACATATAGTGAGTAGTTAGTGGGCAGGCGGATTGGTGCAGGTAAGGTCTCAAACCTATCACCTACCCACTACCCACGACGGGTATGACTTTTTACATTCACACCCGCTCATTACCCACCAAACTCATACTCATCTCCACCCCAACTGGGGTGGGTGCAGTGCGGAATCTGCTAAACTGTACCCGACTCCCATCCCTACAATCAAGCCACATGCCGTTAAAGTCTAACGAAAAAGGTGACGTGACAGTTAACATAAATTTGTATAGTTACACATTTGATCCTGTTACTTATACATTTTATCATTTTGGTCATAATTTTAGTTTAATCTAACAAATTTAATTCATCAATCATAAGCTGACACATGTCACTATCCGATCGAAGAATTTTTAAATATTGTTATTTAATTTATATTTTACCAATCAATTGTTGACACGTGTCACCTGATCGGCGGAAAATAATTTATGGTCCCAATGGGCAGTCACCAGTCCAGCCCCAACCACATCTCAGCACATCAAATCTTATGGTCCAGACTTTCAAGGGCTACAAAATTTTGTTAACCAAAGAACATGAATGAAGAAGAACCAAGGAATATGGAGTGGAGATATATGAACAAATAACGCTATTTATTTTAAAATTTTGAAAGTGCAAAGGGCTTGGAATGGGGTGATTATGGTGTGCAGTATATCTAGAATGGGACTAAAAAATGATAAGTTTTAAAACTTGTCCAATAAACCTGATTATGTTGCGAGGCACCGAAGCCGAAAATAAAGCCTAGTTACTGGCAGATAGCTACATATTCATCTGTTGTTTAAACTTA
This sequence comes from Hibiscus mutabilis, assembly GCA_019671005.1. NCBI lineage: Eukaryota > Viridiplantae > Streptophyta > Magnoliopsida > Malvales > Malvaceae > Hibiscus > Hibiscus mutabilis. Next base: position 2,912,533 of record CM033724.1, read on the forward strand.
GCCAAGCTGACAACGCTTTACAAAGCAAACAGAAATTAAAAAAAAAAAACAGTAAAAGCGTACGCTGCAGGATTCGAATCTGCGCGGGCTCTACATATTCATCTTTGGTTTAAAGCTGACAATGTTTTAAAAAGCAAACAGAAATAAAAAAAAATAACAGTAAAAGCGTAAGCCGCAGGATTCGAACCTGCGCGGGCAGAGCCCACATGATTTCTAGTCATGCCCGATAACCACTCAAACACGCCAAGAAAGTTATCTTTTTCGTTAGGTTTTAATGATAGATCATATGATTATTACTACTTAAATAGTTAAGTAGTCAAAATGATAAAATTAAAAATATGGTGTTCATATCGAAACAACCCCATAATTAGGTGGTCATTTAAGTAGTTTATCCTAATTTTTAATATGTTACCTATGTACATCTCCCACAAGGACAAACACATAATTTTGTATTAGAAATACAAATTTTTATACTTAATAAAACTATATAAGAATTTGAAATTTTAAGAATACCTGAGAGATTAAAACATCAATATAAAATATAAAAAAAATTCTAAAATATATACTGATCACCCCTATCAACCTCCAAGCTTGTCAAACAAACGCACATGTACATAATGTATGAAATTTCAACTCCATAAAAAGTTACACCATGCTCAAACACAGAATGGCAACCACAAATCATTGTCAGGGTACAAGCCTTATCTTCTCCGAGGAAGATTACCTGGGTGATTTTCCAAACTACACCCCAAATATTAGTCTGTTTCTAGCTCTTACTAGAGTGAGTAAAACTCGATTCGACTAAAAAAAAATCAAATTTTTTAATTCGACTCGAGGCGAAAAAACTCTATTCAAAATTTTATAAACTCGAATCAATTCGAAAAAAATTTAAATAAAGTTTGAGTTGTAAAATGAAAATTCGAATAACTCGAAATTTTTAATAATTAGTATTGATTTTTAAGTTAGAGTTGAGTCCTTTAATTTTTTCTGATATATATATATATACCGATATAAAAATTATGAAAAAACATATGCTGCATATTAAAAAATTTCAAATAAAGCTTGAGTTGTAAAATATGACGCATCAACTCGAATAACTCAAAATCTTTTGTCTCGACTCGATCGAATGTTCACCCCTAGCTTGTACCATGGGATTGAACAAAGCCGTCACGTACATGGCCACTCTGTCCATCCCAACGTTCCTGTACTAGGTATGCTTGGATTTCCAAGGTTGTTGTTCTCCAGCAGGGGTCGTAATATATTCTTCTGCATTGATATTTTGACAAGCTTCTTGCTTGCTGGGGAAACCATGGTGTAGAAAACTACTCCTGTCAAACAAAAACTAAAAAGGATGTACTCCAAACACCTCTTCAGACGTATCCAATTTTAGTCGCTTTCCAGGACGGACTCAGTGTTTTATGACATGAGTATGAACTTTTAGAGGTACGAAATTAGATTATCAATAAGAAATACAAAAAAAACTTAAATAATAGAAAATTTAAAATTTTCTAAAATACGACCGTCCAACTGTTCATCCCTCATTGAAAGTAAGGTATCAATTGAATCCCTTTCATTAGAGTTGGAAGCAAAGCGTGAGGAATAATTAAAGCTTAATCACTTTAGTAGATTTGGAAGTAAGGTATTGATTCAGTCATTTGTTTAGTGTTTATGTGTACATATAAACTGGTTCCTAAAATTCTATACAAGGACTTGAGGCAGAGTTTGGCCAATAAAACCTTCTAAATTGTTTTATAACTACATGAAGAGAGTTTTTCAATTTGGGTCACCGTTTGAGATCTATTGGAGTGGGATATCAACCCTACTGGCAAGTCCAACTTATTACAAAACTTTTATTTATAATTTTTTTAAGATATGTTATTGATTATTTCACTATTGATACATAGATATATCGTGAATGCATGATATATATATATATATATATATATATATATATTCTTTTTATTTTTAATCAATCTTAAGTTATCATGTAGTATAAGAAAGCTAAATTGTTATGACTCCACTTAGGGGTGCTTATTGAGTTAAGCAGCTCGCAAACAACTCGAGTTCGACTCGGTCAAAATTCGGTTAACGTTCGACTCGAGATCTTAGCAAGCCGAGTCGAGCAAGATCCAACCCGACTCGAGAAGTTCGTGAACAACTCGTTATTTTATTTTTATAAATTCTTTTATGATTTTTTGGTGGTCACCTTAAAAAAATTATGTTTCAAAAAGTTTAAATACTAGTTGAAAACTTAAGAAAAGTTCGGTGAATTGCTAGCGAATTTACCCATAAAATTTTGGTTTCAAATTTCTAAAACGTTTTGTATTTCCCGTGAATTAAAAAAGTTAATTTGTATTAATAAGCAATTAAAATATAATAATGAGTCTTTCCCTTTTTTTATTAAAGTCTTTCCCTTTTCTTGTATTATTATTTTATGTATGAGTGTTCATTGTCGGATATCAGATCGGATCCGATCCTGTTTCTCGGATCGACGATTTATAGATCCATATCCGATCTGAAAAAATTGAATATTCGGATATCCGATTATCCGAAAATATAATTTGATTTAACTATTTTTTTTCGAATTTGAAGGTCGTATTTATGAAAATTTCATAATTTTGAATATAACAAATTGCTAAATATAACAAGATTTGTATCTATGAAAATTTTGATTTTTTTAATTTTCGGATATAACAAGCATCAAATTGTTAAATATAACAAGATTAATATTCATGAAATTTTGAATTTCCAGATAATCCGAAACTTGAAATTTTGCGATCAGTATCCAATCTGAAAATTTTAAATCAGATCTGATATCCGATCCAAAAATAAAAATGGATCAGATATCCGGATAATCAGATCGGATCAACGGATAATCGGATCGGATATTTTTGAACATCCTTAACTTTATGTATAAAAGAAGAAAAAGGGAAAAGTCTTCAATATCCACTTCCCATATAAAAAATGTGATTGAAAGTTAAAACCTGAAATTCCTAATGCATTATATCCTTTTTTGTTCATCGAAGATTGTTGAGAAATTAAAAAGAGTTTCACACTCGAATATCAACTTCATCTCTAACTCAGCTATGGCATGTTCGTTATTTATCTCCTCAGACCTCACATTTTTTATTTTGAATTTCTATGTTTATATTAAGCTCTAATAGTATCACTAGATTTTACCTATATTTTTAAAAAATAAGGTAAAAATTTTGATGAGCTTAACGAGCAACGAGTTGAGTTGACCAACAAGATTTTTTAACGAGCACGAGTCGAGCAAAATTTTTTTGAGCTTAACGAGCAACGAGTCGAGCAACGGAATTTTTTAACGAGATGAACATTACTCAACTCGCGATCGACTCGCTCGATAAGCACCCATAGTCTCCACTGCCATTTTATCCCTTTCTATTTTTTTTTTGTTTTTTCCGGCTATAATGATTTATTTATTTACCGAGAAAGATAAGTTTATATTATTAATTGAAAAAAACTTTGATACACAGGCCATGTAGACTTTAGTTTACACGTGCCTTTTAGTTTTAGGGGTTAGAGTTTTAGTTTAGGGTTTAAGGTTTAGGGGTTTAGGTTGCAGGGTTTAGAATTTAAGGTTAGTTTTAGAATTTAGGGTTTAGGGTTTAGAGTGTGGGGTTTAGCTTTTTAGGGTTAGGGTTAGAAATTTAGGATTTGGGTTTTTATAGTGTAAATACACAGGCTTGTGTAAAATTAATTTTACACAGCCTGTGTATCAAAGTTTTACCCTTATTAATTTTTTAGTGCGTTTAGGTCTCGAGAAAGATTATTATAAGGGAAAATAATTTTTAGATTTATATTCAAGGCACAGGTGGTTATCTACAAGCGCCTTAATTGTATTGTTTAGGGTTAGATTTTAGGGTTTATAGGGTAGGGGTTTAGAATTTAGGGGTTGTGGTTAGGGTTTAGGGTTTAAAGGTTAGTGGTTAGAGTTTAGGATAATATGATTAGAGATTTAGGTTTTAACATATAAACTCTAAATTCTAACCCAAACCTTACATTCTAACCACAACACATCAATTCTAAACTACTAAGCATAAACATTAATCTATAAAACCTACAACTAAGACGCTTGTAGAAACTTTTTGTTTCCACCGTCTATGTACGGAAGAATTACCCATAATCTATTTGGAATTGCATTTTCACGTTTGGGGTTTTTCCAACAATGACACTTCTTTGGTTCATATTACCTTTAAGATAATTAATTTTGTTCATATAAATCTTTTGTCATATTTTTAATTAAGTGTCTAAATATTTGTGGTGTAAATTTATTAAATATTTTTATTTTATATATGTTTAATATTGAAATAGTGTTACATATGTAATCGACTTATCATTTGTATTTAATTATAATCAGAACAGAGGAAGGCAAGGCAAGTAGCAACACAGCAATATCATGAATCAAGTTGCAATAATAAAGAAATTATGGGATGCATGGGATGTCAGAGTTATGATTCTTCTCAGTCTCCTGTTACAAGCCCTTCTCTTCATACTCGGCAACCGTAGGAAATCCATTGTTAAACCTTGGGTCGGAATTCTTCTTTGGCTTGCATACCTAAGTGCCGATTGGGTGGCCACTGCTGCACTAGGGAAGCTCTCTTACTCTTGCGTTCATGGATCTTGTGTGAGCAACACTTTAAGAGGGTGGTGGGCTTCACTGCTTTTACTGCACCTCGGCGGTCCCGATACCATAACCGCCTATTCCATGGAAGATAATCTACTCTGGAGGAGACATCTTCTTGGACTAGTTATCCAAGTTGTACTAGCCATTTATGTTATTGTCTTGTCCTGGGCAAGTTCTTGGCTCTCACTCTTGAATTTCCTGCTCTTCTTGGTGGGAATTATAAAATATTCAGAGAGGACTTGGTGTCTCTATTTGGCTAGCAGTAAAGATTCGAGATGGAAAGCTCCCTTGTTTGACGGAAAAATCTTTGGAAACATCATGGGAGACCAGGGGAAAGTGGTTCTGGCTTACCAATGGTTTGCATTGAGGAGACAGGATATAGGAAATCACTTCTCTACATCCGGAAGTTTAAGATCATTGTTGGCAAAGATTGCAGAGCATGTTTTCCAGCAAACGCATTTGGAATCCAGAAATTTGGAGTTGATGATAAAGAGGAGTCAAGCTCGTGATGTGTTTGACATGGTAGTAATTGAGTCGGGGTTTATGTTCGACATGTTGTACACCAAGTCGGCCATCGTTTTCAGCAAGCTGGGATGCGTTTTACGTTTAATCGGCTTTTGCTGCTCCTCATTTGTCTTGGTTTTCTTTCTGCATAGCTTCGGTATCGACAATTCATCGAGGGTGGATATCTGCATTACCGGAATCTTACTGTCTGGAGCTGTTGCTTTTGAATTCTATGGCTTGTTTTTAATTCTTTCTTCGGACTGGTTTGTGGTCCTAGGAGTGAGGTACACCAAGAGTCGTTTGTTGCGAGGAATTTTCCGATGTTCATTGTTAAAGCATCGGGAAAAGAAAAGGTGGTCGGATTGTATGGGACAATTCAGTCTTTTAAGATATTGCATGAGCTTCAGAAAAGGGACCAAAATCTTAGAATTGATTGGTATTGATGAGCTGATGCACAAGTACTGGCATACGAGTTTCAGTTCCATCCCCTTGTCCTTAAAGAAACCAGAGAGTTTTCCGGATCCCACGGAGGTTTTCGAGCAGGGAGACGACAACATTCCTCCTCATTTCTTTAGAGGGGAGAAGGCACTTCAAAAGTATAATTGCACAGATAAGATGGTGAAAGACTCGTTGCTGATGGACCTGAGTGCAACCATTATCATCTGGCACATTGCAACAGACATTTGTTATACTCCTCGTATGTCGACCACGACCGATGAAAGAGTTATTACAAGCAAAGTGATATCCGATTACATGATGTACCTTCTAGCAAAGAAACCTTCTATGGTTTCTGAGGATGACAACTTTTGGTTTGATTCCGTGAGTGGAAAGCTAAGGAAAAAGTTGCAACAGAATACTGTTCCACTGAAAGATGAGGCCACCATTTACCGACGGTTTTCGGAGGAAATTGCGTCGGAGGAAGACAAGAGTGCGCCTTCCAGAGTAATTCTAAGTCATGCGATCAGGGTGGCGGAAGTTTTGAGCTTGAGGGGGGCAGAACAATGGGACATCATGAGGTCAGTGTGGTTAGAAATGATGCACTATGCAGCAATGCGTTGTCCCCATGTCTCTCATCTTCAAGAGCTCAGTCAAGGTGGTGAAATCCTCTCCCTGTATTGGCTTCTAGCATCTTACAACATATATGAGAATTCGAACATCGAGGAGTGAGGTCGGAGGTACTGGCTATGCCTATGCTGTGCAGCCGAGTGTGTCATATTTGTATTTTCTTTCATGATTGTATCAAAATAAATTCTTTTAAGTAATAACTTAGGAGAAGATATCTAATTTAAGTATAAAGATATATTTAAGCCATTTTAAATTATCTCTCCCTCTGGATATCCATTTCGTTCACTTGCCATCGATGAAGATTTGATCATGTCGGATGCAAGTGGTGGCACACCATCATTTAGAGACATGGTAATAGGAAAGACTCCATCACCCCTGTCAACCTCCAAGCTTATTTATTTTAGCATTGATTTAGTTCTCCTCTCGTTTGGCAAATTACCATTCATGATTAAATCATCCATTTTATGTATAACCTATAATTAGATTCATTGAACAATATGCAATTCCAACTCCATAAAAAGTCATAATATGCTTAAACACAGGCAATAACCATTTTGAGCAAGTATATTTGGCCGGTTGGTCAAACTGCTCATCTTTGTTCCCTCATATTTCTTTAGGTCACGGGTTCTAGACCCACCAGGAACACTCCCTTCCTTCCACTAGAGTCCTCTTCCCCTCTCCTCTAGGTAGGATTAGGATTAGGATTTGTCAAAAAAAGACAATAACCATTTAATGGACAACAGGGTGCTAGGTTATATCTCATGCAGATTGTTCCACGTCGATACTTTCTTGATATAACCTGTTTTCAACTATAAGTTGTTCTCAATAAAGTTCGATTTGAAATAAAAAATTGTTCTTCTAGAAAAAATATAAAGAAAATAGTAATGACACTTGTTTCGTAAGTGATATTGTCTTTGTTTTACGGCCCTCATATCCACAATAAACAAAGTATCTTTCTTTTAATATATGAAATAGATATAAAATAGTTGGAAGTAAGGTATCGATTTAATCCCTTTTGCTAGAGTCGGAAGCAAAGCATGGGGACAAATTAAAGCTTAATCACTTTAGTAGATTCGGAAGTAATGTATTGATTCACTCGCCTTCTTTAGTTTATATATATAAACATATAGATTGGTTCTTAATATCCTATACAAGCATTGAGAGAGTTGAGATCTATTGGAGGAACGAGATATCAGCCCCACAGGTAAGTCCAACTTACTACTAAAAACAAAATAAATTAGTTTTTTATACTATTTGATTCATCGATCGTGTATAATACTATGCATTAGTAGTAAATTAAACTATAATACATCTCTAAAAGTGAAGCTAATTGAATCTATTTTTTAAAATTCTTTTAATGATGTGTTGTTATTTAATTCATTAATGATGTATAGGTTCACCTTGAATGCATGTTATACATTATTTCATATTCTTTTTGCAAACAATGTTAATGTTAAGTGGATGTGTGTGTAGAAAGAATGTTAAATTGTTATGACTACTGCTCCATTTTTATCCCTCTATCTATCTTGTTTTGTTCTTGATATAATATTATTTAACTCATTATTCACATATCTCTTTTCATCCGTACTATCTCAAACAAAAGTCCTTATTATTCTTTGAGGCTTTATTTTAATTTTTCAAGTTGATTAATTCTTTTGATGAATTATATTGTGATTCTTTTATATTGTAAATTACGAGTTTAAGAATTCAATTCACCCAACATTCTTATATACACAAGTGTAAAACTTGAGTATCGTTAGATGAGTGAAAATAGATAGCTGAATTGAAAACTTTTAGAAATGAAAAGACTTTTAAAGAAAAAGTGTAATTCTAAGGCTATTGTAGGATATGTATACAATGTAAAGCTTTTTAGTTTTACACTTTTTGAAATCGTTGAATGGCTGAAAATAAATAGTTGAGATTAATAGTAGAAAGTGAGAATTTTTTTTTTCGAATTGAAAAGAGAGTCAAAACTAGAGCTTTACATCAAGTGCATCATGTCATATTCTAAAAGAGGCAACAGAGATGCTGGAGGGACATCGATGATAGTCGCATTGTAATTAGGAAGATTGTCGAGCTTCGCAAGCATGTCGACAGACTTATTACCTTCACATGAAATCCATTGAGTTTCATTCGCCCATCCCAAGCCGCAGAGCTTAGCAATGGCTCGGACAAGAGAATTGGGGTAAGAGTTTGCATTCATTTAATCCAAACACTTGATCGCCTCTTTATTATCCGACTGTATCAGGAGTCGTTCAAAACCATTCTCCCATGCAATTTGAAGACCAATAAGAATCGCCCAAAGCTTTACCTGCAAGGGTCGTGTAATTCCTAAAGTTTTATTGAAACCAAGGATCCATGATCCACCATCCGCTCGAAAGATGCCTCCCACCGATCCAATACATGTAGTTAGCGGCATAGCACCATCTGTGTTTAAGCAGACCCAACCCATTTTTGGACGAGACCAATGAGCTATTTTCGTGCAAAAAGACTGCAATGGTGTATCAATGGCATGGCTTTCAGAATAATACCGCGCCTAGATAACACTTCGTTGGAGAACTTGATTAGATGAAGAGAGATGACCATTAAAGACCCAGTCATTTCTATTTTTCCAAATGTGCCAGAGGGCGGATGCAAATAATAGTTGCCAAGGTGTGTCCCAAAAAGTAGTTTTCTCCCGGTCGGCCAAGTTTGACAGCAACCAGGCTCGAGTGCTCACAAGGAAAAAGGAAGTATGAAAATATGAGTGAAGTAGTTGCTTCCATATCTCTTGGGCGTAGCTACAGTCCCGAAGGGCGTGGACAACCGACTCTGATGCTAAATTACAACAAGGACAATATAAGTGATTGCCGATAGACCGACGACAGCGCTCTTCATTAGTCATTAACATCTATTTGTAGCAAAGCCATAAAAATATTCGCAATCTTTGCGGCACACACAAAGTCCAAAAATGTTCTCCAACAAGGATCTTTAAGTTCCCAATTGTCGCTTACCAAAGAAACATAGGCGAACTTCACATCAAAAGAGTGATTATCAATAAGACTCCAAATCGGTTTGTCAGGGATATCTGAGGGATCAGGGCAGTGAATGCTCAAGATATGGGGGATTGCCGTAGGGGTAAACAAACTTGCAAGTTGCGAATGGTCCCAGTTGCCATTTCCGTCCGTAAGATCCAAGATGTAAAGAAACTATGGGTTATTCCATTCTACGATAAGTAGGGACATAGGGGGCCTAAAGTTGGTACCCAATTATCATCCAAAACATGGACAGAGTCACCAGTGCCAATTGACCAGACCAGACTTGTGTCACGGCCCAAACCTTTTAGTTCGAGACAGTTGCGCAAGGATCCGCCCAAGGGGTTTAAAGCAGATCATCGGACTTGCCAAGACCACCAGACTTGGCCCAACACTTGGAGAATGCTAGAGAGCCCGATCACACTAGCTTTTCAAAAATGGCAGGAGACAATAAGTCAAAGGAGGAATCTTGCCATATCGGGTGTGATCAACTATCTGAGGAAAAAAACCTACTAATTGATGTAATTAGGTAGGATTTGATATTCTTTCCTAGATTAGAGACTCTTGTAAGGATTTGGGCTAATCCTGGCCATCCATGTAAATCGATCCGGACCATGATTGAGTGGGAACTCAACTATAAATAGAGAGCCCCCACTCTCATTTGTATCATTCATCATCCATCTTATTCCATTCATTCTCTCATTTGAGAAGAGTAATAAGACTCTGAGGCATTTACTCTAGTTTTCCTCTTGTCCCTTTCAGTTGTCTTTGTTTCTAAAGCTCTTTGAGCTAGTTGCCTCTTGAGTGGCCAAGAGTAGCCACCATAGTGCTTAAAGCGCTTCCGCATCTATCGAAGCCTGGAGGGCTTGTCCGAGCCGTTGTCGAGCAGGAGCACTCGCAAGGCTGTTTGAAGGCTTACTTAGGCACGGGAATCGACCAATTAGCGTCAAAGGCGTCTAAGGCCGCACGGATCCACTAGGGTTGAGCCCTAGCCCTGTGACAAGTGGTATCAGAGCGAGACGAGAGGGCTTGCGTTCGAGCCTACTTGGTGTTGCAGTCAAGTTAGGCGAGGATTTGCATTCGAGCTAGTCAGAGTGAGTAAGCTAGTTCGTGGCAAATAAGTGACCGATATGGCATCAAAGTGGAAGACATTGAATGAGGTAAGACAAAGAGATTACATTTCTACTCAGACATTTGATTCTTTCAAGGAGGAATACGACGTCCAGAGCAAGATGTTGAACAACCAAGACTTCTCCCTCAAAGAAACCATGGAGTCCATGAAGGAGACCCATGGTGTCTTGGAGTCCCGCCTTGAAAGATTAGAGTCAATGGAGGACAGGTTCAAGGATGACACACGGCGAGTTCGCAATGAGGTAGAGATAGTTCGACATAGTAATGCTTGCGAAGCCGAGGTGAAAGCTTTGCGGATCGAGGTGAATGAGCTCAAGGAAGAGCTACTCAGTTGCAAGAGTGCAATGAGTGAATGGGGTGCGCTTGCCACCATCTTAGAGGGACTTAGGCTTGGGGCGAAGCTTGCATTGGAACAAGGAGGTGCCCAGATTCGGGAGGCCAAAAATGCGGCCGAGTTACTGACCGAGCCTGCAGGAGACAAGCCAGTCAGTGCCGAGACGTCCAAGCCCACGACGAGTGACTGTGGGAATGGCGAGGCTAAGTCCGTGCTAAAGAAGAAGGCGAGCAGAAAGATGAAGTGCTACTTCTGTGATGGCCCACATGTGATAAGGAGTTGTCCCGAGAAGAATCGCCTTGCTGCACTCATCAAATGAGAAGATGAGCCAGAAGGGGGAGTAGCGCGACTTGGCACAATTGCGAGTGTCAATGAGCCAAGGAAAATCCAGGGTACGACTACGAGTGCCAAAGCAGTCAAGCCAAGGTCAAGCCCCGGTGCGATAGCAAACGAGAAAACCGTCAAGCCGATGGTGAAGAAGAAGCAATTGGAGTGCTACCAATGTAAGGGGCCTCACAAGTTATGCCCAGTTCGAGCCAAGGAGTCCAAGACGAGGGACAAGCCCGAAGGAAGCGAGGCTACAAAGCTTGGGTCGAAGCCGTCTAGTTCTGCCAAGGCCAAGGGAGACCGAAAGCAGAAAAATGTGAACATGTCCAAGAAGGCTAGGAGAGTGCTTGCCGAGCATGTTCGGGGAAAGAACATCGCTTTTGAGACTAATAGAGCGTCGAATGGGGCCAAGCCAAGGGACATTGCAACCGGGAAGACACCATCCACGGGCAAAGTGGGGAACGAGTGAAGGACTTCGCGAAAGAAGTGCCGACGCAAGAGGAAGCACCGAACTTCGAGGAAGAATGGTCGATGCAAGAAGAGTGCACCAAACTTCAAGTCAGAGGGGCGAGTGCAACGAGGGGCAACAGACTTTAGGCAAAAGGTGCTGATGCATGCAAAGAACTTCGACGAGAGAGGTTCGATGCAAAGGGGGCCAGACTTCGTGGAGACAGAAGGGCTGACCCATTTTAGAGTAAATGCAACTGAGAGAAAGATACATCTCAAACACCACTCTAGTGTTTTTGAATTTGATTTGCTGAGTTTGATGAGCATAGGTCGAGTTGGACCTAACCAACGGTGCGGGGGAGACGAAGCTTGGAAGGGACTTTTCAGAGTTCTAAGGAGCCAAACTGATGGGTTGACGAGTCTGAGGGCTCGTCCGGTGTTCAACGTGGTGACACCCAAGACTTTGCTGTGGGACCAAGGCAAACCAAGGCTTGTAGGAGAAAGCTCCTACAACGGCGATGTATCCGGAGGCGTCATAGCACGCAACATCACTTGGCGGGAAGAGTCAAAGCGAGCAGTTCTTATAGGGGACATGAGCAAGCTGAGACGTCGGGAAGCCACCAAGACGATGTGAGGAATGGCGAAGAGGATCAAGGAATTCCATGGCGACAAGAGCCGAGGTGAGCAGTTCATATGGGGAAACCGCACCAAGCTGAGGCAACAAGTAGCAGCATCCAAGGAGGCCCTACCCAAGATCGTTCTAGTGCAGCGACGAGGGCATCGCCAAGTTCAGTGGGGGAAATTGTCACGGCCCAAGCCTTTTGGTCCGAGACAATTGCGCAAGGATCCGCCCAAGGGGTTCAAAGTGGATCATCGGACTTGCCAAGACCACCAGACTTGGCCCAACACTTGGAGAATGCTAGAGAGCCCGATCACACTAGCTTTTCAAAAATAGCAGGAGACAATGCGTCAAAGGAGGAATCTTGCCATATCGGGTGTGATCAACTATCTGAGGAAAGAAACCTACTAATTGATGTAATTAGGTAGGATTTGATATTCTTTCCTAGATTAGAGACTCTTGTAAGGATTTGGGCTAATCCTGGCCATCCATGTAAATCGATCCGGACCATTGATTGAGTGGGAGCTCAACTATAAATAGAGAGCCTCCCACTCTCATTTGTATCATCCATCTCATTCCATTCATTCTCTCATTTGAGAAGAGTAATAAGACTCTGAGGCATTTACTCTACTTTTCCTCTTGTCCATTTCAGTTGTCTTTGTTTCTAAAGCTCTTTGAGCTAGTTGCCTCTTGAGTGGCTAAGAGTAGCCACCATAGTGCTTAAAACGCTTCCTCATCCGTCGAAGTCTGGAGGGCTTGTCCGAGCCGTTGTCGAGCAGGAGTGATAAGTGTTCAAAAGTACTATTTTTATTACCCTTTTTACTCATATTATTGTTAGACTTAAGCTCATATTAGTTGCATAATTAGTTATTCATGCATTAATTCATATTTCTTTCCACCGTTGAGCTTGATTACATAACTTGGTGATTTTTGTGGAAAAAGATGCTGCTTTGGTGTGTTTTTGTGTGTGTGCAGGATCACTTGCCAAAGCAAGGCTAGTGCTAGTTGCCAGGGCAATGCATGAACCGAGCTAGTTGCCAGGGCAATGCATGAAGGAGACGCCGAGCCAGTTGCCATGGCAATTGTCGACAAAGAGAAAATGCAATAGGGATGTCGAAATTAATGACTATACAAGCCCAAGATGACGTGAAGCAAAGCACAAACCCAAAGGAATTTGATTTCCATGCAGAGATTAAAGAAGAATTAAATTCCAAGAAGATAAGAGAAGTTCTAGTAGGAATACAATTATAATAAAGAATTATATTCTTTAAAGATAATTTAATTCCAACTCAAACTCCTCCTCAAAGAAGGACTTTGGCCTAGCCCTATAAATAGCTAGGGGAATTTCGACAACTCCATATATAGAGAAAAATAGAGAAATTTTGACAAGATAGCAAGGAGGGAGAGAGTTTGATTTCTTCTTCTTCTTTGCTTCCATTAGATTCATGGTTTGGGGATTATTCTTTGTATATCTTTTGAACCCAACCATGAACTAACTTGATTGGTTGGGGTTATTGTGTTTTGTTGTTGTGAGAAACAATTGGATTTTGTTTAGGTAATAAGAGTTTGCACTTTTCTATTCAAGGTTTACTCATTCTTGGCTTTTATTCTTGTTTGTGAGTGAATTGGGAGAGGATCTCGTAACTTCATCTATTTATCTAATATCGGGAGAGTTAGATTCAAGAAACGAATGAGTATGGTCTTTATTCAATCTATTGATGGTGAAGATTAATCCGGCTTAGGAATAAGTTAAGGATTTCAACGGCTAAGAGGAGCGCAAGATTGGTTGTTGTTCACCCTTGATTCACGCAGGATGTATTATCAAGGCATGCACAAGTAGCTAGAGTTTCAACTTAGGGATAAGAAGAAACCATTGAAGAACGCTTTGCGAACCTTGAAGTTGCTGCCCAGACGCCCAAGTAGTTGCCCAGCTAGTCGCCCGAGGCAACCATCGATTAGTTGCCAAGGCAACCCCGCTGTGCAAGTTGCCCACGGCAACCGAGTTGCCCTTGCACTCTTTTACCAAGACGATCCAATCGGCTATCACACCTCAACTCACGATAACCTGGCCTATCTCTCTCTTTTTCTTTCATCTATTCTTTTAGTTTATTGCTTTTACTTTTCTCGTTAATTAAAACCTCTATTATCAATTGTGTTTTTATTTTCAGTGCAGTAACTTAAGCAAAGTGGCCCAAACCAATCCCTGTGGAGACGATACTCGATACTCATATCACTTTATTACTTGCGACGTGTATACTTGCACATTTGCGTAGCACTTATCACACGCAACAAGTTTTTGGCGCCGTTGCCGGGGATTGGCTATTGGTGTTAGTTGTTTTTGTTATTGCATGTTTTCTATTAGTTTTACTAACTTTTCTTTTTGTTTGTTTTATAAAAAAAAATAGGTGCGTTACAAGTTAAGGGATGCCAACATGTCGGGAAATAAAAGCCAATCTATTCGAGAGATGATGTTGGAAGATATGAATCAATCCAATCAAGAGTTTCTTGCACCCTTTGATGATTACCTATACCAACCGAGAAAAACCCAAAGAACTTATACTGTGGAAAAATCTTGTGCTATGTGTGGAGAACATCATGTGTTTGCAAATTGCCCTCACATTTTTGGTGCATATAACTACATGGAGGACCATAGAGGGAACCAGCAGCAAAATTCTTCATGGTATGGTCAAAAAGCTTAAATTTTTTTTTACCATAACAATTTTGCCGCAGCAACAGATATGCCATGGCAATGTAGTCCTTTTCAAGAGCATTCCAATTCCTTGGAGGAAGCGTTACTAGCTTCCTTGGCTAGACTTGACGGATCAATTGAAGAGATTCGAGAACTATCAAAATCTATGGATACGAGGATAGCTCGGTGGGATGCAACCTTAGGGGATTGAGAAGATCAATTGGGAGATCCACATATGTCATGGATAACATGCACCAACAATTCATTCCTAGGGATACTGACGTCCCAAGGCAAGAGGATAAGGAGCAATACAAAGAAATCTCTCCGATGTGTGAGGAACAACTGGAACCTCAAAGTCAAGAGGATGCCAATGAGAGAGACTGCCCAACACATGATGAGCTTGAACAACAAATTGCCTCGGCAATGATTGAGGAGCCTAAACAGAACAATGCCGCGACAACACTCGGTGAAGCCGAGAACAACAATACTACAGCAAATTCGAGGAACACGATGCGAGAAAGTTACAACGTTGATGTTGAAGCGAGGAATGTGTAGATTGCTCTCATCTACAATTGCCACGGCAATTACACGACCACATGCAAGATCAACGAGATGATAATACTTTGCCAATGGAATATGAGCAGGTAATAGTTGAACCTTTTGAATTCTTTAAAAACTCACCTCGTCCATTGCAGGTATGTCTTGAGGAACCGAGGTTGGAAGATTTGAAGCCATCGAAATCTCTACTGATGGAGATGTTTGAGAGGCCAAAAGAAAAAGGTGTTTGGATTCATAAAGCCCTTCAGAAAATTGGTTCTTCCCTTGACTTA
This sequence comes from Hibiscus mutabilis, assembly GCA_019671005.1. Taxonomy (NCBI): domain Eukaryota; kingdom Viridiplantae; phylum Streptophyta; class Magnoliopsida; order Malvales; family Malvaceae; genus Hibiscus; species Hibiscus mutabilis. Next base: position 2,928,141 of record CM033724.1, read on the forward strand.
AAGCAAAATTTGACAACTGATTGCCACGACAATTGGCTTGAGCAGCAATTGCCACGACAACAAAGGCTACATCCAACCATGATAGAAGTCGACAAGAATGAGGTAATTGAATGGTTGAGAATGGATATAATTTTTCCTATTAATATATTTGTGCCTTCAGGAATAGTAGCAAGGTGGAGAGTATACATAGACTACAAGCGAACAAAGAAGAAAGACACCTCCACCATGGTAACGCAAAAGGGAGTAGTGGCAAGCACATTGGCCAAACTCTTTTTGGGCAATATTATCACCCGATGGAGGGTGCGGATGGACTATAAGAAGTATCGAAAACGACAACCTTCAACACTGCAGCAACTCCTGATACGCACGCCTCGGCAACCATGGACGCGCACGCCTCGGCAACCCCTGACGCCTCGGCACCCATGGATGTGCATGCCTCGGCAACCCTCGACGCCACGGCAACTACTGATACATTTATTTTTATTTTTATTTTTATTTTTTGAACTATTTTGTTCTATTATTTTTTGTTATTTTTTCTCTTTATTTTTTAGGATATATTTTATTTTTCTTCATTATCTTTAGTTTCCAGGTTTTCTTTTCCACAACAAGACTCACAAACACCATGCTAAGGAAATTCACTACCGACTACTTGCCACAACAACCACAACAGAAACTGGCGATACCCAGGCAACAACTATGGCTTCGGGAACTACTGATGCCCATGCAAGTGAACCTGCATCGGTAAACATGGATCAAATCAAAGCAATGCTATTCATGCGGCACCAGCATTCAACCACCGACTGAAAAATGAATCAAGCAAACGACACGAAAGAAACTTATCACTCGAGGTGACGACCTCTTCGACTAACTCATTTCATTTAGTTTCTTTTAAATTTTTGTTTCACTTTTACGTGCATTGAGGACAATGCTTCTCTCGAGTTTGGGGGGTGTTGGTTTCTAGTTAGTTTCATGTTTAGTTGCATTCATCTTTAGCAATCACATATAGGTTGCATATGTTACTTGCCATGTCTTTAATTGGATTTAATTGCTTAAGACTTGTTGAATATCCAATGATGAATTTTTGCCACCGCACTTAATTGAAATAACCTTTAATTTTAGGATTGCATGAAAAGAACTTAGAATTTTACTATGATGCTGATTTTTTTTACATGGTTGTGGCTTGTTGATTGAAAGAAACTTAGTGAACTTAGGTTGCTTAAAATTTGGGTAAAATTAAAAATTGAAAATTAAAAGTTAATTTCTTGCTAGAGGTGCCCAAAAACTGGCTCTAGTAGTAATTGCTCTTTCTTGCTAGAGGTGCCCGAAACTGGCTCTAGTAGTTAATGCACATTAAAGAATCGCTAGAGGTGCCCGAAATTGGCTCTAGTCGACTAAAATAAAATGAGAAATTGCTTACTTTGCTAGAGGTGCCCGAAATTGGCTCTAGTGAAAATAAAAATAAATGCCCCGATAATTAAATTAATAAAAGCCTACTATTCACATAGAATCTTGAAAATCAACTTGTACACAACTACGCACACACATTGTCACGAGCACTATAGTTTAGTTTCGGGTAATTTTTGTGTTATCCGAAAAATTAAAAGGTGATCATACTTTGTGCCACGGTTCCGAGGTTTGAATTCAAGTTTGAAGCATGTCTTTGATGATTAAAGTCTTGGCAGGTAATTGTTAGTTTGCATTGCTTGAGGACAAGCAATAGTTCGAGTTTGGGGGCGTGATAAGTGTTCAAAAGTACTATTTTTATTACCCTTTTTACTCATATTATTGTTAGACTTAAGCTCATATTAGTTGCATAATTAGTTATTCATGCATTAATTCATGTTTCTTTCCACCGTTGAGCTTGATTACATAACTTGGTGATTTTTGTGGAAAAAGATGCTGCTTTGGTGTGTTTTTGTGTGTGTGCAGGATCACTTGCCAAAGCAAGGCTAGTGCTAGTTGCCAGGGCAATGCATGAACCGAGCTAGTTGCCAGGGCAATGCATGAAGGAGACGCCGAGCCAGTTGCCATGGCAATTGTCGACAAAGAGAAAATGCAATAGGGATGTCAAAATTAATGACTATACAAGCCCAAGATGACGTGGAGCAAAGCCCAAACCCAAAGGAATTTGATTTCCATGCAGAGATTAAAGAAGAATTAAATTCCAAGAAGATAAGAGAAGTTCTAGTAGGAATACAATTATAATAAAGAATTATATTCTTTAAAGATAATTTAATTCCAACTCAAACTCCTCCTCAAAGAAGGACTTTGGCCTAGCCCTATAAATAGCTAGGGGAATTTCGACAACTCCATATATAGAGAAAAATAGAGAAATTTTGACAAGATAGCAAGGAGGGAGAGAGTTCGATTTCTTCTTCTTCTTTGCTTTCATTAGATTCATGGTTTGGGGATTATTCTTTGTATATCTTTTGAACCCAACCATGAACTAACTTGATTGGTTGGGGTTATTGTGTTTTGTTGTTGTGAGAAACAATTGGATTTTGTTTAGGTAATAAGAGTTTGCACTTTTCTATTCAAGGTTTACTTATTCTTGGCTTTTATTCTTGTTTGCGAGTGAATTGGGAGAGGATCTCGTAACTTCATCTATTTATCTAATATCGGGAGAGTTAGATTCAAGAAACGAATGAGTATGGTCTTTATTCAATCTATTGATGGTGAAGATTAATCCGGCTTAGGAATAAGTTAAGGATTTCAACGGCTAAGAGGAGCGCAAGATTGGTTGTTGTTCACCCTTGATTCACGCAGGGATGTATTATCAAGGCATGCACAAGTAGCTAGAGTTTCAACTTAGGGATAAGAAGAAACCATTGAAGAACGCTTTGCCGAACCTTGAAGTTGCTGCCCAGACGCCCAAGTAGTTGCCCAGCTAGTCGCCCAGGCAACCATCGATTAGTTGCCAAGGCAACCCCGCTGTGCAAGTTGCCACGGCAACTGAATTGCCCTTGCACTCTTTTACCAAGACGATCCAATCGGCTATCACACCTCAACTCACGATAACCTGGCCTATCTCTATCTTTTTCTTTCATTTATTCTTTTAGTTTATTGCTTTTACTTTTCTCGTTAATTAAAACCTCTATTATCAATTGTGTTTTTATTTTCAGTGCAGTAACTTAAGCAAAGTGGCCTAAACCAATCCCTGTGGAGACGATACTCGATACTCATATCACTTTATTACTTGCGACGTGTATACTTGCACATTTGCGTAGCACTTATCACACGCAACAAGGAGCACTCGCAAGGCTAGTTGAAGGCTTACTTAGGCGCGGGAATCGACCGATTAGCGTCAAAGGCGTCTAAGGCCGCACGGATCCACTAGGGTTGAGCCCTAGCCCTGTGACACTTGTGCGCAACTCATCCCATGCTGTTGATATCGCCCTCTATAGAGGCGTGCAGGTGGCCCGATGAACCAATAGGGGACATATCTCGATCATCTTATACTTCTGTCGTAATAAGCATACCCACAAAACATGGGTATCGGAGACAAGAGAGAAACCAATCTTCAACACAAAAGCCATGTTGAAATCAAAAATTCGTCGAACGCCAAGACCACCGCAATCAATCGGCTGACAAACAATTTCCCAATTTACAAGAGACATTTTAGAAGATGCCGCAGTAGTTCCCCAAATAAACTGTCGGATAATTTTCTCAATACCATTACAGACCTTCTTGGGGAGAATAGAGGTTTGCATAAAATAGACAGGAATTGCGGCAAGAAATGACTTAGCTAGGGTCACGTGACCAACTATAAATAGGGTGCAGCTAGCCCCTCCATTTAGTTTTTCTTTAATCTTGTCTAAGATGATGTTATAATATGAGCATTTTGCACAAGCATGAAGAACCGATACACCAAGATACTTCCCCAGAGAGACCACGCGTTGGTAACCAAGAAAAGCGTTGATTTCATCTTGCAAAGAGCGATCTATGTTTGGCGAGGGATATATTTATGTCTTCCATTTATTAACACGATACCCTAAAAACATGCTAAATGTGGATAGTACATTTTGTATTAGCTCATCTTGACCCAAGTTCGCTTTTGCATAGAGGATGAGGTCGTCGGCAAAGAAGAGGTGAGACAGGGATCCTATTGCGAACAAACCGGAAAGGTTGCCATGATGTTGAAGACACGGTGTGATTTATCAGGTGTCCCAAATGCTTTATAGCGAGTACAAAGAGATATGGCGAGAGTGGGTCCTGGTATGAAAGGTTGTGAGAGTCTCCCGTTCCCCAGAATTTGAAAACTAGAGGACGTGATTGAATTCATGATGATACGGCGAATGCCCGACCAGAACCCCACATCCACCAAATAGTCAGATATGAAGTCCCATCTTACCCTATCAAAAGCTTTTTCGAGGTCGACTTTGATCGCCATCCCTCCAGATTTGTGCTTAGACAAGCGCGTAGAGTGGATATTTCTTGATTAATCATGACATTTTTCGTGATATTCTGACCGAAAATCAAACTTGTATGGTTTTGTTCAATAAGTAAAGGGAAGATAGGCTTAAGACGACGCACAATTACCTTTGACAAAAGCTTGTAAAGAACTGTTCAGAGGCTTATGGGACGAAAATCCTCAAAGGTTATCGGACTATCATACTTGGGAAGTAGCAAAAGAATAGTTCGGTTTAACTCCGGCTCCAACATACCACCTCTAAAAATGCCCTGAATCATTGAGGAGATTGACGTACCCACAATGGACCATTGTCGTTGAAAGAATTCTGCATGCAAACCCATCCCACCCGAGAGATTTTAGAGGAGCTATATCCATTAGAGCATTATGTATTTCAACAGCCGTAGGTATGGCCTCTAGAGAATGTAAAAGCTCTTGATTAACAATTGGAAAAACGACCGGCAATGGTGTAAGTACCCACAAGAGGATCAAAGTGAGAAGATTTTTATGAGCAAAAAAATAAGAGAACAAACACAATCATCCATTTATATATAAACGGAAGAGAAGACAAAAAAATCCCATAATAACATTAAGGATTTAATTTTGATGCACTGTATAAAATTTATTTTACACAAGTCTGCATATTTATATACTATAAATTTAAATCCTAAATTACTAAACCTAAACCTTAAAAAACTAAACCACAAACTCTAAACCATAAACCCTAAATTCTAAATATTAACCTTTAATTTTAAACACTACAACTTAAACTCCTAAACTAAACCCATAACCCCTAAAACTAAAAGGCTTTTGTAAACTAAAGTTTACACAGCTTGTGGATTGAAGTTTTTTCTCTAATATTAATATCCATTAAAATAAAATATTTTATTAATTTTTCAACTATTTCTTGAATAGTCATTAAAGTGAATATAAAGTAATTTTTTTACTCAGAAAAAGTTATTTTTATTAGAATCATAATGATCAACCTCTAAAAACAAAAGGTTAAGGAGAGATACATCAAAACAGAAAACGCCAGGACAGAACAACGGCAACAACAACAAAACAAAACTCCAAAAAATATGACTCCTCCTAAACAGCAAAACCAAACCCGCTAACAGAACCAGTCACTTAGAATTCTACTCCATTGAGAATTGGGACCTTAACCATCTCCGGACCTTAGAGCTCGAGTCACCCAGTGAAATGATGTAAACTAATCACCTTCATATAGTTACACGTACAGCATCAAGAGACAACCAGATACATGTAGCGATGTTTTTTCTCGCTAAAAATGATGTGTTTTATTTTTATTTGAAAATGTTGTATTCCGCGGGATTTTTATAAACCCATGTTTTATTTAAAAATGGAGTCGCCACCGGCCACTCAAGGTGGACCGGACACCATAGAAAACTAGAGATTTAAAATTGATGGGTTCGGGAGTCGGTTACGGATGGGGAAGAATTAGCACCCCACACCGCCCAAAATTGGTACTTTTATAATTACCGCTTAATTAATATTAGACTTTCCGGATTAAAGTGACGATTAAATTAAAATTTGATTATAAGAGTGAGTAAATTTTAAAGGCCCCGTTATTCGAGAGTAAACGCCCAACCACTATCACTACACCTGATACTGGCCCCGTTTACGCTCGAATAAAAGAGCACCGCATTGACAAAATATATGTTCATTATGTAAACTAAAAAAACATGGCAAATATAAATAAATACAATATGACAAAAATATAAATAAATACCAACATCATGACCTATTAATCCAACATTCATAAAAATGCATTCTAACATAAAAAACACTACTCTAAAACAAGCATGAATATTAAATAATATGTACAAACAACAATATAAATATGCATACATATTAAAACATAAAAATAATAAAATATTGTACATAATAGATATGAAGCATATGCACATATATTATGATATTAACATATAACAAAAACTTTGTGTAATAATAACATATTACACATGGTAATAATAATAATAATAATAATAATAATAATAAATAATAATAATAATAATAATAATAATAGTGATAACACTAATATGAATGCATGGCTCATATCAAACTGTATGAAACAACCTAAAAATAAAAGACTATAACGCATAAATATTAAATGACATGGCAAAAACATAAAATGGGACTAAAATGCAACTAAATGTGAAATACATGAGCATGAATGTGAAATATGTTAAATAGAAAGGTGTAAATGCAAACAACCATAGTTCAAGGCCTGAAAATAAAAATACAATGGTGACCGAACTGAATAGAATGTAAACTAGAGGCGCGAAATTAAAATAAAAAGGGGGATGAAAACGGGTGCGAGAATGGACCGAAGGGACTAAAATTGTAGTTAGACCTTAGACAAACCGAGAACGAGTTAAAAAGAAGGAGGACCATTGGTGTAATTAGACCATTTTAAGTAAAATATTGACACCGAGCGGTGTCGTTTTGACGTTATTGGCTGGATTAAAGCAGATGAGGTCTCCTTATTTGTTCGAAATGGTTAAAAACAAACCCTAAGCTACAACACTCCCTCTCCTCTCTACTCATCCATTCCTCCTCTCCACCGAGAGCGAACGGCGGCCGCCAAGAAGAAACGCTTCGGCCTTTGCTCTCTTGTACGCCGTTCACCGGCGGCAAGGCTTCACTGGCGAGACACAACAACCTTCTCCAAGGTAAGATTCGAACCTTTCACTCTATTTCGAAAAAAAAATATTGATTTTGTAACTAAAAAGTGATTTTTGATTTCAATTCAAAAACTTACAAATTTTCCCGAGTTACACAACTTTTGATCTCGAAGCCCCCTAATTTTCTCGGGTTTTTTCTATATTCCCTTTTCGATTTTGAATTCCCCCATTTTCTTTTTACCTTAAATTTGGTTTTATAAACCGAATTTTTTTTATCAGAACTAACTACCCCTTATTTTATTTGGTTGTTGCAGATCTGATGAAGGGTAGATGGCCGGGATTTGAGGGTGGCAGGGCATGGGGCGTTAAGGGATGAAGCATGGGTGGCAGGGTATGGGGTAGGGTATGGGATGACAGAGGATTTAGGTTTGATTTAGGGATATTTTTTGGGGTTATTTTGGTTTAGAATGGTGGCCGGCCAAGCTTGACGGCGGCGGCTAGGTTACCACTTTAGGGATTAGGGTTTTTTTGGGTTTTTCTGTTTTGGGCCGGGTCGGGTTAAGTTTGGATCCGGGTCGGGTTCGAGTCGTGGATCCGGGTCGGTTTGGTTGAGTTGGGTTAAAACGGGTTATTACAGTTGCCCCCCTTTGCTCATTGTTGTGTAACAGCGATAGAGCAATGGTTAAAAATAACCCGTTTTGTCTGGTCCGGCTGAGCTTCTTCTCTTGACGTACATCTTCATTCTTCGGTAGATCTTCTTTCTCTTCAGCGTATATCTTTTTCTGGACTTGACGGATCTACTTTGTCACTCTTGGAGGAAGTAAAATCTTCAAAACGGGAGGTAGTCTATTGGGGAAGCAAAATGAGTGCGACTCACTACATTATTGATAATAAGCTAATACCTAAAGAGAGTTTGACCCGGCTGCAATACCGATGAAGGGGCAGGGTCAAAAACTGACAACTTTTCCTTCTTCTTTTTCCCTTTTTTTTCATCATGATAATACGAGAGTAAAAATGACCTGGCTACAACACTGACGAGGAGACCGGGTCGAAAGATAGAGGTTGGACCCCGCTACTCCATCAACAGAGAAGTAAGATCGGAGAACGTTGGTAACATGGATTCAACCACCCCATCATCGGAGAGCAAGATCAGAGGACGACTGCAACTTGGACCTAGCCACTCCATCAGTGGAGGAATAGATCGGGCGATGAAAGTTGAAATTTTTTTAATTTTCATTTTTCTTTTCATTTTATTTTTCTTTTTTTCTGACTATCTTCTTTTTTCTCTTTTTCTCTTTTTTTTTCTTTTTTTCTTTTTTTCCTTTTTTTTTACTTTTACTTTTTCGATTTTTTCTTCTTTCTTCTTTTTTCTTTTCTATTCTTTTTCTTTTTCTTTTTCATTAATAAAAGGGACTTGAAAATCAGTAGAGTTGGGTCTATCAACGGAGAAGCAGAACATTATCTGGAACCCTACTACACCATCAGCGGATAAGTATGATAGTAACAACTGGGACCTAGCCACTCTATCAGCGGATGATTGGATCGGATAATGACGACCAATAATCAGCTACACCATCAGCGGAGAGCGAGATTAGAGGACGACTGCAGCTTGGACCTAACCACTCCATCAGCGGAGGACTGGTTCGGATAATGACTACCTAAAACCGGCTACACCATCAGCGGAGAGCATGATCAGTGGATGACTACAGCTTGGACCTAGCAACTCCATCAGCGGATGACTGATTCGGATAATGACGACCTAAAACTGGCTACACCATCAGCGGAGAGCAAGATTTGAGGACGACGGGGGCTTGGACCCGGCCACTCCATCAGCGGAGGACTGGATTGGATAACGACGACCAAGAATCGGCTACACCATCAGCAGAGAGCAAGATTTGAGGACGACGGGGCTTGGACCCGGCCACTCCATCAACGGAGGACTGGATTGGATAATGACGACCAAGAATCGGCTACACCATCAGCGGAGAGCAAGATTTGAGGACGACGGGGGCTTGGACCCGGCCACTCCATCAGCGGAGGACTGGATTGGATAATGACGACCAAGAACGGCTACACCATCAGCGGAGAGCAAGATTTGAGGACGACGAGAGCTTGGACCCGGCCACTCCATCAGCGGAGGACTGGATTGGATAATGAAAGTTGATAAATTTTCTTTTGATTTTCCTCATTTTTGATTTTTTTCAATTTTTGATTTTTTCAATTTTTGATTCTTAATTCTTGATTTTTTTCTGATTTTTTCTAATTTTTTTTTCAACTCTATTTTTTTGACAATTTTGTTTTTTCTTTGAACTATACACAGAAGTAAGACTCGAGAAAAATAGGTTTGGTTGCACCGTCAGCAGAGAAACAAGACCTGAATAGAAATTTGATCTGCTTGGGGATAGGTTCGGATCTGTTGCACCATAAACAGAGAAACGAGATCTTCAGGATGTCTATATTGTTGTACCATCAGCGATAAAGCAAAATCTGGAAATGTTGACTTCCATCACATTATTGTTGGAAGAACGAAATCCTGAAAAGGAGAAAAAACATTTTTAGTAAATGGTCCACAAAATTTGTCGTTGGTGTCTTTTATTTAAATGTTTCGGCAACTTCTTTATGTTTGGCCTTCTCCAAGACTAAGGTTGGCCTTCTTGTCATTGCCCCCCATGGCTGAGGATGTTCGGTCTCTTTTTGAACCTTTTTGCAAGCAAAAATGCATGAATTTTATGCCTAAATGCATGTGTCTATCCTAAATGCAAGGTGACTTTAGTGTATGCATTGAACATAGATGTACGACGTATGCAAGGATGGTTCAATGCAAGATGAATGCAGCTAAATGTATGAATGCGGCATAATTTGATTTTTGGTTTTCAAAGGGATACCCCTGACTCTCGATTGGTCATGTCGGGATCTTGGTTTTTCATGCGTTAGTGCCCTGACTTTTCCCTGGGTTCGATTAGCTTTCATTTGAGTGGATGCCCCAAAAGTTCATTCATTACATGACATCATCTGACACTGTTCTCGTAGTAAATTTGAAACTTTAAGGTGATGTATTTTGGATATTCAGGACTCAGATATGAACAAAAGATGTTTGCATTGCTACTTGTAGTTTTGATCCCTTACAAAATACTCTCACCACTATTGTACTTAAGTCGGTGAGGTTGGTTTACAAAAAGTATTACTCTGAAAGTGATAAAAACTACAAGGGGACCTGCCATGGTCAGGACAATGCAATACTTAACATGGTCCAGTTCAAAAACCTTCAACACCCCAGTTGGAATCTTCATGCTTCGGAAAAGGGTTCCCACTTGTGGCTGAACTTCTAGGGTTTTCAATACTTATAACACCGAGCTTGAGGTACTTTTCTACCAGACTCTTGAAGCCCCAACAGTTTTTAATCGTGTGGCCCACCTGTCCAGCGTGATATTCACAACTCGCGTTAGGATCATACCACTTAGGGAATGAGGGTTGTGTCGGAGTCTGGTGGAAAGGTACCACTATATGGGCTTTTAGCAGTTCCTTGTACAGATCTCCATACGACATCGGCAGGGGAGTGAATTCTATCTTCTCAATGTTCTTCCTCTGACCAGAACCTTGGCTTGAGGCAACGTGTGCACTTGGCACAGCCTTAGATTGCACAATTGTGCTGGGCTTGGAATAATTGGCATTGTAAACTCCTGAAGAGTTCACTTCTTGGTCTTTCTTTCCATGGTAAGGTTTCTTATGGGACGAACCTCCGTCGTCAATTTTGCCAGTCTTGAAAGCATTCTCGATGAGCTCACCGGATAACACGAGGTCGGCAAAATTGGTAGTCGCGTTGCCTATCAAGCGGCCCAAGATTGGACCCTCCAAAGTTTGTACAAATGTGACCACGGTCTCTCTCTCACTGAGCGGGGGTTGGACCTGAACTGTTGTATCCCTCCAGCGCTGAGCGTACTGCCTGAAGCTTTCATTATACTTTTGTTTCATCTGTTGTAATGTTCACCGGTCTGGCATCATGTCATTGACATGTCGGTATTGCTCCAGAAAAGCTTTTGCCAAGTCTCTCCAGGATTTAATATGATGTCGGCTCAATTGATTATACCATTGGGCAGCAGATCTCGATAGACTGTCTTGGAAGCAGTGAATTAACAGCTTGTCATCTCGGCCATATCCTGTCATCTTCCGACAGAACATAGTGAGGTGAGCGCGAGGACAACTTGTTCCGTCGTACTTCTCAAACTCTGGGACCTTGAATTTAGGAGGTAAAACCAAATCTGGGACAAGACTGAGTTCATTGGCATCGAATCCACTAAAGGTATCTTCTACTCTCATAGCCTCTAGCTTCTCTTCGAGTCTCTTACACCGATCTTCGATTTCCTTTGAAGCTTCTACCTTCAGTTTCTCGATCTCAAACAGATGATCCATTTTTGAGATAAAATTTTCAGCTTGATTGCCCCCGATTTTAACTTCTGATGCAGATGGATGATTTATAGGGATCGAAGTACCGGCCTGGTGTAGATGAGACTTTCCCCGTGAAATGATCACCTGGGGTTGAGTTTATGGCTGTCTCTTGGTTTGAACGGGTGTGAACCCCGGAGGATACATAAGATCCTCGTCCCCGGCATTGGGTCCATGATTTGTAGTGGGATTTACAACAGAGGCCTCTCCAGGCTCGGGAAGCTTCAATCCCAACATTTATGCCATTTGGCCCAGGATGTCTTGTTGTGACTTTGCAAGTTGTTCCCTCATATCCTGTTGGACTTTCGCCAACTGTTCCTTAACCTGCTTGGCTATGTTCGCTTGCAATTCTTTTTGGTCTTGCTCGATTTTCTTCAATCTTTCATCGTTCGCCATCTTTGTTTTGTACCGGGTCCCGTATGGATGCTGAGCTGACTGATCTTCTGATTTATCCAGTATCACTGTCATAGGGCATCCCTAGAGTTAGTTTTCTTATTTTGAAAATGAATGTATATACATGCAAAATGTGTCCTAAATTGATGCAATGCAAAATCAAGATTGTAATGATGTTGTGCAATGATGCAAGTGAAATCAATGCGATGAGAATAAAATGAAATGAGTTGGTACCAAATAAAATGATTAAATAAAACAAATGATAGATATAATAAAAATAGAGTAATAAAAATGTACATAAACCAGAAATAAGGCACCAGAGCCTAAATAAGGTGACCACTAATCGGGCAGAGTTTCACATGGCTCTAAAGGGTTGGCTCCTACGGCTCACTATATGCAGTTTTGGTGCTAAGAGGTACCCGAATTGTCCTTGTTGTCCTCTACTAAGAGTATCAAGGCCCCCGGTCATCACCCATTATAGGCTCCTTTCAACCGGGTTCAACTCAGGGGGACCCATTCGCTTATACCCATACGAAGGAACGATATCCTCACGAAAGTATAAGGTACTCGAGCCCTGGAGGTACTTGCTAGGCCCATACGGGAGAACGATATCACCACGAAAGCATTAGCGTTTTCCCCCCACTTAAAAAGAACATGTTTATATGCCATATTTAAAATGCGTTAAAATAAACGCGCAATTATAACCGAATGTTAGTTTAACAGTCACTTAAATCCGGAATTTCTGATATTAATAAAGCGGTAATTATTTGAAAAAGCTCGACTCTCATTTGTTTTTAAAAAACAAAAAAAGTCCCCAGCGGAGTCGCCATCTGTAGCGATGTTTTTTCTCGCTAAAAATGATATGTTTTTTTTATTTGAAAATGCTGTATTCCGCGAGATTTTTATAAACCCGTGTTTTATTTAAAAATGGAGTTGCCACCGGCCACTCAAGGTGGACCGGACACCATAGAAAACCAGAGATTTAAAATTGATGGGTTCGGGAGTCGGTTACGGATGGGGAATGATTAGCACCCCCACACCGCCCAAAATTGGTACTTTTATAATTACCGCTTTATTAATATTAGACTTTCCGGATTAAAGTGACGATTAAATTAAAATTTGATTATAAGAGTGAGTAAATTTTAAAGGCCCCGTTATTCGAGAGTAAACGCCCAACCACTATCACTACGCCTGATACTGGCCCTGTTTACGCTCGAATAAAAGAGCACCGCATTGACAAAATATCTGTTCATTATGTAAACTAAAAAACATGGCAAATATAAATAAATACAATATGACAAAAATATAAATAAATACCAACATCATGACCTATTAATCCAACATTCATAAAAATGCATTCTAACATAAAAAAAACACTACTCTAAAACAAGCATGAATATTAAATAATATGTACAAACAATAATATAAATATGCATACATATTAAAACATAAAAATAATAAAATATTGTACATAATAGATATGAAGCATATGTACATATATTATGATATTAACATATAACAAAAACTTTGTGTAATAATAACATATTACACATAATAATAATAATAATAATAATAATAATAATAATAATAATAATAATAATAATAATAATAAATAATAAATAATAATAATAATAATAATAGTGATAACACTAATATGAATGCATGGCTCATATCAAACTGTATGAAACAACCTAAAAATAAAAGACTATAACACATAAATATTAAATGACATGGCAAAAACATAAAATGGGACTAAAATGCAACTAAATGTGAAATACATGAGCATGAATGTGAAATATGTTAAATAGAAAGGTGTACATGCAAACAACCATAGTTCAAGGCCTGAAAATAAAAATACAATGGTGACCGAACTGAATAGAATGTAAACTAGAGGCGCGAAATTAAAATAAAAAAGGGATGAAAACGGGTGCAGTAATGGACCGAAGGGACTAAAATTGTAGTTAGACCTTAGACAAACTGAGAACGGGTTAAAAGAAGGAGGACCATTGGTGTAATTAGACCATTTTCGTAAAATATTGACACCGAACGGTGTCGTTTTGGACGCTGGCTGGATTAAAACAGATGAGGTCTCCTTATTTGTTCGAAATGGTTAAAAACAAACCCTAAGCTACAACACTCCCTCTCCTCTCTACTCATCTGTTCCTCCTCTCCACCGAGCCAGAACGGCGGCCGCCGCAAGAAACGCCACGCTCAGCCTGCTCTTGTACGCCGTTCACCGGCGGCAAGGCTTCACGGCGAGACACAACAACCTTCTCCCAGGTAAGATTCGAACCTTTCACTCTATTTCGAGAAAAAAATATTGATTTTGTAACTAAAAAGTGATTTTTGATTTCAATTCAAAAACTTACAAATTTTCCCCGAGTTACACAACTTTTGATCTCAGAAGCCCCCTAATTTCTCTGGGTTTTTTTCTATATTCCCTTTCTGATTTTCGAATTCCAGCCCCCATTTTCTTTTTACCTTAGATTTGGTTTTATAAACCGAATTTTTTTTATCAGAACTAACTACCCCTTATTTTATTTGGTTGTTGCAGATCTGATGAAGGGTAGATGGCCGGGATTTGAGGGTGGCAGGGCATGGGGCGTTAAGGGATGAAGCATGGGTGGCAGGGTATGGGGTAGGGTATGGGATGACAGAGGATTTAGGTTTGATTTAGGGATATTTTTTGGGGTTATTTTGGTTCGGAATGGTGGCCGGCCAAGCTTGACGGCGGCGGCGACGAAGGAGGTCGTCGGCGGCTAGGTTACCACTTTAGGGATTAGGGTTTTTTTGTTTTTCTTGTTTCGGGCCGGGTCGGGTTAAGTTTGGATCCGGGTCGGGTTCGAGTCGTGGATCCGGGTCGGTTTGGTTGAGTTGGGTTAAAACGGGTTATTACAATACAAAAGCTTAACTCCCATAAAATACTCCCATCTTTTCTGTTTTAAGTTTTGAAAGTTATATGGTTGGGGAAGTAAAAGAGAAAATATTTAGATACTTAATGTACTTATTATTTGTGTTTAATTATAATCAGAAGAAAGGGAGACGACAAGGCAACAACATCATGGATTTAATTGCAGTAATAACGAAATTATGGGATGCATGGGATGTGAGAGTTATGATTCTTCTCAGTCTCCTTCTACAAGCCCTTCTCTTCATACTTGGCAACCGTAGAAAATACACAGTTAAACTTTGGGTCGGAATTCTTGTCTGGCTTGCATACCTGAGTGCTGATTGGGTGGCCACTGCTGCATTAGGGAAGCTCTCTTCTAGTTCTTCTTGCGTTCAAGAATCTTGTGTGAGCAACACTTTAAGAGGGTGGTGGGCTTCACTGCTTTTGCTGCACCTGGGTGGTCCTGATACCATAACTGCCTATTCCATGGAAGATAATCTACTTTGGAAGAGACATCTTCTTGGGCTACTTATCCAAGTAGCACTAGCCATTTATGTTATTGTTTTGTCCTGGACAAGATTTTGGCTCTCGCTCTTGAATTTTCCACTCTTCTTGGTGGGGGT
Source organism: Hibiscus mutabilis (assembly GCA_019671005.1). Lineage (NCBI taxonomy): Eukaryota > Viridiplantae > Streptophyta > Magnoliopsida > Malvales > Malvaceae > Hibiscus > Hibiscus mutabilis. The sequence goes on from CM033724.1 coordinate 2,943,543, forward strand.
TATAAAATATTTAGAGAGGACTTGGTGTCTTTATTCGGCTAGTCGTAAAGATTCGAGGCGACAAGTCCCCTTATTTGATGGCAGAATTTATGGAAACATCAGGGAAGAGAAGGAGAGTGAAATGGATGTAGAGAAAGTAGTTATGGCTTACCTATGGTTTGCATTAAGGAGACAAGATATAGGAAATCACTTCTCTACTACGGGTAGTTTGGATTCATTAGTGGCAAAGGTGGTAGAGCAGGAAGAACATGTTTCGCAGCAAACTCAATTTGAAGCTAAAAATTTAGAGTTAATGATAAAGAGGAGTGAAGTTGGTAATGTGTTTGACATTGTAGCAATTGAGTCGGGGTTTATGTTCGACATGTTGTACACCAAGTCAGTCATCGTTTACAGTAAGCTGGGATGCGTTTTACGTTTAGTCAGCTTTTGCTGCTCCTCATTTGTCTTGGTTTTCTTCTTTTTGCATAGCTTCGGTATTGGCAATTCATCAAGGGTGGATATCTGCATTACTGGAATCTTACTGGCTGGAGCTGTTGCTTTTGAATTCTACGGGTTGTTTTTAGTTCTTTCTTCGGACTGGTTTGCGGTCCTAGCGGTGAGGGAGAACAAGAGTCGGTTGTTGCGAGGAATCTTCCGATGGTCATTGTTAATTAGGCATAAGGAAAAAAAAAGGTGGTCGGATTGTATGGGACAATTCAATCTTTTAAGATATTGCCAGAGCTTCAGAGAAGGGTCCAAAATCTTAGAAATGATCGGCGTTGATGAACTGATGCACAAGTACTGGAACACCAGTTTCAGTTCCATCCCCTTGTCCTTAAAGAAACCAGAGAGTTTTCCGGACCCCGATGAGGATGTAATGGAGGAAGATGATAATATTGCTCCTCGTTTCACTAGAGGGGAAAAGGCACTTCAAAGGCATGGTTGCACAGACAAGAAGGTGAAAGAGACATTGTGGATGGACTTGAGTGCAACCATCATCATCTGGCACATTGCAACACACATTTGTTATCCTCATCCTGTGTCGGCCACGACCGATGAAAAAATTGTTACATGCAAAGCAATATCTGATTACATGATGTACCGTGTAGCAAAGAAACCTTCAATGGTTTCTGAGGATGACAACTTTTGGTTTGATTCCTTTTGTGGAAAGCTGAGGAAAAAATTGCAACAGAATACATTTCCGCCGACACCTGATGCCATAATTTACCAACGGTTGTCGGAGGAAATTTCAAGGGAAGAAAAGGAATTCACTCCATCCAAATTAATTCTAAAGCGTGCTATCGAGGAGGCGGAAGTTTTAAGCTCAAGGGCAGAAGAACAATGGGACATCATGAGGTCAGTTTGGTTAGAGATGATGCACTATGCGGCAATGCGCTGTCCCCATGTTTCTCATCTTCAGGAGCTCAGTCAAGGGGGTGAAATCCTCTCTCTCTATTGGCTTCTAGCATCTTACAACATATACGAGAGTTTGGGGAAGTTTCCAATTTTCTGAGGTTACAACATATAATTTCAGCAAGTTTCAGGCCCCAAATCTCGAAATTTCAAGGTATAAGTTAAAAGTAAAATCAATTTTAGTAGAGTTGGAAGTATGCATTGATTCATTCTCAATTGTTTGATAACTTTAACGCAGTTGTTCATTTTGACTCATTGTTTGCGATTTACAGGAGTAGCAAGACATCAACCCTACAGGCAAGTTCAACTTATAGTACTGTAATGTTTCATTTAATTCATATAATTTATACATACATGGTTTTTGAGTAATTTTCTTATTTGTAATTGTTGGATGACGTATGGTACAAGTATTTTTATATAATTGAATTTCTGAGGGACTGTATTTTGATTAATGAAAATAAAGTTGAACAGCCTATAATATAAATAGTCTGTCATTTCTTCTTTTTAATGTAACTTTTACTTGATGGTTTGTGTGTGTCGTTTAATGATTTAAGTAGCGATTAATTTTGTCAAATTATGTAGGAAAAGGATAGCAAATCTATCCTATAAATATCCAATGGTACATTTAATTTTAGGATGAGTTTAGAAGAGGCGACGCACACCGCTATCTACCACTAACGCTATACGCTGCTAAAAACTATTAAAATTTAATGACTTTTAAATTATTAGTATTACTAAAATCGCAATGGTCTCCTAGACATATTTTAAACCAAATTTAACTAATTTTATGTATTTTGAGTAATATTAATAAAATTATAAAGTAATAATAATAGCACATTTAGTCCTTCAAGTTTGTACATTCAATTAATTTAGTCCTAATTCAAAAAGAAATAATAAATTTAACCCTTATTATATACATATTTTTTCGGTTTGATCCTATATTTTTTATTAGAAATAATTTAATAGTATTTGTTTAATTGTTTCTTTTTGTAAAATTAAACTCTTGGTAGTTGTACGTTTGCTTCATGATTAAAATGGTAGATTTTTTTGTCTGTTATTGTGGCACATTTTTTTTTTTTTTCTCTTAGATGGATTTGATGTCGCCTCTCTAAATGACATTCATTATGTTATCTTTTTGATCTATCACTGCTTTGGACACTCGAACTAAATAAGGATAAACGTTCGCATTCACTAAAGATAGATCGCGATTGAGTTGTGATAATGTCAGTTTGTCAACGAGTTGTAATACCCCAAAGTTTGCTTGTTAGTTGATTTATATTTGCTTTATATATGCTTGGTGATTAGTTTGTAAAGTTCTTAAAATTGATAGTTTTAGTTTGGTGACTAAAACGTAAGATTTCAAAGTTTGGTGACAAAAGTGAAAGGTTGGAAAAATTATAAGGACCAAAATGGTAATTTTCCCAATGATAAATTTTATGGTAAAAATGAATAATTTAGATCAGAAGAATAAATTCAGTGGGAGGTACGAGAATTGTGTAAAAAGTTAGTAAAGGTATAAGGTTTGGTAAATTTTTCGGGTAAGTATTCGAACTCGGAAAATTATAAAATTTTAATTGGAGCCTTAGTTAGACTCAAGGAACCTTGTGCTGAAATTTGAGAATTTTCTGAGACTGTTTAGATTCGATCATATTCGATACCTTATTAATTATCGGTATTTCGAATCGAGTCTAAATTTTAAAGATGGACCCCATAGGAGTTGGAAAATTTATAAAATATTCATTTTGAATATTTTATTATGTTTTGGTTGGTTTCTTGAGGTTGGTTGGATTTCAAGTGAATTAGTTGGATTTCAATTAGTTAGTTGGAAACTAACTAAATTGCTAACTAGTATTTAAAGTCTAGTTAGATGTTGATAAGGGAATTTAATATTCCATTTTTATTTCAAGACAAGTGGCATAGTATGATTTAATATTGTATTTAATGGGTAATAATATGCCAAATGGCATAATTGTGTAGAAAAGAAAAAGAGTAATAAATGCCATACGACATTTGAAATAAGAAAAAGGAAATTGAAAAATTTTCAATTCTTATCGACTGAAAGCTGCCGAAATTTCAAGTTAAAAGGGGGTAAGGATTTCAATTCAATTTTGGTGTTTATGTGGTTGATTTTTGGCTTGAGCTATTAGATAGAAAATTTTTCCTCTTGAAATTCTCTATCTATTGATATAATTTTTGCTTAGTTTCCATGTGTTTTTGTTGAGTTTGGAGGATTTGTTAGATGAATAATTATGGGGAAACTATGGCAAAATTTTGGTTTGAGGTTGGAAATGATGAAATGGAAGTGATTCAAGTATATTTGTGTTGTTAGATTAAAGAAAAAAAGTCTTGGTTTTTAAAGAGGAAATTTTAGGGTTTTTGATAAAAATTGAATTGGAAGATGTTCTAGAAGAAATAATTGTTTAGAATGATGATATAAATGGTTTGGAGTGAAATCTCTAATTAATTTGGCATTAGGGACCAATTTGCAAATTTTGAAAAGTTTGGGGACTAAATTATAAAGTTTGTTTTTGGAGTGTAGTGGCTTGAAAAATCAAGTTAAGTGGTTTGGAGGCTTAATTTGAATTTTTGGTGACTTTGGGACTTGATTGTAATTTTCGGAAATATTAGTGACCAAGTTGGAAATTTCTAAAGCTTAGGTCCTTGAGTGTATTTGATGAAAAATGCAAGGATTTAGTTTGAAATTGATGTTAGAAGCTTGAAAATGTCCTTAGGGACTAAAATGCAAAGTTTGGAAATTTTTATAAAAAGTGTGAAAAAATTTGGTTCGAATATGGAAATTTTTATCGGATCAATTTTATTGATTTTAGATAATTATTGGTTATTTCCATTATTATTGGTGAATTGGGAATATTCTAACATATACTTTGAAATGGTATATGTTATGATTTTTGTAGATAATCAGTCAAATCGGGGACATAATAATCGAAAGGGCAAAGAAAAAGTACAGGACTGAAATCGAGTAGTGAGGCATTTTGATACAAGGTAAAGGTGAGTGCATGCCTGTTTTTATAATATGTGATAGGAAGACTTGCGATAAGTCGACCTAAAAAGGTAATTATTTTTTTAAAGTATGAAATTATTTTAAATAATACTTGTCTCGTATTTTTAAAGAATGGCAGCATATTGTAAAATGGAAATGGGCGTATTGGAGTATGAATTGCTCCTTTACGATTGAGTTACATGATTTAAATTATAATGCCATGCTAGCCATTATGTTATTGCAGGAAATATTTTTATATTTGCCCTTGGTCATGAGTAGACAGTATTGTGGTATACCATTAGAGTCACATGATTTCGAGTGTCGCTCGTTTTCGATACCTTCGGGTGTCGCTCGTTTCGATACTTTATTGTGTCGCTTGTTCAATACTCTAATGTGTCGCTCGTTTCGTCACTCAGGTGGCGCTTGTTTTCGTAATTTAATTATGGCGCTCGTAAAGAATAGTACTTTTAGTACACGACTCGTATATTAGTCACTCAATATTACCTTGGGCTATACGATTTTTAATTGATGAATTAAATTATGTTTCAACATAATATGATATGTTTTTTTTTTCCTGCATATTATGAAAAGTATTATGAAATTTAATAGGTTTTACAAGTATCATAAATTGTTTATGGTTTATTTCATGTTACTTACCTTATGCCTCACTGAGTATATTCTCAGCATGTATTTTGGTGATACGCGTAGGTTGCCGAAATAGCTAGTGGGATAGCTTTTGCATCAGATCGGGTATTAGGGCCTACAACGCAGACAGATTATTTTCTTGTATCTATGGCATCCTATTTTGTTGTATTTAGTGGCATGTAATTAAGTAACTTGTCAGTTTTGTAAAATTTTAAATTCAGCTTGCCTTGTAATAGTTCGAAATTAAAACACGATTTATATAATTATAATACTTTATGCTTATCTTTTAAATTGACAATATTAGTATTATGAGTTAAAAAAACAATAAATAAATTTGTTAGCCTAAATTTAGCATGGTAAGTATATTGTATATTTTCTGTGACATTCTCGATTCATATTAGGTATGCGAATACGGGTGCAGGGTGTTACAATTTATTGGTATCAGAGCTACAGGTTTAGTCGGTTCTGGATTTATTTTTGAGTAATGAAAGTGTTTTAAAGTGTACATGCCACTAGGATGTCGTTTATACTTGAAAATGATATATGTTTAGTTGATGCAATTGCTTATGAGTTTAGTGAATGTTATGAGTACGGATGTCGGAAGGAGAGGGTTCCCGACACGCTGCAGAGAGCAGCAAGGCACGAGATTGCTCCCGATGCCGGAGAAGAGGTCCAGAAGGCGGGAACGCGGTTGAGGATCGGGCACATTTTGCAGACTCACGAATGCTATATTGAATAGACCTCCCGATTGAATGTGCCAAAGGAGCTAAAGACACTTGAGGCTTGAATTTTAAAGGAGAAGAAGATGGTGATCCACTCTCAGCCGATACATGGCTTAATGATGTACAATCTATATTAGCTCGCATCGGATGCGATGATCGAGGAAAGCTTGATGATGTAGTTTCTCTATTGAGAGGGTCAGCTCTGATCTGGTGGAACACCATTACAGCTCGTGTGCACGAGGAGATCACCTGGCAGTTTTTCCTTCGAGAGTTTTGAAGGAAATATATCGGAGCTATTTTTGTTAGAGAGATGAGACAGCAGTTCATCGATCTGAAGCAAGAAGGACGGTCAATTTATGAGTATGAGTGTGATTTCAACCGTCTGAGCCTATTTGCTGCTGAGCTGCTACCTACTGAGAGAACTGTTATAGACAGTTTCATTGGTGGTTTGGATTCGAGATATCAGGAGGTGTTAGTGGCCAACCCTATCCAAGATTTTCAGGATACTATTAATAAAGCCAAAGCGATGGAGAATGTTCGAGACAAGGCCGAGAAAGAGATGTCTGGGCAGAAAAAAGGAGTTGAATCATCTTTTACTTCGCGATCAGCTAAGCTAGGTAAAGGTAATTTTTAGCAAGGTAAATCTGGATATTCGGCATCTCGAGGTCAGACCAGTCAAGCTGGAAAGTATAAGGGTACTTCGGTAAAGAATTCTGGAAACAGATCAGGAGCTCCACAGTGTAAGCACTGTAATCGGTATCATCGTGGAGAGTGCCGAAAAGTTATAGGTGCATGTTTCAACTGTGGAGAGATGGAACACTTTGTTCGAGATTGTCCAGCTCGTGAAGACAGATCGGTCCAGACAGAGAGATCAGTGGGTATGCAGGGAGGCCGATGCCGTGGATCTGCAGGTTCGTCTCGGACAGGTTCTAGGAAAGATGACAGAGCTTCTGCTCGAGTCTATCATATTCGGACTCGTGATGACCGAGATGATCGGGAGGATCCTGACATCATCATAGGTACTTTTCTACTTTATGGTGAACCTATTTTTGTTTTCATAGACACTGGATCCACACACTCCTATGTTAGTGCTAAATTGGTACGGGATAGAGGAATTCCTGTAGTGTCTACTCAGAGTGATGTGATAGCTGTCAATCCACTTGGTCAAAGTGCTTGGGTAACCAGGGTGTGTAAGGACTGTTCACTGATAGTTCAGGGACATGAGTTTTCAGCTGATTTATTGGAGTTATCTTTTGATGATTTGGATATTATTCTTGGTATGGTTTGGCTTCATGCCCATGATGCTACTGTGAGATATCGTCAGCAACAGTTGATTTTGAGGGCAGTTGATGGATCAGAGATTATAGTTTTGGGAGAAGGATCTCGGTGTTTGCAGAATGTGATTTCAGCCCTTAAAGCTAAAAAACTGTTGGAACAGGGTTGCCAGGCTTTTCTGGCACATGTAGTGGATAATCAAAAGGATGGTAATGATCTCAGTGCCATTCCGATAGTACTGAGACTTTCCGGATGTGTTTCGGAGGAATTGCGGTTTGGCACCGAAAAGGAAGTTGATTTGGAATTGAGGTAATTCGTGGACTGAACCAATATCGATGGCTTCATATAGAGAATGGCACCGCAGAGTTAAGAGAATTGAAGTCACGATTGCAAGAACTGTTGGATAAAGGGTTTATTCGTCCTAGTATTTCACCGTGGGAGCACACGGTGTTGTTTGTTAAAAAGAAAGATGGTTCGTTGCATTTGTGTATTGATTATCGACAGCTGAACAAAGTGACTATTAAAAATAAGTATCCACTACCGAGAATTGAAGATTTGTTTGATCAGCTAAAAGGAGCAGAAGTGTTTTCCAAGATTGATCTTGATCAAAGGCTATTATCGATTGAAAGTCAAAAGGAGGATGTTCCGAAGACACCTTTTCGAACAAGGTATGGTCATTACGAGTTTGTGGTTATGCCATTCGGTGTTACTAATGCTCCAGCTGCATTTATGGACTTGATGAACAGAGTGTTTCAACCATACCTTGATCAGTTTGTAGTGTGTTTCATTGATGATATTTTGGTGTATTCGAAGACCAAAGAAGATCATGGTGTGCACCTGCGAATAGTATTGCAGATTTTGAGAGAAAAGAAGTTGTATGCCAAGCTCTCAAAATGTGAGTTTTGGCTGTCCGAGGTGGCTTTCTTAGGACACATTGCTTCAGTTGAGGGGATACGAGTTGATCCTAAGAAAGTACAGTCCATCCTTGAATGGAAAGTTCCCAAGAATATTACCGAGGTTCGTAGTTTCTTGGGATTGGCTGGATACTATCGCAGGTTTGTCAAGGATTTTTCTTTGATAGCTACTCCGCTTACCAAATTGTTGAGAAAAGATGTGCCATTTGTTTGGAATGATAAATGCCAAGAGAGTTTTGATCATTTGAAAAAAGTTTTTGAAGCTCGGTATTAGTTCACTGAGTCGGGTAAGGAATTTATTTCAGATAAATGATGCATCTTATATTGGTTTGGGTTGCGTGCTGATGCAAGAAGGAAAGGTGATTGCTTATGCTTCCCGACATGAAAAAAACACATGAGAAGAATTATCCGACACATGATTTGGAGCTTGTTGCGGTAGTGTTTGCTCGAAAGTTTGGCGACATTATCTATACGGTGAGCGTTGTCATGTTTACACCGATCACAAAAGTTTAAAGTATCGATGACTCGAGAAAGAGTTGAATTTGAGGCAACGAAGATGGTTGGAGCTAATCAAAGACTATGATCCTGGTTATTGATTATCATCCCGCAGAGCTAATGTTTGTAGCAGATGCTTTAAGCGGAAGACATTTGCTACATTACGAGCTATGAATGCTCAGTTGAAAGGACAATCTGATGGTTCATTTTCGGTGGAATTAAGAATAAAATCAGCATTGTTGGACCGGATTAAAGAAAGTCAGCAGCAAGATAAAGAATGTACCGAAAAAGATTAAACAAGTGGAATCGGGTGAAGTGAAGAATTATGAGATTAGACCCGATGGATGTCTTTATTATAAAGACAGGTTGTATATCCCTGAAGATGCTAAGTTGAAATGGGATCTGCTTATGGAAGCTCACTATAGTCCATTGACTATACATCCAGGTGGAAACAAGATGTATCAGGATTTGAGAAGTCGATACTGGTGGCGGTATGAAGAGAATGATTTTGAGTTTGTTGCTAAATGTTTGACTGTCCGAAGGTGAAATCGAGCATCAAGTGCCATCGGGAAGCTGCGATCTATTTACATTTGCGAGAATGGAAGTGGGAAAGGATTACGATGGATTTTATTACAGGACTACCTCGACTCCCAGTAGAAGGATTCTATCCGGGTGATTGTGGATGATTAACCAAGATAGCTCATTTCATACGATTCGGACAGATTATCGGATGAGCGGTATCTTTGAGTTGTATATTAAAGAGGTGGTTCGACTTCACGGAGTACCATCATCTATAGTGTCTGATAGAGATCCCAAGTTTACATCCAAGTTTTGGAAAGCATTACAGAAGGCAATGGGGACACGTTTGCATTTCAGTACAGCCTTTCATCCTCGGGTGATGGTCGGTCGAGCGGGTGATTCAGATCCTTGAGGATATCTTTGAGAGCTTGTGTTATTGAATTTGAGGGATCTTGGGAAAAGTACTTGCCGTTGGCATAATTTGCTTATAATAACAGTTATCAGGCAAGTATACAGATGGCACCATTTGAGGCGTTGTATGGCAGAAAGTGTAGATCGCCGTTGAATTGGTTCGAGCTACAGGATTACAATATTTTAAAGCCTGATCTGTTACAAGACACAGAGGAAAAAGTAAAGATTGTGCAAGAAAATCTTAAAAAGCTCGCAGACCAGACAAAAAAGCATATGCGGATTTGAAAAGAAAAGATATCCGTTTAAGGTGGGAGAAAAAGTGTTTTTAAAGGTTTCTCCTTGGAAGAAAATCATGAGATTTGGACGCAAAGGAAAGTTAAGTCCTCGATACATTGGACCGTATGAGATTTTAAAGAAAGTGGGCCTGTTGCTTATCGATTGGCTCTTCCACCGGAAATGCGTAAAATCCATGATGTTTTTCATGTCTCCATGCTTGAAGGTACCGATCAGATCCATCCCATGTGATTGCACCGATGAGATCAATTACGATCGGACTGACGTACGAGGAAGAACAGTCAGGATATTAGCTTATGGTACTAAAGAGTTGAGAAACAAGCGGATACCTTTGGTTAAAGTCTTGTGGCGTAATCATAAAGTTGAAGAAGCGACATGGGGAGACGAAGGAAATGATGGAGAAGCGGTACCCACATCCGTTTAAAACAGTCGCTCACGAAAAATCGAGGACGAATTTTCTTAAGGGAAGAATTGTAATACCCCAAAGTTTGCTTGTTAGTTGATTTATATTTGCTTTTTATATGTGCTTGGTGATTAGTTTGCAAAGTTCTTAAAATTGATAGTTTTAGTTTGGTGACTAAAACGTAAGATTTCAAAGTTTGGTGACAAAAGTGAAAGGTTGGGAAAATTATAAGGACCAAAATGGTAATTTTCCCAATAATAAATTTTATGGTAAAAATGAATAGTTTAGATAAGAAGAATAAATTCAGTGGAAATCGGATTTTTGGTACGAGAATTGTGTAAAAAGCTAGTAAAGGTATAAGTTTTGGTAAATTTTTCGGGTAAGTATTCGAACTCGGAAAATTATGAAATTTTAATTGGAGCCTTAGTTAGACTCAAGGAACCTTGTGCTGAAATTTGAGAATTTTCTGAGACTGTTTAGATTCGATCATATTCGATACCTTATTAATTATCGGTATTTCGAATCGAGTCTAAATTTTAAAGATGGACCCCATAGGAGTTGGAAAATTTATAAAATATTCATTTTGAATATTTTATTATGTTTTGGTTGGTTTCTTGAGGTTGATTGGATTTCAAGTGAATTAGTTGGATTTCAATTAGTTAGTTGGAAACTAACTAAATTGCTAACTAGTATTTAAAGTCTAGTTAGATGTTGATAAGGGAATTTAATATTCCATTTTTATTTCAAGACAAGTGGCATAGTATGATTTAATATTGTATTTAATGGGTAATAATATGCCAAATGGCATAATTGTGTAGAAAAGAAAAAGAGTAATAAATGCCATACGGCATTTGAAATAAGAAAAAGGAAATTGAAAAATTTTCAATTCTTATCAACCGAAAGCTGCCGAAATTTCAAGTTAAAAGGGGGTAAGGATTTCAATTCAATTTTGGTGTTTATGTGGTTGATTTTTGGCTTGAGCTATTAGATAGAAAATTTTTCCTCTTGAAATTCTCTATCTATTGATATAATTTTTGCTTAGTTTCCATGTGTTTTTGTTGAGTTTGGAGGATTGGTTAGATGAAGAATTATGGGGAAACTATGGCAAAATTTTGGTTTGAGGTTGGAAATGATGAAATGGAAGTGATTCAAGTATATTTGTGTTGTTAGATTAAAGAAAAAAAGTCTTGATTTTTAAAGAGGAAATTTTAGGGTTTTTGATAAAAATTGAATTGGAAGATGTTGTAGAAGAAAGAATTGTTTAGAATGATGATATAAATGGTTTGGAGTGAAATCCTAATTAATTTGGCATTAGGGACCAATTTGCAAATTTTGAAAAGTTTGGGGACTAAATTATAAAGTTTGTTTTTGGAGTGTAGTGGCTTGAAAAATCAAGTTAAGTGGTTTGGAGGCTTAATTTGAAATTTTTGGTGACTTTGGGACTTGATTGTAATTTTCGGAAATATTAGTGACCAAGTTGGAAATTTCTAAAGCTTAGGTCCTTGAGTGTATTTGATGAAAAATGCAAGGATTTAGTTTGAAATTGATGTTAGAAGCTTGAAAATGTCCTTAGGGACTAAAATGCAAAGTTTGGAAATTTTTATAAAAAGTGAAAAAAAATTGGTTTGAATATGGAAATTTTTATCGGATCAATTTTATTGATTTTAGATAATTATTGGTTATTTCCATTATTATTGGTGAATTGGGAATATTCTAACATATACTTTGAAATGGTATATGTTATGATTTTTGTAGATAATCAGTCAAATTGGGGACATAATAATCGAAAGGGCAAAGAAAAAGTACAGGAATGAAATCGAGTAGTGAGGCATTTTGATACAAGGTAAAGGTGAGTGCATGCATGTTTTTATAATATGTGATAAGAAGACTTGCGATAAGTCGACCTAAAAAAGGTAATTATTTTTTTAAAGTATGAAATTATTTTAAATAATACTTGTCTCGTATTTTTAAAGAATGGCAAAGATATTGTAAAATGGAAATGGGCGTATTGGAGTATGAATTGCTCCTTTACGATTGAGTTACATGATTTAAATTATAATGCCATGCTAGCCATTATGTTATTGCAGAAATATTTTTATATTTGCCCTTGGTCATGAGTAGACGATATTGTGGTATACCATTAGAGTCACATGATTTCGACATGTCGCTTGTTTTCGATACCTCGGGTGTCGCTCGTTTGATACCTTCGGTGTTATTTTCAATACTTTATTGTGTCGCTTGTTCGATACTCTAATGTGTCGCTCGTTTCGTCACTCGGTGGCGCTTGTTTTCGTCATTTAATTATGGCGCTCGTAAAGAATAGTACTTTTAGTACACGACTCGTATATTAGTCACTCAATATTACCTTGGGCTATACGATTTTTAATTGATGAATTAAATTATGTTTCAACATAATATGATATGTTTTTTTTCTGCATATTATGAAAAGTATTATGAAATTTAATAGGTTTTACAAGTATCATAAATTGTTTATGGTTTATTTCATGTTACTTACCTTATGCCTCACTGAGTATATTCTCAGCATGTATTTTGGTGATACGCGTAGGTTGCCGAAATAGCTAGTGGGATAGCTTTTGCATCGATCGGGTATTAGGGCCTACAACTGAGACATGGTTATTTTCTTGTATCTATGGCATCCTATTTTGTTGTATTTAGTGGCATGTAATTAAGTAACTTGTCGATTTTGTAAAATTTTAAATTCAACTTGCCTTGTAATAGTTCGAAATTAAAACACGATTTATATAATTATAATACTTTATTCTTATCTTTTAAATTGACAATATTAGTATTATGAGTTAAAAAAACAATAAATAAATTTGTTAGCCTAAATTTAGCATGGTAAGTATATTGTATATTTTACGTGACATTCTCGATTCATATTCGTATGCGAATACAGTGCAGGGTGTTACAATTTATTGGTATCGAGCTACGAGTTTTGCTTGGGTTCTGGATTTATTTTTGAGTAATGAAAGTGTTTTAAAGTGTACATGCCACTAGGATGTCGTTTATACTTGAAAATGATATATGTTTAGTTGATGCAATTGCTTATGAGTTTAGTGAATGTTATGAGTACAGATGTCGGAAAGAGAGGGTTCCGACACGCCGCTGCAGAGCGAGCAAGGCTCGAGATTGCTCCCGATGCGGAGAAAGAGGTCCATGAGCCGGGAACGCCGGTTCAGGATCGAGGCACATTTTTTGCGAGACTCTGAATGCTATATTGAATAGACCTCCCCGATCGAATGTGCCAAAGGAGCTAAAGACACTTGAGGCTTCGAATTTTAAAGGAGAAGAAGATGGTGATCCACACTCACCGATACATGGCTTAATGATGTACAATCTATATTAGCTCGCATCGGATGCGATGATCGAGAAAGCTTGATGATGTAGTTTCTCTATTGAGAGGTCAGCTCGATCCGTGGAACACCATTACGGCTCGTGTGCACGAGGAGATCACCGCGCTTTTTCCTTCGAGAGTTTTGAAGGAAATATATCGAGCTATTTTTGTTAGAGAGATGAGACAGCAGTTCATCGATCCAAGCAAGAAGGACGGTCAATTTATGAGTATGAGTGTGATTTCAACCGCTCGAGCCTATTTTTGCCGAGCTGCTACCTACCGAGAGAAGAATCATATAAGCGGTTTCATTGGTGGTTTGATTCGAGATATCGGGGAGGTGTTAGTGGCCAACCCTATCCAAGATTTTCGAGGATACTATTAATAAAGCCAAAGCGATGGAGAATGTTCGAGACAAGGCCGAGAAAGAGATGTCAGGGCAAAAAAAGGAGTTGAATCATCTTTTACTTCGCGATCAGCTAAGCTAGGTAAAGGTAATTTTTAGCAAGGTAAATCTGGATATTCGGCATCTCGAGGTCGGACAGTCAAGCCGGAAAGTCTAAGGGTACTTGGTAAAGAGTGCGAAACAGATCGGGAGCTCCACGGTGTAAGCATCGTAATCGTATCATCGTGGAGAGTGCCGAAAAGTTATAGGTGCATGTTTCAATCGTGGAGAGATGGAACACTTTGTTCGAGATTGTCCATTTCGTGAAGACAGATCGGTCCGCAGAGAGATCGGTGGGTATGCGGGAGGCCGTCGCCGTGGATCTGCAGGTTCGTCTCGGACGAGTTCTAGGAAAGATGATGAGCTTAGCCGCCGAGTCTATCATATTCGGACTCGTGATGACCGAGATGATCGGGAGGATCCTGACATCATCATAGGTACTTTTCTACTTTATGGTGAACCTATTTTTGTTTTCATAGACACTGGATCCACACACTCCTATGTTAGTGCTAAATTGGTACGGGATAGAGGAATTCCTGTAGTGTCTACTCAGAGTGATGTGATAGCTGTCAATCCACTTGGTCAAAGTGCTTGGGTAACCAGGGTGTGTAAGGACTGTTCACTGATAGTTCAGGGACATGAGTTTTCAGCTGATTTATTGGAGTTATCTTTTGATGATTTGGATATTATTCTTGGTATGGTTTGGCTTCATGCCCATGATGCTACTGTGAGATATCACAAGCCATGATTGATTTTGAGGGCGATTGATGGATCGAGATTATAGTTTTGGGAGAAGGATCTCGGTGTTTGCAGAATGTGATTTCAGCCTTAAAGCTAAAAAAAACTGTTGAGCAGGGTTGCCAGGCTTTTCTGGCACATGTAGTGGATAATCAAAAGGATGGTAATGATCTCAGTGCCATTCCGATAGTACGAGACTTTCCGGATGTGTTTCCAGAGGAATTGCCAGGTTTGGCACCGAAAAGGGAAGTTCAGTTTGGAATTGAGGTAATTCCGTGGATGAACCAATATCGATGGCTTCATATAGAATGGCACCGCAGAGTTAAGAGAATTGAAGTCATGATTGCAAGAACTGTTGGATAAAGGGTTTATTCGTCCTAGTATTTCACCGTGGGGAGCACCGGTGTTGTTTGTTAAAAAGAAAGATGGTTCGTTCTTGCATGTGTATTGATTATCGACAGCTGAACAAAGTGACTATTAAAAATAAGTATCCACTACCGAGAATTGAAGATTTGTTTGATCGGCTAAAAAAGGAAGCAGTGTGTTTTCCAAGATTGATCTTGATCAAAGCTATTATCGATTGAAAGTCAAAGAGGAGGATGTTCCAAGACACTTTTCGAACAAGGTATGGTCATTACGAGTTTGTGGTTATGCCATTCGGTGTTACTAATGCTCAGCTGCATTTATGGACTTGATGAACAGAGTGTTTCAACCATACCTTGATCAGTTTGTAGTGTGTTTCATTGATGATATTTTGGTGTATTCAAGACCAAAGAAGATCATGGTGTGCACTGCGAATAGTATTGCAGATTTTGAGAGAAAAGAAGTTGTATGCCAAGCTCTCAAAATGTGAGTTTTGGCTGTCCGAGGTGGCTTTCTTAGGACACATTGCTTGATTTGAGGGATACGAGTTGATCCTAAGAAAGTACAGTCCATCCTTGAATGGAAAGTTCCCAAGAATATTACCGAGGTTCGTAGTTTCTTGGGATTGGCTGGATACTATCGCAGGTTTGTCAAGGATTTTTCTTTGATAGCTACTCCGCTTACCAAATTGTTGAGAAAAGATGTGCCATTTGTTTGGAATGATAAATGCCAAGAGAGTTTTGATCATTTGAAAAAAGTTTTAATGAAGCTCGGTATTAGTTCATTTTGAGTCGGGTAAGGAATTTATTTCAGACAAATGATGCATCTTATATTGGTTTGGGTTGCGTGCTGATGCAAGAAGGAAAGGTGATTGCTTATGCTTCCCGACAGCTGAAAACACATGAGAAGAATTATCCGACACATGATTTGGAGCTTGTTGCAGTAGTGTTTGCTCTGAAAGTTTGGCGACATTATCTATACGGTGAGCGTTGTCATGTTTACACTGATCACAAAAGTTTAAAGTATCTGATGACTCAGAAAGAGTTGAATTTGAGGCAACGAAGATGGTTGGAGCTAATCAAAGACTATGATCTGGTTATTGATTATCATCCCGGCAGAGCTAATGTTGTAGCAGATGCTTTAAGCCGGAAGACATTTGCTACATTACGAGCTATGAATGCTCAGTTGAAAGGACAATCTGATGGTTCATTTTCGGTGGAATTAAGAATAAAATCAGCATTGTTGGACCGGATTAAAGAAAGTCAGCAGCAAGATAAAGAATGTACCGAAAAGATTAAACAAGTGGAATCGGGTGAAGTGAAGAATTATGAGATTAGACCGATGGATGTCTTTATTATAAAGACAGGTTGTATATCCTCAAGATGCTAAGTTGAAATGGGATCCGCTTATGGAAGCTCACTATAGTCCATTGACTATACATCCGGTGGAAACAAGATGTATCGGGATTTGAGAAGTCGATCTTGGTGGCCGTGTATGAAGAGAATGATTTCAGAGTTTGCTGCTAAATGTTTGACCTGTCAGAAGGTGAAATCAGAGCATCAAGTGCCATCAGGGAAGCTGCAGTCTATTTCTGTTGCAGAATGGAAGTGGGAAAGGATTACGATGGATTTTATTACAGGACTACCTCTGACTCCCAGTAAGAAGGATTCTATCTGGGTGATTGTGGACAGATTAACCAAGATAGCTCATTTCATACCAGTTCGGACAGATTATCAGATGAGCAGGTATGCTGAGTTGTATATTAAAGAGGTGGTTCGACTTCACGGAGTACCATCATCTATAGTGTCTGATAGAGATCCCAAGTTTACATCCAAGTTTTGGAAAGCATTACAGAAGGCAATGGGGACACGTTTGCATTTCAGTACAGCCTTTCATCCTCAGACTGATGGTCAGTCAGAACGGGTGATTCAGATCCTTGAGGATATGCTGAGAGCTTGTGTTATTGAATTTGAGGATCTTGGGAAAAGTACTTGCCCGTTGGCATAATTTGCTTATAATAATGAGTTATCGTGCAAGTATACAGATGGCACCATTTGAGGCGTTGTATGGCGTAAAGAAAGTGTAGATCGTTGTTGAATTGGTTCGAGCTCTGAGGATTACAATATTTTAAAGCCCGATCTGTTACAAGACACGAGAGGAAAAAGTAAAGATTGTGCAAGAAAATCTTAAAAAAGCCTGAGGAGACCGACAAAAAGCATATGCGGATTTGAAAAGAAAAGATATCCATTTAAGGTGGGAGAAAAGTGTTTTTAAAGGTTTCTCCTTGGAAGAAAATCATGAGATTTGGACGCAAAGGAAAGTTAAGTCCTCGATACATTGGACCGTATGAGATTTTAAAAAAGTGGGCCTGTTGCTTATCGATTGTCTCTTCCACCGAAATGCGTAAAATCCATGATGTTTTTCATGTCTCCATGCTTCAAGGTACCGATCAGATCCATCCCATGTGATTGCACCGATGAGATCGAATTCTGATCGGACGACGTCGACGAGGAAGAAGAATCCGGATATTAGCTTATGGTACTAAAGAGTTGAGAAACAAGCGGATACCTTTGGTTAAAGTCTTGTGGCGTAATCATAAAGTTGAAGAAGCGACATGGGAGACGAAGGAAATGATGGAGAAGCAGTACCCACATCTGTTTAAACAGTGCGCTCACGAAAATTCGAGGACTAATTTTCTTAAGGGGAAGAATTGTAATACCCCAAAGTTTGCTTGTTAGTTGATTTATATTTGCTTTATATGTGCTTGGTGATTAGTTTGCAAAGTTCTTAAAATTGATAGTTTTAGTTTGGTGACTAAAACGTAAGATTTCAAAGTTTGGTGACAAAAGTGAAAGGTTGGGAAAATTATAAGGACCAAAATGGTAATTTTCCCAATAATAAATTTTATGGTAAAATGAATAGTTTAGATAAGAAGAATAAATTCAGTGGAAATCGGATTTTTGGTACGAGAATTGTGTAAAAAGCTAGTAAAGGTATAAGTTTTGTAAATTTTTTGGGTAAGTATTCGAACTCGGAAAATTATGAAATTTTAATTGGAGCCTTAGTTAGACTCAAGGAACCTTGTGCTGAAATTTGAGAATTTTCTGAGACTGTTTAGATTCGATCATATTCGATACCTTATTAATTATCGGTATTTGAATCGAGTCTAAATTTTAAAGATGGACCCCATAGGAGTTGAAAATTTATAAAATATTCATTTTGAATATTTTATTATGTTTTTGTTGGTTTCTTGAGGTTGATTGGATTTCAAGTGAATTAGTTGATTTCAATTAGTTAGTTGAAACTAACTAAATTGCTAACTAGTATTTAAAGTCTAGTTAGATGTTGATAAGGGAATTTAATATTCCATTTTTATTTCAAGACAAGTGGCATAGTATGATTTAATATTGTATTTAATGGGTAATAATATGCCAAATGGCATAATTGTGTAGAAAAGAAAAAGAGTAATAAATGCCATACGGCATTTGAAATAAGAAAAAGGAAATTGAAAAATTTTCAATTCTTATCAACCGAAAGCTGCCGAAATTTCAAGTTAAAAGGGGGTAAGGATTTCAATTCAATTTTGGTGTTTATGTGGTTGATTTTTGGCTTGAGCTATTAGATAGAAAATTTTTCCTCTTGAAATTCTCTATCTATTGATATAATTTTTGCTTAGTTTCCATGTGTTTTTGTTGAGTTTGGAGGATTGGTTAGATGAAGAATTATGGGGAAACTATGGCAAAATTTTGGTTTGAGGTTGGAAATGATGAAATGGAAGTGATTCAAGTATATTTGTGTTGTTAGATTAAAAAAAAGTCTTGATTTTTAAAGAGGAAATTTTAGGGTTTTTGATAAAAATTGAATTGGAAGATGTTGTAGAAGAAAGAATTGTTTAGAATGATGATATAAATGGTTTGGAGTGAAATCCCTAATTAATTTGGCATTAGGGACCAATTTGCAAATTTTGAAAAGTTTGGGGACTAAATTATAAAGTTTGTTTTTGGAGTGTAGTGGCTTGAAAAATCAAGTTAAGTGGTTTGGAGGCTTAATTTGAAATTTTTGGTGACTTTGGGACTTGATTGTAATTTTCGGAAATATTAGTGACCAAGTTGGAAATTTCTAAAGCTTAGGTCCTTGAGTGTATTTGATGAAAAATGCAAGGATTTAGTTTGAAATTGATGTTAGAAGCTTGAAAATGTCCTTAGGGACTAAAATGCAAAGTTTGGAAATTTTTATAAAAAGTGTGAAAAAAAATTGGTTCGAATATGGAAATTTTTATCGGATCAATTTTATTGATTTTAGATAATTATTGGTTATTTCCATTATTATTGGTGAATTGGGAATATTCTAACATATACTTTGAAAAGGTATATGTTATGATTTTTGTAGATAATCAGTCAAATTGGGGACATAATAATCGAAAGGGCAAAGAAAAAGTACAGGACTGAAATCGAGTAGTGAGGCATTTTGATACAAGGTAAAGGTGAGTGCATGCATGTTTTTATAATATGTGATAAGAAGACTTGCGATAAGTCGACCTAAAAAGGTAATTATTTTTTTAAAATATGAAATTATTTTAAATAATACTTGTCTCGTATTTTTAAAGAATGGCAGCATATTGTAAAATGGAAATGGGCGTATTGGAGTATGAACTGCTCCTTTACGATTGAGTTACATGATTTAAATTATAATGCCATGCTAGCCATTATGTTATTGCAGAAATATTTTTATATTTGCCCTTGGTCATGAGTAGACAAGATTGTGGTATACCATTAGAGTCACATGATTTCGACATGTCGCTTGTTTTCGATACTCGGGTGTCGCTCGTTTTCGATACCTTGGTGTCGCTCGTTTCAATACTTTATTGTGTCGCTTGTTCGATACTCTAATGTGTCGCTCGTTTACCGTCACTCTCGGTGGCGCTTGTTTTAAATCATTTAATTATGGCGCTCGTAAAGAATAGTACTTTTAGTACACGACTCGTATATTAGTCACTCAATATTACCTTGGGCTATACGATTTTTAATTGATGAATTAAATTATGTTTCAACATAATATGATATGTTTTTTTTCCTGCATATTATGAAAAGTATTATGAAATTTAATAGGTTTTACAAGTATCATAAATTGTTTATGGTTTATTTCATGTTACTTACCTTATGCCTCACTGAGTATATTCTCAGCATGTATTTTGGTGATACGCGTAGGTTGCCGAAATAGCTAGTGGGATAGCTTTTGCATCAGATCGGGTATTAGGGCCTACAACGCAGACAGGTTATTTTCTTGTATCTATGGCATCCTATTTTGTTGTATTTAGTGGCATGTAATTAAGTAACCTGTCAGATTTGTAAAATTTTAAATCCAGCTTGCCTTGTAATAGTTCGAAATTAAAACACGATTTATATAATTATAATACTTTATTCTTATCTTTTAAATTGACAATATTAGTATTATAAGTTAAAAAAAACAATAAATAAATTTGTTAGCCTAAATTTAGCATGGTAAGTATATTGTATATTTTCTGTGACATTCTCGATTCATATTCGTATACGGATACGGGTCTGGGGTGTTACACGAGTCATCATTTTTATGTACATTTTTATGTTCGTGTTGATGGTGTTTATCCCTCATCGTCGACACCGGTGTTTGCTTCTATCTATCATTTGTCGAGTTGTTTGGTTGAGTTTGCAACTATTTCCGTATTTGGTCCTATTTTATTTTTAAATGACTAGTTTGTGCCAACTAATTATAATTATAATTTTTTTTACCAAAATATTCCCTTTTCAAATGTACAAAAATGTCTAGTTTTTTTTTATATAGTAAAGGGACTAAAAATGAACTTTTAGGTATGGTACATGGATTAGAATGTTTATTTTATAGTCGAAGAACTAAAATGAACTTTTAATATAGTACAAGAGACTTTAACCCATTTAGGCTACATTTAGGGGTGTGCATTATTCGGTTTTAACCGAATTAACCGACCGAACTGAATTTTTTTCGGTTAATTCGGTCGGTTAATTTTAGGTAAGTTCGGTTAACGGTTAATTTTTTTAGAAAATTCGGTTATCGGTTAACTCGGTTCGAAATCGGTTAATTAACCGAAATTATTATATATTAAATATTATATATATTACATATATTTATTTTTGGTCATTGAACTTTTAAAAATTATAAAATGATCATTAAATGGTTTGATATATTATAAAATGTTCATTAAACTTTTATCAAATTAGTATAAAATGAAAGTTTTAGTGACTAAAAAAGTCATTTTAGCATAATTTAGTGACCAATTGTTAAATTAACCGAAATAATTTCAGGTTAATAAAATTCGGTTAACAGTTTAAAGTTCTAAAAATTTCGGTTAATTTATAACCAAATATTACTTATGGTTTGAAAATTTTATAAGTATTAAGAACTAAAATGAACTTTTGATATAGTAATATTATATTACAATAATTATGTAATATAAAAGTTTCTTATTGATTGATTGATAAAGGAGATAGGACAGATTGTGAACCCAAGATTTAATATCAATTAAGAATAGAGTGATGTCATTTTCCACCACGCTAAGATTTGGTTAAAAGTTTATTTTTTAATAAATTAAAAAGAGTCACATAAAACGAACTTTTCAAATAGTTTCGGTAAAAAAAAAAGAATTGATATTTTTAAGAGACTTAAGTTTCAATAATTTATCTGTAAAGTGTGTATTATTTTAAGATTTAAAAAGTAAATATATATTTTTTAAAGTAATGGCTTAATTCGACAGATAAAAAAATTTAATTCAAAAATTAATAAAATGTATATGTTTTGATCATATACTACTATACGAAAAAGCAAAATTATAGGAAGAACATTTGATACATTTAAATATAATGAAGTAGCAAGCAAAGTATAAGAATAAATTAAAACCACCTTTTCTAGAGTTGGAAGTAATGTATTGATTCAGTCCTTTTTTTCTCTCTATATAAATTTAGGTCTCAAAAGACTTCTTTTAGGGTTGAGATAAATCTCTTTCAATTAATTAATTAATTAATTGATGAGTATAATATGCAAAGTCACTCGATGTGCTAATGAGTATTCAACCAATTGAATCAACCCATGTTGGCTCAAAGTTACTCAATTATTAGTTTAGTTACAATTAAGTTATTTTTATAAAAGTTTTAATTTAGTTATTTAATTAAAATATTATTACAAACAAATCACTACTATGTAAAAAATAAACAAAAGTTTAGTGTGGCTTGGTATAATAACAATTTTAGTCTCCAAAACATATATATTCTATTAATTTGGTCCTAATTAGAAACAATTCAATAAATTTAACACTTGATATTTAAAAATTCCACCAATTTAATCCTTTTTGAGATACTATCAAATCAATTGAGTCAATCGGACGAACACAATAGTTGGATAACTAAATTCTACCATAAAACAACAACAAGTTACTAATAAAAGCATTCGATCAATGAATCTTAGCCAGTTATATGGTTGAGCAAGCTCGGGTAGCAGTCTTACAAAGTACTTGTTTAACAAAACCTATAACCCGAAAATAAGATTAAGTGACGGATGGTACAACCCGCATTCGATGCTTAAAAAATCAACAACAAAACATGAAAGAGAGTATCCTTTAAGTGTACAACGAAAGAGGAAAATCTCTTAATTAACTCCATATCTGATCCACTAAGCAAAGCTCTCCGAACATTCCAATATTGGTGAAGATAACCCCAAGAACCCTGCCATATTTCGGGGTTACTTTCACTTCTACTTTGATGAAGTACATGTTGCGGAAAAATCTTTTATGACAATCTTGTTTTATGATCAGTTGTTCCGTGACGATACTTTTCTTGATAGAACATGCTTCAACTATAAGTTGTTCTCACCATAGTTATTCTCGGTAAAGGTAGTTTCAAAATAAAACAAGATTTATTCTTCTAAAAAAGATATAGGTCATGTTTGGCAATTAGCGGATTACATTAGCTGATAGCTGATTGAATTAGCTGATTTGACTAACAGATTGTATTAGCTGATTGTATAAAGGTGTTTGGTAAAATTAACTGATAGCTGATACCTGTTTGATTATATAAACAAGCAAAATGACATATAAGGATATGGTTATATTTGATACTTGTTTGAATAGTCTATTAGTTATCATATATTAATATTAATTAGATTATGAAAAATAATTTTTTAATATAATACTACTAAGTATATTTGAAGGATCTATATATTAATTTATTATTTATATAATTATTTTTAATATAATCTAATTAATTATTAAATTTAAATACTAATATAAATGTGTGAGAATAAAAAGAAAAAAATATTAGTTTACAAATGTCACAATATAAATACGTGAGGGTAAAAAATTAAAATAGAAAATTGTTAAATTTAGGTTATTTGGATATTTTTTATAATTGTTAAGGGTAAACGGTCTTATAACTCTAATGTCAAAATCTCTAATTTAAAAAAATCCTATTAGCAGCTTTTTCTTTTTTTTTGCTCAAAAAAATAATTTTATTAATAGAAAAAAGCATACAGACCCTAAACCTAGTTGTGAGCCTTATTAAAAACATCTCTTATCATAATTGGAGAAAAAGAGTACAACACAATTAGGTAGAATTAAAAACATATCATAACCAACTCGTCGCGCACACCAAACAAAGATGTTAGACCAATAACGCTCTAGATTTAATCGAATACTGCTCTACTCAAGTCACCCCCGAAACACTATTATGAAATAAAACCTCACCAGAGACAACAAACCTTAAGATAAACATGAACAACTAGTGTCTATAAACCCCTACAACCAATAAAGCAACATATCAACCACTATACAAAGATCAATAGACACCTACACAACCAAATCCTCCAACCTAAATGATATATGCATGGGACGTCTAAAACGATGCATTTTAGCAAAAAAAAAAAAAAAACTGAAGCTATTTTATATGTCTGAAATTTTAATCGACTTGCATCGAATTTTCGAATGGGATCAGGGCGGTTCTGGGTCTACATGTCTTCTTCAAACACATTTTTATGTCTCTTAGCTTTTCAACGCATCTTGAAACGCTTCAATTCGATGTCAGGAGCTCAAGTTATCTCCGTTTTAGTGAAGACTGTACGAGCAAAAATTTCTATACGGGGTTTATTACAGCAATTATCATTTATTACGAATTTTCAATAATTTTATTAATTATTTGTACTTTAATTCAATCTAGGATTCTTTATGAAGATATTTAGATTGTAACCCCCTAGACCGGCCTATGCGTTAAGCCTGATTCCGGAAGATCACATTCCATAACAAAACTTCCAACGAAAATGTTTACAGTTTAAAGTTCAAACAAATAATAATTATAAACCATAAATATAATACCATAAGCTCAGTCTAAAGTCATATCGGAATTAAATTATAAAATAATGCCTCGTTGGGCAAATAAGTAAAGTATGCAGTATCAAAACATAGGCTCATATCACCGTAATAAAGACCGTCCGGAAGATAGAAATGTTACAATAAAATATGTGTACTGAATGTGTCGATCCTTCAAGTGCCAAGCCCAGGAAGCCTATCCAAAAGTATATGAAAGGGATATTTAAATAGTTCAGACATGTATAAATCATTTTAGTAAAACATGTTTCAAGGGCAACTAAAGTTTTATTTATATTTAACTACCCTCCAACCGTACATTGATATGCAGTTTCCCAAAATTGCATCCATAAGGACTTACCCTAGGCCCAATGAGCTTATGAACCAACCTAAAGGGTTGCCTTAGGTCCATAAGGAATTACCCGAGCCGAAGCGTCAGAACCTACCCAAGGGGCGACCTTGGGTCCATAAGAAATTATCAGTTGGATCAGGCCTGAACCTACAGAGACTTCATAATATAACCCAATAGTATACCCCAGATAAAATCATTGTTTATATAGTAGACAATAATATTAGAAATCATAAAGCAGACATATATTTTTCAGTAAAATAATAATCGGAGATCATACTTTCTAGCAGATAAAGTTGCTATGCATTCAATCAGATGCTACCAGAAACAATGTTGATGCGATAATTTAATAATTAGGAATGCAGTTCATAAAATTTTATTCATGTTTACTCGACAGGCCATGTCAATAATATCAATGCAACAGTCTAAAATTTCAAATTACTACTTCAATGACCAAATTTACAAATATTATAAAGTTCGAAGCCATATCAATAAATTTTAGTATACATTCTTTATCTCAATTTAATGAACATATAACCATACTTCATTCCATAAGAGACTTACATAACAAATTCTACATTACTTAGACCACAATTCTTAATCAATTAAGTATATAGTAATTGAGTACCATTTTGTAATTATCAGATTCTATAAGTTCTTGAGTCAAAACAAGGTATATATATATACTTTAAGTTCATTCCAACACTTTGCAACTACAAATCATAACACACATGTTTATATCTTTTTTATGTATACATTTTCATGTCATATGCCATCATTCTAGGAGTTATAGAAAAGAGCATAAACATTACTCGAAAATCTTAAGATGTGACTTGCAACCTCGAACCACGATCAATCCTTAGAAGCTCTTATAACCTGAAAATGTATGACATTGAAATGCATTAGGCTTACTTGGCCTAAGTGAGATAGTAACCTTACATAATAATATGTCAATAATTATGATTTGCATGAAATCAGGAAAGCAAAGCATATGGTGGCATCGATGCATACATGATATATCTTGTACATGTCATGCATATTTAATGCATAAACTTAAGATCATTCTCATGATTTAAACTCATTAATCTTAATTATTATCTTTGTATAAATTCAGTACAGTCTTTTATTACTTTGTTTTTCTCTTAGAGTACATTGAGCATAGGTATGAATGACCAATAATTCATTGAAATATACCGAAACTACTGAATATATCGAAATACATTTGGTATTAATTCTAATTAATATTCTCAATATAGCTTCAAATGCTAGTTGAAAACTCTATAAAAGTTCAATGACTTGCTAGATAATTTACCCATAAAATAATTAGTTTCAAATTTTCAAAACGTTTTATATTTTCCGAAAATTCAAAAGGTTAATTTGTATTAATATGAAATTAAATTATAATAATTAGCATTTCCTTCTTGCTGTTCATCGAAGATTGTTGAAAAACTAAAAAGTCTCACACTTGAATATTGACTTCATCTCTAATTTGGTCATGACAGATTCATTTATTTATATCATTAGTCCTCACATTTTTTTTAAATTTGTAAGTTTATATTAAGCTCTAATAGTATCACTAGACGTTACTTATATTAAAAAAAGCAAGATAAAAATTTTGACGAACTTAATGAGCAACGAGTTAAGTCGAACAACAAGATTTTTTAACGAGCACAAGTCCCGCAAAATTTTATCAAGCTTAACGAACACGAGTCAAGTAATATTTTATCGAGCCATTGGCTTCCATATCGGCCATCAACCATATCATATTCGTATAAACTTTTCATGTTATAGCATACTCTGTCGTGTTTCAATTATTCTGTTCATGTAATATAATCATCTAAATCTGCCATGCAAAAAAAGCAATATGCACAACTTTAATATGATATGAAGAAAGGTACTAAGAGAAAAGATGGCTCACAACTTAATATGAAAAACAAGTACTAAGAGAAAAGATGGCTCACTAACAATATCTTAAAAAGGATGCTACCAAATGCAACAACAATACAATATCCCAAGTTAAATACAAGCCAAAAAAGCAGCTCTTGAAAACAAAGTACAATCACCATTCCACTTGAGATGCTATGAAAGAAACAGAATGACCGGCATCAGGCAAACAATTGCAAACCCCATAATTTCAGTAAATTTCAAGCACCAAATCTCAAAATCTCTTGTTTTAAATCCACACCCTCATAATAAAGCACAAGTTAGTATCTTCTCCTAGGACTCCTGGAGCGATGTGTCCGTCCAGATCTGCAAAAGTTAGAAGATATAAAGGTATTGTTAGATTTAAGTATTGCACTTATCTTGAACTCTAAAAAAGGTAACCATGCATGGGAAAGAACTTCCCATTTGATGGCTTGTGTTGAATCACTTTGTGAAATATGAAATAAAGTGGAATGTAAACATACATGGGAAAGAAAAACACCGTCGATCATACTTTTTTTTCTTTCATAAAGTTGGCATATCTTTTAAAGCATGTTAGCTTTTAGGCCTAAATCTCAATTTCGGGATTTGGGCAAGTTGGCATCAGGCAACCAGGTTAGCCGCCTTTCAGGTTCATCCGACGCCCAGGCCATTCAAATTTGGTTGCTTCAGTTGAAGTAATAAAGTGTTCTAAATCAAGTACAGCTGAGTTGCAGGAATACATCATTCTTTCACCACTTACAATCAACATAATTAACAGATCTCAATCAAAATTCAAAAGCATATAAATAGAGAAAAACCTCATATTTTTTCTTTTGAAGGCTCCAGTACTAGGTCCATTGCTGAAGGCCCAGTCAACACTGATGGTTTGTGTAAGTAGTTCTGCTCCATCCATTGTAGATATGGCATTCTTTGCTTCTTCAAACTTTTCGTACTCAATCAGTGCATATCCCTAAAAGGAGGAATCACTTGTTAATTTTACTAGAACACAAATATTTAGTCCAAAGAAAATATTTTAAAGGATAGTCAAAGATTCGTTTTTTGTTTTATCATCTTCAACCAATGCTATTTGTCAAACAAGTATTTAGGAACAAACATAAATGGCTAGAAACAGAAAACTGCTTGATATCTCATAAATATAACTGAATCCACATTCTCGAATACATACAATAAACACACAAAACAAAAATGTTAAACAAGCAGAGAGAGATAACCAAAACATTTCCAATACACATACAAGAACACATAAAAAAAATCATGCAATGTGAAGAGCTCCAGCGCCGAAAACAGAACATAATACTACACTTGTGCAATGGTCTGATGGTCATAAAGTGAGATACACCAATTCACCAAGTTGCCTACCTTAACAAATCCAGTGCGACGATCAAGATTTAAATGCAAATTCTTGATCTCACCAAATTCACCAAATGCATTGTGCAAATCATCCTCTTGGGCTTCCTCATGTACGCCACTGACCAAAATAATTCATCCTTCAATAGCTGCACATTTATTAACAAGTACTATTGAGAAAAAAAAGTTCAAAAACATAAAGGAAAATCTCAATTCGTTCTTGGACAAAACTGCTTTTATCTACCGCACTCTACAAGTTGAATTATATTGACATTGTGTAGGAAAATAAGGAGTGTTCACACAGAGGTCACAAACTTTCAAATTCGCTGGACAGACAGAAGGTTAGGTTCAGTACAGTATAATACGTTTAATGCACTCAATTGGTGGTTGAAACATGGCCAAACAGGTAACAGCAGTCCTTGAAGAAGAGCATACGGATTTAAACTTGGTCAACAATGAAATCAGAATCATTTTCCCTTTCTTTCATTGGACTTATAATCCTTGACAGAAGGGAATTCCAAATATCCCCACATGATGTCCCCACAAAATTCCGAGGACAGGAAAACAGGATCAATCCCCGTCCGTTCTTTTGATAATGGAACAAAGTGAACCTCATGAATCAGCCAAGAATATATATAGATATAATGTCAACAAAACATCCTCTGAAATCAAGAGGAAACTTCTATAGTATGTTATTATATTTGTTATTGAATTTTGGGTCATGTTCATCACACGGGTTTAAAAAACTAGTCTTATAACAGCAGAAAAAGAAACTAATTTCAGGGATTCTTTTAATTCCTAATACAATTTCCACTTCAAAAATATTAACCATCCCCAACTAACAAACAAGTTCACAAAGAAACAGATCTAAAACCTAAATGAAAATTACATATTACAGTTGGTGCGATGCATATACAATGCAGATAAAGAAATTTACAAAGCCTCGGCCATTAAATTTAATCTAGTCTCATAAATGACCTGACCATATTATACCTCTACACTTACAATTTCTAATGAGAACCGTAATGGAACAGTTCTTAATGAAGGGTTCCTACAAAGTATAATATAGTCGGAAAATATCCACAGTGACGAAGTTAAGGAGGTTGCTTTTCAGAATTGCACTTTCAAAAGGTTAAGAGTTCCAACGACCCACAAAACAACTCATTTTGCTATATAATCCTGAATAACCAATTATAGAATGAGCCGAAGATTAAGATATCTTATCAGGGAAATTTATTCACTAAGATTAGCCATTTGAACCGTGCAGTGTACCTTTGATTTTGAAAATGTTTTGCTAGTAGCAACTGTGATCAAATCAAGAACGTTAGACAAAGTAACAATGTTCTGAATGTTTTCAATATTAACCTACTCAAACTACCAAACCTCCAGGCTCATTTCAACAAAACATATTTTAAAATCATTGAGAAATTTTCATGTCAATTCCGTAATTATCTTGTCTTCTAGGCCACAAATAAAATAAAACCCTAGATAAAAGAAAAGGAAACAATATATATAAACGACGAGGAAAAAATAAAATTAGGGTTTATCGGAAGGACTAACATCTCTGGGGACCGAGGCCACCATCAGTGCCAAGGGACTCGAAGTCGCGGGAGGCGAGACGGGACTGGCGGTCGGCATCTTCACCGCGGAATCCACGGCCCTTGGTCTTCTTAGGGCCAGAAAGAGAGGTGGAAGCACCGCCAGTGATGGCGGACTTGAGCTTAGGCATGGCGGCTTGAGGGGACGCATCGCCGCCGGCGTCCTCGTCCATGAGATCGTCATCCTCCGGCTCGAAATCCACCGCTTCCACGTCAGCACTTGCCATCTCCGCGATCTGAACGCTTACTTTTAGAAATAGAATATCAAAAACAAAATCTAGTTGTACTCTGATTCAATATTCGTCAGATTGCTCTGGGAACCAACTGGAAAAGTATGATTAAGCTCAGCTGATTGAGATTCTGAAACTGAACCTGAATGGGCCTCCTCTTCCATATTTTGCAGACCGTTCAAGCAAATTTAGGGTTAGAATTCATATTATATTCATAACCCGGCCCAGTTAGTCTTGGACCCGTATAACCTTTGCAGAGTTAAGCCCAGGCTATCCTTGGTTTTTTACTTTATCACCTATTAAATTCTATAAAAACTCACGATTAGGGATATGAATGAGACAATTATGTACCCAAGTTATTCGAGTTCGACTAAAAAAAATTAAATTTAGTTAGATAGAATCGAACTCGAAATTAAATAGCTCGAGTTATTGATCGAGATAAATTCAAGCACCATAATATTCGACTCGCGAGCCTAATCGAGCTTTTTAATTTTAATATATATTTTTATATTATTAAATTATACTTTTACCCTTAATTGTATATATTATTGAATACAAATGGGCTTAATTGAGCTTGAGTTTGAGCTTTAGTACAAAAATCAATAAACAAGTTTAATTGAGCTCAAACTAGAGTATCTTGATTATATCTTGAGCCGAATTTAAACTTAAAATTTGATATTTAATTGAAATCAAATCGAGCATTGAGTCTCGAGTTTTAAATCAAGCTCAATCTTATCATTATTCGAGTTTGGCTCGACTCAGTTACACCCCCTCATAATATTGACAAAAAAAAAGAACAACTTTATCCAAAAAATTATTTATAAAAACTTATTTTAGATAATCCATAGGGATGGGCACGGGTCGGGATTTTGGTCAACTCGAACTTGACCCGAAAATAATTACCCTAAATCCGAACATAATCATACACTTTAAAAATCCGACACGACTCGACCCGAAAATTATATACCTCAAACTGACCTCAACACGATCTTTAGAAAAAATTTAATTTTAGGGACTTATTATAAAAAAATAATTTTTGGAACCTAATTGTAAAAAAATAATTAATTTTTGGAACCTAATTGTAAAAAATTAATTTTAAAGACCTAATTATAAAAATATATATAAAGAAGTGGTATTATTGCAAAATATTCCTGAAAAATATAGGGGAAAATAATAGTACATATTTTTTCACCCTAAATCCTACCTAGCCTCATCCTTAATAAAAATTTAACTCGACTCAAATCCGTCCCGCTCGGGCCGGGTAAGGTCCGGGTGAAATGTCATCCCTAATAATTCATGACGCAAAATCAATCAAAGAAAAGATTAGTAATATCTTAATATATTCTATAAAATATGTACTTTTGAAATTCATGTGAAACAGAGTCTAATTAGGTTGATTCATGGGCTAAGGGCCCGTTCGGCAATATTCTTTTAACGAATGTTAGATTACCGAACGGAAAAAAACTCTACTGAACGGTTACTCTCAATAGGCGTTGAAGTAATTTTTTCCTTTTTTCCGTTTGATTATCGTCTCAAACAGACGTTTTGCAGAAGTTGAAATTTCAGTTTCTTCCTCCCAACGAACGTTGACACCCAAACTAAAGTTTTTTTAAGCTCTGCTAGACGAACCTAAGTCTAATGTTTTATTTTATCACCAGCCTGTTTGCTTTTTTGCCAAAGGAAATTTTTAGAAGGAACGAAGAGCTGCTTGTCATGGTGAAATGCAATATCAACTATATCATTAATGATAAAAAATTAATCTAAAATGTCTGAGCTCTACAACATATAATATTCCATGTTTTAACAAAGTTGGCATTCTCTATCCATCAATAAATCAATGACCTTCCGAATGCTTTCTTTAACAATATCTTTAAATAATAGTGGCATATGCCAAGTAAATAAGAGGGATCTACTTTCACTTTCGTGCAACTTCGAAGTCGAATTCCGGTCTCCGGGAGCACCATTTCTGTACTGAAATCCTGGTGCATGCAGTTTTATAATATGCATCAAGGCACAGTCTACTCCAGGACTTCAGATGGCCAGAACCGCTTCCATGTCGATACCTCCACAACGCTGCTGATTTTTCGGATTCCACCATAAAATCCATCCGCCTCGTTCCCCTCCTCTCGGTTTTCTTTCCGGTTGACCGTCGTGTGACGCCACCTTGAGCCGGGGGCGTAGTGATTGAACTTCAACGCCACGGTATCTGTTAGCAACACTAAGAAGTTAAAAGCCGGGTAATAATAACACAAACACATAACAAAAAGCTTTAATTATTGATGTAACAAATGTGCAAATCTGGTTTCTCAAGTTGCAAATGATTACCAAAAACGACCCCCTTTTTCTTTCTTTAATTCTTGATGTAACTTGCACTAGTGTGGAAAAAGGCAGAGAACATAAATGAGAATGTGGAAGTGTAAAACAACCATTGCAGCCCCACAAGACTTAAAGATTCTAGATAAGTAAAGCAAACAGAGCTCAGTGGAGACATTGAGTCCTTTTAGTGTGGTTGGCCATAAATATTCCGCCTAGACAGAAGTTATCACAATGCCGGTTGAATTCACGACATATCGACAGCGATTTGTGTTTCAGGACCAACCCAACAGCACGACCTGGGGCCCATGTATTGGAAAAATGAGGTTCCTGAAAACGACCGGATGTCCTCCGTGAAAGTTAAAACTTTTATGAATCGCTATATTACCCGAACTTTTCATTTCCTCAAAAGTATCCGTATTCGACATATTCAAACATAGCTAACCTGGTAATGAGGATAATCGTTTTCCAAATCTATGGATAAAGTTTTTACAAAATTTGACAATATCTGTGTTGGATACGGACAGGTAACATAGCTAACACAGCTTACAAGAATGTTTTTTTCTCACACACACACATAGAGGTCATTTTTTCGACGCAAGAGACGATAATTTCTTCTCTTGAAGACAGAAGATGTGTCCCTTGGAATAGCTTAAAAGGCAGATACACGTGATCCTTGCAATAGTACAAAAGTAACAAGTTTAAACTCAATTGATAATCAGATTCTCATTCTCTTGGCAGCCTTATGGGAATATCACAGATTGCCATTTGAGAAAAGAAAAGACGAGATCGAACTTACCACTCTGATGACACCGGCAGTAATTTTCGTTCCCGTCACACGATCCCAAGTGACCAACTACACCATACCACCAACCTATACATACATAAATATGGCAATTTATCAGGCAATAGAATCAATGATAGGAATAGGACAGCATTCTGAGATGTAAAAAACTAACCATATGGGAATTCTTTGTTTCTTCTCCACTGAATCTCAATGTGATCACCCGGGCGTAGCTCATTCAAACTATCGGAAATGTGAAGATCGTGTGGTGAAGTATCGACCGGCGGTGCTCTCAGCCGTTCCCACGGCACGTTATTCTCGATGGCCATTACCCTCCTTCCATGTGGAGGGTACCTAAAATCATCAAACCAAAACTAATATCAACCCACCAGATTAATTGAAGTTTCAAAACCGCCATCAAAAATATGTTCATCGCCCTAATTACCTTGCTTGGAATGTGTCTGTACGTTGATCATAGCTGAGTTCAGCATCATAGCACGACAGCATAAACCCACCATGGCCATTCTACAAAAGAAAGCACAAAAATCAAATTGGAGAACTAGCACAAAACACAAGTGGGGAATTTGATTGAAGGGAAAGAAAATCAAATACCTCACGGTTATAGACCTGAGCAGGGAACCAGAATCTGCCACTTTCAAGAGCAAGAAACCAAGACATGACCGAATCATCCAGCAAAGAACTCGGCTTACTACAATCATCAACCTTTGGTTTAATCCACCAAGATGGCCTAGCAATTGACAAAATCCTCATCAAACCTTTCGGCCTCCCTTGTTTCGAGATACTCGAATCCTTTCTCAAAGCAACATACCATTGCCACTCTCTACTGGCAGCAGGGCCAATGATTCTGCCCCATTTGTTCTTCATATGTTTTTCCCATAAATGATCATCCCTACACCGATTCCGCAAAGAGCTGCAAACACCCGCCATGCTACAAAGGCCGGCAGGTGGCAGCCTTTCAATGATGCATTCTAAAACCAATTCTGGTAAGTCCAGAACCGAGATAGCACCATTACCTTCTTCAACCTCCTCAAAATTATCAACTTTTGAAGAGAAAGACATCCTTTTTAGGGACATTTTTGAGGTGAAACAGCTAAGGATAGAACTGTTTATGATCAACTTGGGAATGGAAGCAAAGGAAAATTTCGACTCAGATGCCCATGGTGGAAGTGGATTCAACTTAAAAAAGAAGATGAAGGGGAAACAAGTGAGAAACAAGAAAAGTATCATTCCAAGAAATACAAAAAGCAAAGAAAAACAAAGAGGTGAATGAGTGAACAAATTCTCTTAATGGGTCCAAATTCAATAATGTAAGGCAAAAAAAATCAATGGAAGAACCCAATTTTCTATCCTCTTTCTCTCATCTCATCTTCTTAAAGAACAAACAGAGATCATCAATATAACAAAGACCCAACTTTGTTTTTAAAAAAATCAGAAAAAGAAAGGGGTTTTATTGGTTAACATCAAAGCCCGCCAAACCCTCAAAGGTGGGCTCCCTTGTTAAATCTAACCAGAATAAAAATTAGTAGAAAATATTGAGAAGAAAGGAATTTTCTTTCCTTCCAAACAGAAACGTTACCTAACAACATCAAAAAAGAAAAGAAATTTATTCCAATTTTTAAGAAAAAAACAACTCAACCGTACATCCAACTAAACAGCTGTCGTGTAATG
Organism: Hibiscus mutabilis; assembly: GCA_019671005.1. Classification (NCBI taxonomy): domain Eukaryota; kingdom Viridiplantae; phylum Streptophyta; class Magnoliopsida; order Malvales; family Malvaceae; genus Hibiscus; species Hibiscus mutabilis. Next base: position 2,978,109 of record CM033724.1, read on the forward strand.
AAAAGGAGATTTCAATGGATGAACCCACAAACAGGTGAACTGAAATATGGTGGTGGGGTTACTGAGATCTGATATGGGGTATTTGCTGACACCTGGAAAAATATTTTTATTGAAGATGATGATAATTAGTCTAGATTCAACCACCCATATCCATACAATCTTCAGATAAAAAAACAAAACGCAACACTAAAAAAATCTTTTTTGCTTTTGAAGATAATAAGGTGACAATAAAAGAGACAACAAAATCTGGGTTAGTTTGGGATTGAAAGAAAAGACACAAAACAGAACATAAAAGATTAAGATTCAGAAATTTGATGAAGAAGACCTTAGTTAATCGATTTCGATCTTCTTCATCAAATTCTCTCTCTCTTGTTCTTCTTTCCTTGTTTATCAGTAGATTAACATATAATATAGGTATGGGAAAGGATAGAGAAATACAGGTAATATATATAGAAAAATACTTTTTGATACATGTGCCAGTGTAAATTTTAAAGTTTAAGGTTCTAATTTAAAAAAAATTTAATTTTAGGGTTATGGTTTTAGTTTAGGATTTAAGGTTGTAGGGTTTAGAATTTAATGTTAGTGTTTAAAATTTAGGGTTTAGAGTGTGAGGTTTAGTTTTTTAAGGTTAGGGTTAAAAATTTAAGATTTGAGTTTTATAGTATAAATACACATGCTTGTGTAAAATTAACATGTGGATTTTAAAAACATTTTTTATGAATTTAGTTAAGAAGCAAACTTAATTTTTTTTAATCTCATACGTTTATTGTTTTTACTAATTTAACCTTTAATAAGGATTTAAATTTAGTACACAAGACGTGTAAAATAAATTTTACACAAATATATTTATTTATATTATAAATTAAAATTAAACTTAAATCCTAAAAAATTAAACTCTAAACCTTAAATCTTAAATTTTAAACACTAATATTAAATTTTAAACCCTACAATCTGATCTCTTAAACTCTAAGTCATAAACTAAACCCCTAGCTTCTAAAACTAATACTTATATTAAATAAAGTTTACACAGCTTGTATATTAAAAATGACATGTTTGAATAAAAAATTGTGAGCTAACAATTAAATTGTGAAATAGTGCATAATATGGGCTTTTATCTTTTTTAAACATGTATGTTTGACAATTAACAGATAATTAATAGTAATTGATAGTTTATTGCATAAGTTAATTTGACTAATAGATTGTATTAGACGATTATAGAAAATTATTTGGTAAAATTAACTGATAACTGGTAGCTGTTTGGTTATTTAAACAAGTAAAATGACATATAAGAACATAATTATATTCGGTACTTGTTTGAATAGTTTATTAGTTATCAATATTTTGTATCTATTAATATTAATTAGATTATAAAAAATAATATAACATCACTAAGCATATTTGAAAGATCTATATATTAATTTATTATTTATATAATTATTTTTAATACAATTTAATTAATTATTAAATATAAATATAAATGTGTGAGAATAAAAAATAAAAAAATATTGGTTTATAAATGTCACAATGTAAATACTTGAAGGTGAAGAATTAAAATTGAAAATGTTAAATTTAGGTTATTTGGTGATTTTTGGTAATTGTTTAGGGTAAAAGCATCTTTATAACTCTTATGTCAAAACCTCTAATTTCAAAATGCTCATATTAGCAGCTTTTTTAAAATTAGAGGTTTCACCTCAATCCACTATTTCAATCCGCTATTTATCAAACATTCAAATTAACGAATTTGATTGGCCAAACCTCTAATTTTTGCTTAAACCTCTAATTTTTGCTCAAACCATTGTTTACCAAACACGGCCATAATTTATGTAAACATTTACAATTTTGCGGATTCCACGACTTATTTATCTCAGTTGGGTAGGTATGAGTATGAATTGGTGAGCAGTGAACGAGTGTAGATGTCAAAAGTCATAATTATTGTAGGTTGTGAGTAAATGATAAATTTAAGACCTTATTGAGGTCTCATAGATATTCGTCCTATATCCGCTCACCCACTATTCTCACTATGAATAATATTATTTTAATAAAATAAATTTGAACAAAACCTACATATAGGGGAAAAGAAATGAGATTGCTCCTAGGATGTCAAAAATAGACTCGTTTTTTTAAAGTTCGACCCTAGTTCTTTTCTTAAATATCTTAATTTAGTTATATATTTTGATAAATTTATATATTTTTACCTACTGTAAGGCTTAAACTCGAGTCATTAACAAAGTTATAAAGAATTAATATATGTAACCTATAATGTGAAATGATCAAAACCTTGGTATTGGTGACACAAGCAAAGTGCAGCAAAAAACTATAATTAAAGCTTAGAGGTGGGCGGACCAATCATGTTGAAGATGGAGGGGCCAGGTGGCACTGGGAACTAGGGAAACAACTGTTTTTTTTTTTATCACTAAAGCAGTTTGCACGTGACTTGCACGTGCATGTTGCTTTCTTATCCAGTTATCCAAAATGCTCCTAGTTCTAAGGGAGTTCCAATTTACAAGGTACTTGGAAAAAAATGAAATTCTTGTCTAAATGATTTTCTTCATAGTAATTTAAATATGATTTGTTTGAAATATATATTTTATTTGATGATAAAGTCCAATCTTATATATATTTGATTAATATTTTGAAGAAAAAAATATACATGTGTAAATTAAAGTTTACACAAGCTTGTTAAATTTAGAGAATACGGAGTTAATTTAGAGGTTTAAGTTGTGAGATTTAAAATTTAAGATTTATGGTTATAGTTTAAAGTTTTGGTTTTAGAGTTTAGAATTTAAAATTTAGGGTTATGAATTAAATTTTAGATTTTAAAGGAGTAACGTGTAATATTGTTTTACACAGTACGTATCAAAGTATAACCCTGATTTTTTGTATAAAGATCTTTGATTAAGTTTTATTTTGATACACAGCCTGTGTAAAATATTTTTACACAACCCTTCTATTAAATCTAAAATCTAAAACCCTAACCTTAACACCATAAACCCTAAACCTTAAATTCTAAACCATACAACCTAAACCTCTAAACTTTAAACCCTAAACTAAACCCCTAACCCCTAAATTTAAAAAAAACACGTATAAACTTTAATTTATACAGATTGTGTATCAAACTTTTTTCTCTATTTTAATTAATATTATATTTTATTGTATTTTATATCACGTGTGTAAATCATTTATGGAAAAAGATATATTTTTAAAACTTTATTCAAGTTAGAGTTGTAAAAAATTATATGTAAATCATTTTAAAGGTAATCTCAATCTTTAGGTGAGTAATTTTTTTGAGCTTGGGTTATGGGTAAATTTTTTTTTTTAAGATTACGTAAAATTAGGCATGTAAAAGAACCGGACGAACACGAATGAAGGTGTGTTCATGTTCGTTCGTTTAAGTTTAACCTAACAAATGAACAAACACGAACATAATTTTTTGTCCGTGTTCGTTTGTTAAGGAATGCAGCTTGTTCGTGTCCGTTCATATTCGTTTGTTAAAATGATAAACGAACGTAAACGAACACAAACGAACGAACTTAAAAGAACATATGTGAATAAATTTAAACAAACATAAACGAATAAACATATGTGAATACTTTTGTTATGAAAAATAATAAATATAAATGGATATATATGAATAAATTTAAGCGAATGAACATAGATGAACGGATTATCGAACGCTCACGAATGTAAATGAACGAACGAGCCCTTTGCTCGTGTTTGTTCACTTAATTAAACGAACATAAAATCTTGTTCTTGTTAGTTCGTTTAATAAATAAATGAACTTTCCGCCGAACAGTTTACGAACGGTTCGTTGAACGTTTGATTCGTTTACAGCCCTATGTAAAAGTATAAAAAATTAAAAAATATATCATTATAATAATGTTTATTATTGTTTAAAGGGTATTGTTATAATTTTTGACTGAATTAACACATTATTAACTAGTGAACCAACTCAATCAAAATTTTAATAATAATAATAATACATTATTGTTACAATAATCTGAAAGATGTAAGTTCGAACATATTTAAACATATTATCAATCGGGACATTACAAAAATTCTTTCAAAAATATTATGATCTTATTCTATTCCCTTTTCTTAATCTATTCATCTCCATTTTTCTTTATATTCTTAGAATAATCTATTATTCGTAGTATCATAATCAAATTTAAATTGTAAAAACGTGAACAATTAAAAGTTGAAATTTGAATTTCAAGACACGATCTATTATTTGAATAAGTAAAATAAACAACTCAAGTATAAAAATGAGAAGTTAAAGAGCAAAATGTTTTACAAGAGATGATAAGAATAAAGGAAAATACCTAACAATATATTAATTTATTGCTAATTATTGTTTTAATCCTTGTAAATCATACAATTTCGTATAACAAATGTAATACTTTTTTAATAACTTGTACCAAACGTCTTTTACTATTGCTCTAATAGACGAGATTATATGCAACATGATTAGCTTCGTGACGGATAATCAACACATATTTTACTATTGCTCGAAGGGCATAAAGTTTGAAATGTGGGCAAGTTTTGATAAACATAAAGGGAGAAAATAATATTATTAAAGTGATTAATTAGAGTCAAATTATGAAAATATATATATATATATATGCATGTTTAGTTGACTTTATATACAATATATATACGGAAATTATTTGATACATATATTGTATAAAAATTTAGACTACAATCTTGTATATTTTAATATTATTTGTTTTATTCAGAGTTTAGAATTTTAGATTGTATGATTTATTAGTTAAAATTTAGATTTTAGGGTTTAAGATTGAAATAAATAAAAACTTTGACAGGGAGTTTGTACAAAAAGCCTTGGCTAGCGATGGTATTCAAGTCAAAATAGCAAAGTGGGGTTGTTTGACAAACTCTTGTATCATCACCTTCAACTCTAGGGAAGATAAAAGATAAAGTCTGGAGTAGCAAAAAGGAAGAGCTTTCCTTTTGGTTTGGCTATATGGACGTTTCGGTAATGGAAGAGGGTGTGCCTCTCACCTTTTGCTCACTAACTCTTGTTGGGGTACCTATTCACTGTTGGTCCGAAGGCTTCTTTGTCACTCTTGCTAAGAGATGGGGCATCGAGACTGATATTAAGAGTCCCGAGCCAGTTCGATGTCCCAAGCTCTATCACGGTTAATGTTAATGGCAGGCCTTTCTTTATTGTCATCAAAACTGGTGAACCCTTTCCTGATGAGCTTGATGAAGATCTAATAGAAGATGATGGTTACTTTGCGGATGTTTGGCAGGATGAGTCTGAGGTTAGAGTCAATGAGCCTAGTAATTCACAGGTTAATAGTCCTCACTCTCCGGTGAATCCAAATGACTCGTCCGGCAGGTTTCAGTCGGCTGTGCCTAACCCATCGGTCAATGCATCTGGTGCGATTCCTGGATCTTCCCCCGCGTCTGCATTAATGGTTAACATAAGGAATATGCATGAGAGTGTGGCACAGGTAGATAGGGTTTCGTTTATTAAAACTCCTTTGGGTTAACTTTTCTTGTTTTATTATGAATTTCTCAGTTATTTCATGGAATATACGGGGTCTTGGAAAGATTGAAAAATTAAGGGCAATTAGGAACTTGATCATCAGGAAGAAACCCAAAATGGTATTTCTCCAAGAAACGAAGCTATCCGACATTGGTTCTTATTTGTTTAGGAGATTAGGGTGTGGATTGAACATGGACTCAGTTTTCTCGCCTTCGACTGGATCTGCTGGTGGACTCCTTTGTATATGGAAACAAGACTACTTCATTGTCTCTGATAAAATTGTTAATAACAGATACATTGCCATCATTGAGAAGTTCAGAGATAACCAGTTCCTCTGTGGATTCCTTAATGTATATGAGCCGTCGACTGACATAGAAAAGGGTAGTTTCTTTGCCGAACTTCAGGCTTTCCTTAATGTATATAAGCCGTCGAATCATTGAGATCATATATATATATATATATATATATATATATATATATATATATATATATATATATTTTGGGTTATTAATATTTCATCGATGTTTTTCGATTTATAATCCACGATCTTTCGCTGAATCTGTTTATAAAATTGTGGTGATCTACGTTTTGTTAGGGTTTGATCTTAATATATTTTGAAATTCCCGATTTTGAGTATATTAATTTTTTTTACCTTTGGTTTATCATATGCGATAACCCTGTGTTGCGTCAGTAATAGCACAGGTGAATTGCGTTTTGATTTGGGTTTTTCGGTTGGGAGCAGATTCTCTTTCTTTTGTATATGTTGAATTTATATGTATTGAATATCCGTGATATGCCATGTATTTATTAATTACAATAAATACATATGGATTGATTTTAGATTATGATATTACTTGTTTAATAATCTTATATAAGAACTTAGGTTATAAAAATATATATTTGAATTTGCAATATATATTTAATTTGGTTGGATCAAAATTTCAGTTTTGATCATTAGGTATAAAGATAAATCTTTAGAAACAGATAAATTCATATTTTGGCTATGTCTAATATTTTAGTGGGTTAATTAAAACACAATGTCACCAAAGTGACCGTTTCTGCGTAAATTAACTTATTTAAAATATCAAGATGTTTGTGTTTTTGTAATTCATGCGTTTATTAATTGGCCCAAAGGAAAATTAATATTTGGTCGAATTTCAAATAACACCCGTGGTAATAAATGTGTGACAATTATAATGTATTTATGTGTGCAATACGTTAGTCCAAAGATTAACTTGTTGTTCGACATAGTTTATTGTCAATGTTTGATTGCTACAACAAGAGTAACGCTTACAGTTAATATTACTGTCCAAAGACTTGATATTAATATTGTGTTTGGTATCTTGAGGGAAATTAGTCATTATTTTGAATTTATTTGTTTACTTATGAATTATTGGTGTGAGCTTGTTTATTTATTTATTTATTATTCTTTTGTTATATATTCAGCTAGTTCTTCTACTGCCACAATATCTGTTAATGTCAATTTTATACCCATGCTTAATGGGACGAATTTCAAGGAATGGAAAAGGCACTTACTGATAGTGCTTGGTTGTATGGACATAGACCTTGCATTAAGGAAGAACAACTTGCACCTCTAACTGCGGCTAGCATCCCTGATGCAAAAAGAGATTTTGAGAGGTGAGAACGTTCTAATCGCTTGAGTCTGATGATCATGAAACACAACATTCCGGAAACCTTCAGGGGCGCAGAATATGAAGAGATTATTCAGGCTAAGGATTTTCTTGACAATATTGAGCAACGTTTTGTTAAAAACAATAAGATTGAGATGACATCACTTCTGAATTCTTTGATGTCTATGAAGTACAAGGGTCAAGGAAATATAAGGGAGTACATTATGGAAATGTCGCATATTCCTTCAAAACTTAAGGCACTTAAAATCGAGTTTTCTGATGATTTACTCGTTCTTATGATTTTGGTATCGCTTCCAGCACTGTTTAACCAATTTAAAATTAGTTATAACTGTCAAAGGGAGAAGTGTACTCTAAATAAACTCATTTCTCATTGTGTTCAAGAAGAAAGGTTGAAGCGTGAGAAAACTAAAAGTGCTCATTTGTCTAGTACTTCTAAAGACAAGGGCAAGAAAAGGAAATATCATAATGAAGATGCTAAGGTTCCAGCTCAAAAGAAACAATAGGATATTCCAAATAATTATTTCTTTTGTGACAAGCCTGGAAACATGAAGAAAGATTGTACAAAATATCACGCATGGCGTGCAAAGAAATGTAAGAATCTTACTCTGGTCTGTTCTGAGGTTAATTTGGCTTCAGTACCTAGAAACACTTGGTGATTAGATTCTAGTGCTACTACTCACATAAGTGTTTCTATGCAAGGTTGCCTGAGCTACCGAAAGCCAAGTGATGGTGAAAGAAACATCTTTGTGGGCGATGGAAAATTGGTGGAAGTGGAAGTAATTGAGCATTTTAGGTTGTTATTAGGAACTGGTTTTTATTTGGACTTGAAAGACACTTGAGTTGTTCCGTCTTTTAGGTGAAATTTAGTTTCTGTTTCTTTGTTGGACAAATTTGGTTATTATTGTTCATTTGGAAACAATCAATTTACTTTGTCTTTAAATTCAATTATTGTTGGAACTGGTTATTTAAATACCTATGACAACCTTTATTTGTTAGATACAATTGCATCCTATAATGAAACCTTGCATGTGGAATCACGTGGTACTAAGCAAAAATTAAATAAAGAAAATTCAGCATCATTATGGCATTAACGCTTAGGTCATATCAAAATGTAGGATTGAGCGTCTTGTGTCTAATGATATTTCAGAGTCCCTTGACTTCACAGACTTTAATGTTTGTGTTGATTGTATCAAGGGAAAGCATACCAAAACTAAGAGATTAGGTGCCAATCGTTCTACAGATGTCTTAGAATTAATTCATAATGATATTTGTGGGTCATTCCCTACGGCATCTTGGAATGGTCAACAATATTTCATAACATTCATAGATGAATACTCACATTATGTGTACCTATATCTCATTCATGAAAAATCTCAGTCTTTGGACGTGTTCAAATTCTATAAAGCTGAAGTTGAAAATAAACTCAACAAAACAATTAAGAAAGTTCGATCTGATCGTGATGGTGAGTACTACGGTAGATATGATGGGTCAGGTGAACAACGTTCATGACTATTTGCAAAGTTCCTAGAGGAATGTGGTATTGTCCCACAGTACACCATGCAAGGATCACCTAGTATGAATGGTGTTGCCGAGAGACGTAATAGCACTCTTAAGGATATGGTAAGAAGTATGATTGCTCGTTCCACCTTACCTGGGTCACTCTAGGAGAAGTATTAAAGACAACAACGTACATTCTGAATAGAGTACCCACTAAAGTAGCTGAAAAAACACCTTATGAGCTTTGGGTGAGTAAAAAGCTCACTCTAAAGCATTTTCACATTTGTGGATGTCCAGTTGAGGTAATGCCTTATAAGCCACATGAAAAGAAATTAGACTCAAAAATAGTAAGCAGCTACTTTATTGGTTATTCTAAGCGATCTAGGGGCTATAAATTTTATGATCCCACGATTAAGAATATTTTTGAGACGGGAACTGCAACATTTTTGAGGATGTTGAGTTTGGAGGGAGAAATAAGGTAAGAGACATTGTCTTTGAGGAGGAATTGAGTTTTAACGCAGTTCCTACTATCACTTTTGATGATGTTCAGGTTTCTTTACCTATCATCAACCAATAAATGAATCCGAAACCTCAACAAGATAATGTCGAACATCTTCCTCCTATTCAAGATGCGATAGTTATTCCAGAATAACAAACTCAACAACCTCAAGAACAAGTGCCATTAAGGAGATCCACAAGAGAAATGATAAATGCTATTCCAGATGATTATATTGTTTTTCTCCAAGAAAATGAGGATGACAATAGAATGATGGAAGATGTTCCAATCAACTTTCATCACGCCATGCAAAGTATTAACTCTCACAAGTGGATTGATATCATGCAAGATGAGTATAAATCTATGCAAGACAATAAAGTTTGGGAACTTGTCTCATTACTTGAAGGTGCAAAACCAATTGGTTGTAAATGGATTTTTAAAACCAAAAGGGATGCAAATGGTAACGTGGAAAGGTATAAGGCACGTCTTGTAGCTAAATGATATACTCAAAAAGAAGGCATTGACTTTTTCGAGACTTTCTCTCCGGTTTCATCGAAAGATTCTTTTAGGACAATCATGGCACTTGTAGCTCATTTTGATCTTGAGTTACATCAGATGAATGCTAAGACTACGTTTCTCAATAGAGACATTGAAGAAACAATCTATATAGTGTAACCAGAAAACTGAGTCGGGAGACCCAGAGAATATAGTTTACAAACTAACAAAATCCATCTATGGACTCAACCAAGCTTCTCGTTAATAGTATCACAAATTTCATCAAGTAATTGTCTCGTTCAGTTTTGAGATGAATATTGTTGATGATTGTGTGTATCACAAGTTCAGTGGGAGTAAGTATATATTTTTGGTTTTATACGTCGATGACATTTTGCTTGCCACGAATGATATATGCTTATTGCACGAAACCAAGAGATTTCTATCTAAGCATTTTGAAATGAAAGATCAAGGGGACGCTTATTTTGTTTTAGAAATTTAGATACATCAAGATCGATATCGGGGTATTCTTCGATTGTCACAAAAGAACTATATCGATAAAGTACTTAAAAGGTTTGGCATGCAAAATAGCAAACCAATAGATACCCTGTCACTAAAGGAGACAAGTTTTGTCTTGCCCAATACCCTAAAAGTAATCTTGAAATTCAAGAAATGCATAATATTCCTTATACATCAGCTATTGGGAGTCTAATGTATGCTCAGGTATGTATGCGTCCGGATATTGCGTACATTGTTGGGATGTTAGGTAGATACTCAAGCAAACCTGGTATAGACCATTGGAAAGCAGCCAAAAGGGTTATGATGTATCTTCAAAGAACAAAAGATTATATGCTCACATACAGAAAATCGGATCATTTGGAGGTCATAGGGTATACGGATTCTGATTTTGCTGGATGCCAAGATAGCAGAAAATCTACATCAGGCTATATTTATCTGTTAGCTGGTGAAGCTATATCTTGGAAAAGTACCAAACAGACACTTGTAGCTTCTTCCACTATGGTAGCAGGGTTTGTAGCATGCTACGAGGCATCAAATCATGGAATATGGTTGCGAAATTTTGTCACTAGGCTGCGTATTTTGGAGAATATAGAAAGACCACTTAAATTATTTTTTGGCAATAAATCAGCAGTGTTGTTTTCCAACAACAATAGGAGCTCGTCTAAGTCAAAGCACATTGACATAAAGTTCCTAGTTGTGAAAGAAATAGTGCAAAGTGGACAAATATCCATAGAACACATTGGGACAAACTATATGATAGCGGATCCGCTCACAAAAGGTTTACCACTCAAGGTCTTTCATGAGCACACTGCTCATATGGGTGTTACATCATTTAAGGATATTATTGTTTGAATGGGAGTTTGTTATTTGTTCACTTTATGTTTATGTTTATGTTTATTTTCAGACATTTATATATTTGGTTATTTTCTGATCAAAAATAAAGTGTTCAGTTTATTTACTCTTTTCTTATTTGGATAAGGACCTCACTTATGTTTAAAGAGGACCAATTGGAAATAGGCATGTTCGGTTCACATTTACATGTAATTTTCATGCTACACATCCATGATTGATCTATGTCATTTGATTATGTTTGTATATGTGACCATTGATGGGTCCGGTCATGATTGATATAGCGAAGACCGCTTTGATCCTATATGGATATAATTGATGGACGAGATTGTTATAGAATACCTATTACATGATAGCAAATTTTTGAGCTCATAAGGTTGTACATTTGTCAGGAAACATATGTTGCCCAAGTGGGAGATTGTTGGATTAAAATCCTATAATGGTGGGCACATATGTATAATGTATGTTGCTATTATAAAGTTTAACACGTAATTAAGTGACCAATTATGTTACATGTGTTATAAGTACTTAATTGTCATAAGTTAGATTTATAACTCAATGAGGGGTGGAGTTGTAAACATTAATAAAATGTTTTAATTCAGTTTATATAAAGGGTAGTGGTCCCCGAAATATAGGTTAATTTGCATATATATTTTCCCCGTCTAAGAATTGTGTGGCAAGAGGTAATCTATCATCTTGGAAGATTAAACCCTCTCTAAAAAAACTTCATCGATAGATTCAGGTACGCTTCTGCAAATCTAATTTTTATTCTTAATGATTTGACATATATATAGAACTTGAGTTTATATTCGTATTTAATATATTTTTTATTCTAACAGACTATACACCCATCAGCTTGGTGGGAGGTGTCTATAAAATTCTATCCAAGGTCCTTTCCAGAAGACTTAGGGATTGTGCAGATTCAATCATCAGTAATTCACAATTTGCCTTCATTTCTGGAAGACAAATCTTGGACTGTTCTTTCATCGCCAATGAAGGTATTGATTATTTACATAAGATGGAACTTAAGGGCTTTGTTTTTAAGATTGACTTCAAGAGAGCATTCGACTCCGTGAACTGGGGTTTTTTAATCCGTATCTTGAAGGAAATGGGTATTGGGAAACTATGATGCAACTGGATTTATAAATGTATCTCAACTGCCACTATCTTTGTTCTGGTCAACGGTGTGCCTACCCCTTATTTCCCCTTAGCTAGGGGCCTTCGACAAGGTTGTTCCCTTTCGCCTTTGCTCTTCAATATTGTTGGTGAAGCCTTGCACTTTATGCTTGAGAAAGCTGTCCAGAAGGGCCTCTTTAATGGTTTTCAAATTGGCAGGGGGAATGATTCCCTCAATCTATCTCATTTACAATTCGTGGATGACCTGATAATATTTTGCGAAGCAGCTTTGGGTGATATTCAAAATGTTAAGAGAGTTTTACGGGTGTTTGAGATTGCTTCGGGGCTTCAATTGAACTTGAACAAGTGTAAGTTATTTGGAGTGAATTTTGACTTATAGATTCTTTCATCTTGGGCTACTAGTGTTGGTTGTTCTACTGGTCTTTTTTCCTCGAAATACCTGGGCCTACCCTTGGGACCGTGCACAAATTCTGCCTCCTTATGGGAGCCTGTGATCAAGAAGTTCCACAGTTCGCTAGTTAGTTGGAAATCAAGTAACCTCTCTTTCAGTGGAAGGTTGGTCCTCATCAGGTTCATTCTGTCTGCTCTCCCCATCTATTTTCTTTCAATCTTCAAAATGCCTTCTAAAATTTCCCAAAAACTGAATTGTATCATGGCTAATTTCTTATGGGGAGGGGTCTCGACTAAGAAAAAGATTCATTGGTTCGATGACCTTTCATTTGTGCTAAGCTAGAGTCAAGAGGATTGAGAATCCATGGTTTGGACTTCCAAAATCGAGCATTACTGTGTAAATGGGTTTGGAAGTTCTCTCATGAGCGTGACTGCCTTTGAAAAAGAATAATCTATTCCAAATATAACATGAACACTAAGAACATCTTACCAGATCCCTCAAATCATAAGCTGGCATCCTGGATTTGGAAGGGAGTTACCAACTCCTTCAAGGAAAATAATGTTGGGTTATGCTTTAAAAATGCGCTTCAGATTCAGGTGGGGAATAGAGAGTCGATTTTTTTTAGCCTGATATTTGAATCAGTGAAGCCCCGTTGCAAGTGACCTTTCCTCAAATTTATGCATTATCATATAACAAATCTGGTAATGTTACTGAATTTGGTGTTAAACATGAATCGGGTTGTGTATGGGAGATTCCACTTAGAAGAAGGATATTTGACTGGGAAGTTAACCAATGGAACTCCCTTTTTTCCTTGCTTCAAAACTTCAAATCAGAAGGTTTCGATTATGATTGCTTGACTTGGCATGTTTCAGGGGATGACTCTTTCTCGGTTAAAGCTTGCAGTAATGTGTTTTTCCTAGTGACGCTGCTTCTCTACTCATGGTGTGGCAGGGAGCCTGTCCAAACTCTAAGAAGGACTCAATTTGGAGATTCATTCCTGCGGCAGTTATGTAGTCCCTTTGGCTTCTAAGGAATGACATCATCTTCAAATAAAGTAAACTGGACGCCCTCAATCTGTCCTTCCTTACTCGATTCAGATTAGCCTCTTGGTACAAAACTAAGTTTCCAGCTTCATTGATTTCGATAGAAGACCTGATTGTCAATCCTTCATGCGCTGATAAAGTCAACTCCTTCACAAGGCGCGATCAAATCCCATCTTCGTGGATCCTTCCCCCTGTTGGTTTCTTGAAGTTGAATGTTGATGGAGCCATGTTAAACGATGGGAGTGCCGGTGGCATTGGTGGGGTCATTCGCAATTCAGAAGGCTCCGTGGTTATTTCTTTCTCAGAGCATACTGGTCTTGGTCCCTCTATTCTAGCTGAGCTTCTAGCTTTGAGGTTTTGGTTATCACTATTTAACTCCCTTGATTCGTGCAGAAATTTCCGTTTGATTGTGGAGTCTGATAGTAAGACAGCCATTAGCTGGGTTTTGAACCCTGTGCTGTGCCCCCCTCTTTTAAGAGGTTAGTTCTAGAAATTGCAGATTTAGGAGGATATAAAGTTTGTACTAAGTTGGGCATTGGATGATTTATTGGTTATTTCGGTTGTACTTAACGTTTAATTTTTAATAATATTTTAGTAGTACTTTTTTCCTCCTTTGAGTAATATTATATAAAGAGTGAATATTTGATACACTAATAGTGAAAAATAAAATTTACACAAACATATTTATTTTTAAGTTAAAATTTAAAATTTAAATTTTTAACTCCAAACTCTTAAAACTCTAACCACAAAACATAAACTTTAAATTTTAACCATAAATCTTAAATTCTAAACCCTACAATCTAAACTCTTAATGTCTAAATTATAAATCTCTAAATAACCCCACTAATGAAAATTTTATTTTTCACTGTTAATTTAAATTGATATGACCTAGAAAATTATAAAAAAAAGTAAGATATAAAAAACCATAAAAAAGAAGACCTCCTTGGAGATGTATTTAGTTTCATTCCCCACTATTGGCATTGTTTTGAATTAAATCACTAACCTTTTAATAACAAATGGTCGGTTTGACATTGATTAAAAGCTTCTGACCTAATCAGAAATGGTGACACTTAAAAAATAAAATTAAAATAAACCACATTTTTATCTGTTGGTAGCTTAGGAAAATTCTATTGGCTGGTGTGGTGAGGGCAACGTGTCTCTAAATCTTATTTGTGATTTAATAATAATAATAATAATAATAATAATAATAATAATAATAATAATAATAATAAACCATACCAAAAAAGCAGCCACTTAACAAAGTTTTTTTTTAAAAACGGGACTTTCGAAATTATAATTTTATTTAAGGTAATTAAATCATGCGCTGACAATGAAAACTTTTTATTTCTTCAAATGTCCTAGTTTTTGGGTATAAAAATTTAATTTAGGGTTCATAGTGTAGATGTTTAGGTTAATGTGCTTAGAATTGAGTTTTGCTAACTACTAGATTTCTATCATTAATGTTTATTTTACTTTTTTAATAGAATCTATTATAATGTAATTAATTACATTCCTAACAAATTAAACATCATTATTGGTGTTTAATGTAATTTAATCTTAATATCTTAAAACCATAAACCCTAAACCTAAAAATCATAAACTCTTAAACCTTAAACCACTAACTTTAAACTATAAACCATAAAACCCTTAACCCTAAACCTTAAACCATACCATAAACCCTAAATACTAAACATTAAACCCTAAACCCTTAAACAATAAACCCTAAAGTGTAGAAACCATAAAATACTACAACACTAAAACCCTAAAATAATAAACCCTAAATCCTAAAATTATAAAGCATTAACACCTAAACTTTTACATTAAACCCCTAAATCAATAATATTCAATTTTTTAGGAATATAATTAATTTTTTAGGGTTGTGTACAAAACCCTTTTATTTTATATTTATATCAATCCTTTAAAGTTAAAAAAACAATCATTTACATATAAGATTTAGAAGAAAAATACTTAGAAAATGATTTTTATTGATTTAAATTTATTTTAAAATTAATTTTCTTACAATTAGTTTTTGTTAAGTATTCAACAAATATATGCATGAGGGTTTTTTCTTTCCTCTTCTCTAACAAGATTAAACTTTAAATTTTGAGGGTCAACATAAAACTTTAACAATGTGCTTTTCGAGATGGTTGATAAAATTAAATAATGTAACACGAGGATTTATGAGGAAGCCACTTATTTAATACTTGAGGGTGAAGCTAAAGGGTAGGCAGGGACTTTAGCCTCATTTAAAATGGCTAAATTATGCAAAAAAATTCTGTAAAAAAAATATGAAAATTTAAGTTAATATATGGTAAATTGCATTTTGACCTCTCTAAAATGATAAGAATATGCTTTAATCCTAAATACTGTAAGACTACTAGGTGATCTAGTGGAAAGATTGTATTTTAAACCCCCAAAAAATAAAATCCAAATTCAACCCTAAAAAATTATGACTTCAACCCTTCTAGTACTACTTTTATCCAAGCACATACAATACATGATTGTTGATATGATCACACTTAAATTTCTGTTTTTTTGGCATTTAATTTGGAACTTAGTTCTAATTTCTCTAGAAATATATAAAAAAATGAAATAATATATATATATAATTAGATCACAACTCACTCATTAGAATCTGAGTAAATTTTTTAAATTGAATTCTCAAATTCTTAATTCCTAACATAAGGTCCTTGGTTATATTTTATGGTTCTTCCCTTCATAATCTTTGAATTGCTAATCAGATGCCAAAACCATCTTATTATGTTGGATATGAATAAATCATGTCATGAACATATAAATTATAAATTAATCGAGACGCCGTTGTCGAATTTAACACAGTCCATCTATCTATCATCTTTGTGACGGAGTCGTACCATTGTTCATCCTCTATATGAACCTACATCCCATAGGCACACCTTTGATCAAGAGGTGATGCATGCGCAAGCATTTCCAAAATATGATCTGTTCATGCATCATGACATTAGTTCAAGCAACATTGTCTGTTACCATTTCAGTTTCGATCGCCGAGAGCAAGTCCAGAATAGATACCTAATCTCTACCAGGAAAGCATGACATGCAACACAAGAGACAGTTGTTTAGAGTGTTCGCTGATTGGGATAAATCATTTCAGCTTTGATCGCCGAGAAGCAAGTCTGGAATCGATTCGAGTTTGTGCATTCATGGGGTTTTATGTGTAAACCTATTATGCAAGTAAATGATTCAGGATGATAATCCACAACCACATACAAATGCATGATGACTAAATGGCAATCTAGATGTGGTGAATTTATTGGCATGTGATTAAGAATTTTCATTTCTTGTGTATGAAGGGCAACATTATAGGTTAATTAACAAAATTATCTACTTCTAACGTCTTCAAATTCCGACATCGGACAAACAAAAGGCTTACCAGCTAGCAAGGGGGTATACAGGGGCGGTTGCTGTTCGTGGCGCAAGAAATGGCAACTGATACCAAGCCCACGACTGCAGTAACACTAAACATCCTCCAATATCATGGCTTTTTGGAAACGTAGCACGACAAAGTTCCCTATACAAAAAGCCTAACCAGGCAAAAACCCAACTATAAGTCCCAGCTAACTCGAAGTCTCGAAATAATGGAAGATACACTAAGTGTATTAGATTACGAGATTTATCGGGCATTAGCATTCCACCGATCAAACGTAAGATATATGCCCTAGTAGCGTGTTTGATATCTTCTTCACTTGTATTTTCTGGGTGACGTCGAAAGGTCGACTACAACCAAGTTAGTTTCACTCTCGAGCCATTCACATGCTCTTCCGAAGGAACCACACCCAAATAAGTTTCGACACTCTTCTTTCCAATCCAATAAGCTGGACCCTGTAACTGTCATGCCATCGATCGGAAGTCCAAGTTGTAATGAAACGTCTTCCAAAGTAATCGTGTATTCACCGAAAGGGAAATGAAATGTATGTGTTTCAGGTCTCCATCTTTCGATTAAGGCACTTATCAAATCAGAATTGGTGGAAAAGTAACTAAGGAAATAATTGAGATATGGATTGAATAATGGTCCACTGATATAGATTGTGCAATGTGTTAATGAACTGAATTAATTGTCTAATATTTTATTTGTTAACATTTTAAATATGGGTATTTGAATTACTCAAAATTGCAAGCCGTTGAAAAGAAAAACAGTATTACCAATATATAGCGGAGGCACGACAAATGCTCCGGACTGTTGTCTAATTCTTTCTTCCTCCATCACTATACATTGTCTCCATTTCTTTGTTGCCAAACCTTTTTCCTCTGTCCCAATCCGGGAAAACCATACAGGCTCCACATTTCTCCTCCTGAGTAAGGCCACCGTCACTTGACCCCTTCTCCCTTACTCCAATGGGGAGTTGTTGCTCTCGTAGCAGTCCCACCGATGACGAAAACAACGAAAAGGGAGACGCCGCGGCTGGTAACGGCAACAACAATCCCGGCAGTTCTCGCGTGGAGAATTCTGCATCGAGGGGTTCCGCCTTCTCAGGCGGAGCCTCCTCCAAGTCTCAATCGGTCGGCACCGTGTTAGGCCGACCGATGGAAGATGTTAAGGCAACCTACAACGTCGGGAAAGAATTGGGCAGGGGACAGTTCGGGGTCACACATCTGTGTACTCACAAGCAAACCGGGGAACAATTCGCTTGCAAGACCGTTGCCAAGAGGAAACTATCTAACAAGGAGGATATCGAGGATGTCCGAAGGGAAGTGCAGATCATGCACCATTTGACGGGCCAGGCTAACATCGTGGAACTCAAGGGTGCGTATGAGGACAAACAATCGGTTCATCTGGTGATGGAGTTATGCGCCGGCGGCGAATTGTTCGACCGGATCATCGCTAAGGGCCATTAAACCGAACGCGCAGCCGCTTCTTTGCTTCGAACAATCGTTCAAATTGTGCATACATGTCATTCCATGGGTGTCATTCATAGGGATCTCAAGCCTGAGAATTTCTTGTTGTTGAACAAAGAGGAAAATTCCCCCTTGAAGGCCACGGATTTCGGTCTATCGGTCTTTTACAAGCCAGGTTGAGATAATTCCCTCAATTATTACGACTTCTTCGTATTTCATTCGATTTTATACGTTTAATGGTTAATTCTACCTTTGGAACAGGTGATGAATTTAAAGATATTGTTGGTAGTGCATATTATATTGCACCTGAAGTCCTAAAGAGGAAATATGGACCAGAAGCTGATATATGGAGTATTGGAGTTATGCTGTACATTCTTCTCTCTGGCGTCCCTCCTTTCTGGGCAGGTAACGTCTTCCATCGCCAATTCTCAACCTTTTCAACATAGTGTCGTGAATCTGTGGTCGGAAACAGAATCGACATTAAATCAACCTTCCGTACTGGTGCCTCTCCCCTACCTTGATCACCAAGAAATCTTATTTTCTAAGATTTATTGTTAAGAATATGTACTTCATTAATAACTTGTTTCTCAAGTAACCACACCGGAATCCAAACTAAATACTACTGGTTACAATTTCAGTCAGTGTCCAACACATAGTTCATAGAAACCTTATGAATGTAACCTTGAGGCTCAAAACTAAGATCATTTTTTCCCTGACAGAATCCGAAAACGGGATATTCACTGCAATTTTACGCGGTCACATCGATTTCACGAGTGCTCCATGGCCTAAAATTTCAGCTCAAGCAAAAGATCTTGTTAAGAAGATGTTAACTTTGGATCCCAAACAGAGGTTAACAGCAGTTCAGGTTCTAAGTAAGTGAGTGTGTGTGTATATATATATGTCTAAGCTCAATGTTGTATTCCTTAAAATTCAGCTATGACGACCATGTTATTTGCATGATTCTGATTATACTGTATGGCCATCAACAGAGCATCCATGGATCGAAGTGGACGGCGAAGCACCCGATACACCTCTGGACAATGCAGTGCTAAGCAGGCTCAAACAGTTTAAAGCAATGAACCAGTTCAAGAAAGTTGCTTTAAAGGTATTAAACATTAATAACAATTTAATGAAAGGTCTAAATGCTAGATGACTCGATCAAACTCGTTTCTGAGTTGGTTTTTCGATGAAATCGTTAGGTCATTGCGGGCTGCTTATCGGAGGAAGAAATCATGGGATTGAAGGAGATGTTTAAAGGCATTGACACTGACAATAGTGGGACAATTACACTTGAAGAATTGAGGCAAGGGCTCGCTAAGCAAGGAACAAAGCTCTCCGAATACGAAGTTAAACAACTAATGGAAGCTGTAAGTCATCTCCAAAGATCAATTCCCACCTTTTTTCTTTGTCAATGAGATGAATATTTGTTATTTTCTTCGAGAAATAGGCCGATGCAGATGGAAACGGAACTATAGACTACGAAGAGTTCATCACGGCCACGATGCATATGAACCGAATGGATCGAGAAGAACATCTCTACCATGCCTTCCAACACTTTGACAAAGACAACAGCGGGTAATCACGGTGATAATATTGCAGCTAATTTCATTATCTTCTGAAAATTTTCACTTTTGCTTAAGTACTTTGTGTATATGCTTACATTTTCAGATTCATCACGACTGAAGAACTAGAGCAAGCTCTACGTGATTATGGCATGCATGATGGCAGAGACATAAAGGAGATCATTTCTGAAGTAGATACTGACCACGTAAGCAAATTATACATATACATGTTCCGTTTCGAACCGAATCCGTTGCCAAATGTTTGGAAAATCATTTTACAGGATGGAAGGATCAACTACGATGAATTTGTTGCAATGATGAGGAAAGGAAACCCCGAAGCAATCCCAAAGAAGCGGCGCGATGATATATTCGTCTGATTTCCTTGGCGACCGAAGGAACTGGATCGAATCCGAGAAGGGAAGGCATTGTGAATATTTCCTTGATGGGGGAATTCGCAGCACAAGGAGAATTCTTGAGATCAGGGGCAATGCAGAATATGTACATTATAAGCTAACACAAAAGCAAGACAACATGTGGAGATATGAACATTGTTGTGAGTTAAGAAGATGGTTTAGTTGCCTTTTCCTCTTGTTCATTTTATTAACATTGTAATTTTCTTACTAATATATAGTTAGGAGATTCAATACAATTCATATTGTTCAGAAATCTCTGCATTCTTTTGGCTTGCATAGTATTTATATGAACATTCAAATTTTTTTACCTGAGATTTTTTCAATATATATCTGGTTTGGTAAACAAGTAAGGGATATAAGAATTTATGTTAAGAGTACGAACATTTTATTCGATTAATTTGATTAAAATCAAATAACAAATGACCTATACATGACATCAATAAAAGAAAATTAATAAAACAGTTGCTATTGATGTGAAATTTGTTTACACTCCTCTTCACATCTTCAGCGGCGGCGGACGGCGCAGTTTATTGTAAAATGGTGGTGGCGATACCACTATTTCACCAATGGCAACTTCATCCGGTGAGACGTTTTGTGGCCGCCGAGTGCCTGACCGGTTCCAAACATCTTGCCACAAATCTCACATTGGTGCACACTTTTCACCGCCTTTCCAGGTCTGGGGTTCTTCAATATTCTTCCATGGCTGGAGACGGATTTGCACCCGTTATCAGCCGGTTCAGAGAACGCCGATGCCGCACCTTGTTTCGGCATTGTATCTTCAGTCTTCCGCCTCTTTCCCGCCGACAAACTTCGGGTCGAATCTTCTTCTAGCTTCGTCTTCATCTGCAAGACCACTAAAGCTCCATGATAGACGCTCAAAAACTCATCACCTGCGGTTTGCCTCCGCCCTCTCTTACCAGTTAGAGAGCACTTGGGGATAGCTTTCGTCTCGGTTTCGCTTCGAATACCATCGGAGTTCATCTGCCTATGCCGATGGTTTCTCTTCATATGCTGGCAAAACAATTTCATCGTTGGGAAACGCTCTTTGCAGCCGAAACAAGCGAAGCTGTCGTCGTCTCGTCTTCGCAGGGAAAGCAAGTGAAACGAAGTCTATCGTCTTCTTCCGGAGAGTGTTTCATGGCAGCGAGTTTCGCTCTTTTTTCCAGCTATGTCTGATTCTTATGAACCCTAGAAGATGATCCGTACGCAAGGAAGAAAGGAAGATGACGAACAACGAACAACAGGCAACTGTATCAGAGCACGGTGGATTCAAAGACAGAAGGGTTGGGTTTAGGTAAGCTAAAAGACTATATATATGTGAGAAATCCTGAGTAGGATAGGATTCAATCCTCGGAAATATATTGTTTCGTAAGCTAAATGTCTGAGTATGTAAGTGAGGGCTTTTAATTAATTTTGTAGTAAAAGAATTAATTCAATACATATTCATGTTCGTGCGATTGTAATTAAATGATGGATTTATATAAAAACTGTATGTAAATCAGTTTTTTCTCTGAAATCTAGTTTTATCAATAGACCCAGCAAGCTTTTTTATCTCTTCTTTATTAATAAGTGGCGGTAACTAGTTTTAATATTGGTTATCGATCATCGGTATTTATTATTATTTATTATTTTATATTTTATTTTTTAAATTTTAATACAAATTTCAGCTCTTGTGGCACGTGTTTTCTCTGCCTTTGTGACACGCTTTTCCCTGGCTTTTGTAGTTTGTTTCACATGTCGTTTTGCACGATTTCACCATACCATAGCGGTCGTTTGGTGCTTGTATAGAGATCCTCACGTCGCTAGCTTTTTGATTTGATTCTGTCGATGGTCATAGAAAAGACTGATCCCACTCGTTTGATGGTTTGTTAGCCGATGTAATTAGAACTGTGTAACGGAGTAATCTGCATGATAGTTTAGTTTGCTCACCACTCTTCTTTCATACCGTAAAGTGTCTCGTTTGGCTAGAAACAAGAAATTTTATGTAGGTTTCTGGGTTTTGATGATATGTTATTCTCCATAGAATGATTTGCTTTTCTTTGCACCTTTGTATGAGATTTTTAGTGGACTAGTCTATTTTTCTCTATTTTTGATGCATTGTATCTGTAATATCTTTCATGGTGATTAAAAAATCTAGATGTCATTGTTCAAAAAAAATAATAGATTTATATTCAATACACAGGTAGTGGAAACAAAAAGTTTCTAAAAATGCTTTGATTTTATGGTTTATGGTTAAATTTTAGGGTTTAGATTTAGGGGTTTAGAATTAGGGACTGTTATTAGAATTTAGGATTTAGAGTTCAATGTAATATGGTTAGAGACTTAAGTTTTAACATATAAACCTTAAATTATAACCTCAATTGCTAAATTCTAACCACAATCTGTCAATCCTAAATCACTAAACATAAACCCCTAACCTTTAAACCCTAAAATCTAACCCCATAAACCCTAAATTTAAAGCGATTGTGAAAACCTTTTGTTTCCACAGCTTGTGTATTGAATAATTACCCTTTAATAATTATGAACATTATATTTATAATAATTATTTGTGCATACGAAACGAAGAATAGAAATACCATGCCTTCTTTTGGTGTTCTTATTTATGTTTCACATTAAAAAATAAGTTTAGGGTTTAGGGTTATATGTTAAGATTAGGGTTTAAGGAATCAATGATAATGTATATTTTTAGGGTATAAAGTTTAGGGTTTAGGATTTAAAATTTATGGTTAGAGTTTGAAATTTAACTTTTTAGTGTTGGAGCATAGAAAAGGGCACCAAAAAAGACATAAGATTTTTGTTCAATTCCTTTATATATATGATAATTAAAATTAAAGTACAAATAGTTAATTGAGATTTTTATTGGAGGAACATTATACGTATGCAAGACAAAGTTGCTCTTGTTTCAGACTTGTTAAGTGCAATCTTGAAGTCTGTATCTTATCTTTGGAAAGTTATTCGGGTGTAAAAGGAGAAAGTTCTTTGGAAAAAAAATTGTATGGCATCCTGATCATGTACTTAGAAGTTTCATGGTTGCTTGGATGGCTACTCTAGACAAATTACCAATAAAAAGTAAGCTTTTAAATTTTAGATTGAATGTTGATTAACTGTGTTCATTATGTAGGAGAGAATAAGAAATTAGAGATCGTCTCTTCTTTCATTGTGATTTTTCAAGCCTAGTTTGGAAAGCTACTTTGCATGCAGGTTCAACCGATAGTACTTAGATGGAATCAGGAGCTGAACTGGGTGTGCTGCTCCTTGAAGAGTAAAATACTCCCAACAATGATCTTGAAGCTGGCCTGGAACAACAATATTTATATGGTCTGGTAAAAAAATAAAAGGCTTTTTCAGCATATTGAGAGCTCTGTCGATCTGATTATTAGGCAGGTTAGAGAGTTTGTTAAGTTAGAACTTATAAGTAAAGTTAAATATAATCAACAATCGAGACATCATAACATTTGTTCTTCTTGAGATTTACTTGTATAAATTTTTGATTGAGCTGCACATAGCCATAGCTTACTTATATAGAAAAACTTTTGATGTTTATTGATTTGTTGAAATACAAAGAGCAAAACTAAAAATATCAAAAGAAAATAGTTGATTGAGATTTAGAATAAAAAATTTGTCTTTTTTGGTCTCTCTTTATGCCCTAACCAAAAAATAATAATTATAAGCCTCAACTATAAATTCTAAATCATAAATATTAAACCTTAAAAAATATATCCTACACCATAAAATATTATTTCTAAACTCTAACCTTAAACCTTAATTTTTAATATTAAAAAATAAATAAAGACACCAAAAAAGAACAAAAAAAATTATTCATTAAGACTATAGTGCACTAGAAAAAAATTATATAATGATAAATCTAATCTTCAACATTTATAGTTTTTATCATTTTTGTCTTAATAAAAAAAACAAAATTGAATCTAGATAAATTTGGCTTCCAATCTTTTAAAAAGAATAAAACTATTATTTTTTAAATAAAAATACTTATTAAAACATTAAATTTTTAATGTTGTTGACATGACATCTCACAAGAAAATCATGTCTACTTCATACAATTCTTTTTTAATTTTTAATATAAAACATTTATGTAATCAACATTTTTTTGTTAATAATTTGATTTAGATAAGTTGAGTTTTAGATCAAGCATATTTAGCCGGTTATCCAAGCTGTTTATTTTTATTTTTTTATATTTCTTTAGACCATGGTTTTAGACTTACTAACAGTATCTTTCTTCCTTCCCCTAAATTTCTTTTTTCCTTTCCCTCTAGAATTAAGATTAATATTAGAATTAGAATTGAGATTTATCAAAAAAAAAAAAAAGTTAGGCTTCATTTTACGGGGACTAAAACCGTTATTTTTGTAATCATTCGTTAGAAAATAATTATCTTGTGAAAATTTTCTTTTTATTTAGTTTGTCGATAAAGCAAAATCAAAATATTTTGAAACTTATTACCCGTTTTCACATAAATTGGTTTTCACAATTAAAGTGTTCTAAGATAAATTTTTTAGACTTATAATTTTTTATTTCAAAAAAAAATAAAAGCTCATTAATCGAAATTGATACACCGAAAATAAATTAGTTCTCAAAATTAAAATATTTTGGGACTTAAGATTATTTTATTTCTCAAAAATAAACATCTTTTGAATTTCTCTTGTTTTATCCGTTTGATCCCCTAAAAAATCAGATGAGAGAAAATAAAAAGATGATTGAAATAAATTTGACGAGTGACTTGAAAGTAGTTATAAAATGAGACGTTAAATATCTATTTCACCAAAAAATATTTAAAATAAAAAAGGATAAATCTATGCACTTATTTTATAATAAATAAAGAAAAAAAATTTGATACACAAGCCGTGTAAACTTTAGTTTACACGTGCCTTTTAGGTTTAGGAATTAAAGTTTTAGTTTAAGGTTTAAAGTTTAGGGGTTTAGGTTGTATGATTTAGAATTTAAGGTTAATGTTTAGAATTTAGTGTACAAGGTTTAAGATTAGGGTTAAAGTTTAGGGATTTATGTTGTATGATTTAGAATTTAAAGGATAAATCTATGCACTTATTTTATAATAAATAAGGAAAAAAGCTTTGATACACAGGCTGTATAAACTAAAGTTTACACGTATCTTTTAATTTTAGGGGTTAAGGTTTTAGTTTAGGGTTTAAGATTTAGAGGTTTAGAATTTAATGTTAGTATTTAGAATTTAGTGTATAGGGTTTAGGGTTTAGTTTTTAGGGTTAAAAATTTAGGATTTGAGTTTTTATAGTGTAAATACACAGGCTTGTGTAAAATTAATTTTACACCATGTGTATCAAAGTTTTACCCAATAAATAAAGCCTTTTTTTTGTAAAACTTTGATACCTATAAAAACCCAAATCCTAAATTACTAACTCTAACCCTAAAAAACTAAACCCCACACTCTAAACCCTAAATTCTAAACACTAACATTAAATTCTAAACCCTACAACCTAAACCTTAAACCCTAAACTAAAACTAACCCCTAAAACTAAAAAGAAAAATAGTGATATCTACATGTTAAAAGAAAAGAGATAGATTTCAACATTTTCTGAAGACAACCCCAATGCGATCACATTATAATCATTCAAGAATTCTGTTATTCTTTTCGCCTCCACTTGCATACAACAGATAAGATTATATAACTACAAAATCAGCATTTCCTCTTACCCGAATTCAGACAATCGGAGGGCCAGGCTTGCTCTGGTTTTCCTATCATATGAAATGATATGATTTTATTGAAGAAATGGCAATCGGTGATAACAACGGTAAACATTCTATCTAGAGGGCGAGGGCAACGCCGTGGTTGAACCAGATGGTGACCATGCATAAATAAGCAACCCCATGACTAGGATGATTGCTCCTGCTACAAAACCGGTCGGAAGTGATGACGCAACACCGAGATACGGCAGCGGCAACGTGAACACGTAGACTGAAATTGGCACTGCAGTTATATAAACGGATAGCAGATTATTAGAAATTTAATTATGTTTCTCAGGGAAAGAAAAACTCCTAGTTGGAGTGGTATGCTGCCATTTATGTAATCTTAAAGTAGACCACTTCAACACTATTAAAATGATAGGCATGGTATGCATGTATGCATGCATGTTAAGTAGAGCTTCACATCAGTTCAGTTCCTTGAAATGGACATCGAAAAGGATACAACGATACGTACCCGAAAAAGTGGATGCAAGTGAAGAAACCACAGCAGAAGAGATCTTGAGAAGATGTAGCAATGATATGTTGAAACCCATGTTGACAATAACAAACAGCAAGGGCAGTAGTGGTGCACCGTCGCATCCTGCAGTGACCGAAATGTCGATGAAACTAAATCAATCGCTTGCTGCATTCAAGACGCAATCCAGTCACAGCATAAGTCGTTATGTAAAAACAGAATGGTTAAACTCAATGGCAATACCCCCCTTCCGTAATTTGAGCTCATCACAACATCCCAGCACTCTACCAGCGCAATAATCTAGTAAAACTTTCTAAATATGTCTTAATTTTTTGTAGGTTACATGCTCAAATAAGGGCCTTTTAGGGGTTGCTCATATAAAGGGTTTAACCTTTCAAGACGGTGGGCCTAACTTTTTCAAGCCTAATCAAATAAGGATCAAGCGTTTTTAAATCTACTCAAAATGAGAGCCATTATTTGGAAACCTTTTCAAAATGTTAGGCCTTTATTTGAGCAAATTCAGAAACATTAGGTCCTTATTCGGCCGTTTTGTAAGGTTAGACAGCAACCCCTAAAAGGTTAGGCCCTTATTCGAACATTTAGCTTTTTTTTTGCATGATGTATTAGATATGCAGTTTCTGTGAAGATTCATGGAAACTATGCCTTCCACCATTTCAAATGCAATCACCGACCACATTACTCAGAATAGAATCGGCTGACCTTACAACAGATAGTAGAAAATGAAACAATTATGACTTACCGCTAGATAAAGTGCCGCCAATGTTCAAGAAGCAAGCTGCACCATCTTTAAGATAGTTTGGAAGCTGGCTAAATGGGATGCCCCAAAGTTTTGATAAAAAGGGTAGAAGTAGGCAAATGAACAATGCCTGCACTAAACAAGATATAATCACATCAACATTCAACCAAGATCCATAATAGAAAAAGAACATTAAAGCGGAGACTGCTAATAAAAATTTCCACAAAACCTAACACTATACAGTACACGGTACTTACTTGAAATGCAGATCCATAGGAATTTACAACAAATAGATCTACTGAACCACCCTGCAACAAATACAAGAAAATGATCTTTAATGCAATGCAGAAACTTACATAAATATCTCTAGACTTCCTATGTTCAATTTGACCAAGATACAGGAAACTTTCCAACAGTAAACATCGTACTTTTAATCGCTTTGCAGCATCCAAAAAAATTACTTCCTGCAAATGATTAAAAGATCACCTTTAGATGAATTCATTATACTAGAACTTGGAAATGATTAGATAGATTTCAATAAGAAAGCCAATAACCTTCAGAACAGTATCAGCTGCTTGCAATAAAAAAGAAACTATCATCAGTAAACTCCAAAATATGCTAGCTTCCTTCAATGAATAACCACTGCTGGATCCACTGCAGAAGTAAACACGGGCAATAAACCAAATTCTCAATATTTGGTATAGGAACAACCATATGAGAAAATTGTTACACTACACGTTATAAAAAGGTAGCTAATGCGTCTCAAATCACCATGACAAACTAATAAAATTATTTCTAAATCATTTGAATTAAATCTAAATTATGCTGCAACTGCAATGTAGTTGGGATTCTAAAAGAAAGACTATTGACAAGTTCATCTGGCCTTACAAATGGAGGAAGCAGGCAATCAACAGTGACACTATAAGGAGATAGTCATTTACATAGCTCTAATGGTTCGACTACAAGCTAAAATAAAGGCCCGATACTCTCAAAGTGGCCATACAAGAAGATAATGCAAATGTTCATATGTCGCAGTTTTCACTTCAAAAAACGGTTTTATTATTCTATTCTAATTATCTTATAGGAGCTTTGAAGGCTCAAGCTTTTATAGCTATCTCTCTCCATGCAACTAGACCAGAAAGATCAAGCTACTTTCATAAGATTTACTGTAATAAAGAGCCACTAGAAACAGCAATATCACGGGTTAAGTTTAGGGAACACAAACCAAGTTCCCTTTCCTAGAGATCATTGCTTTCATTCAGTTTCAGGGCTCTCTACAAACCAGGATGTTTGGGAGGCATCTAGAAGTTTCACCACCAAAATTCATAGATATATCAATAGAAGATTAGAATTCAAAACAGTCACGGGTTACCTTGCGACAGTTATGATTACACCAATAGCTACAAGAAAGCATCCAAGTAGTTGATTTACTCTATATCTTCTCCCAAGAAAGATCGTGGACAGGAGAATTTGCCACACAAGAAATGTCTGTAAAAGTCATAGACAAAAGTAACTTTTCAATGCTTATACATAAGAATGGTTGGCGTCACAATCTCTAATGAGCATGATAATAATCGCTAAATAAAAAACTGTAACAAGAAACTTATGGATAATATAATTACACCCAGTATTGTTTCAGATGAATATAAAATATTAATATGCACTTATTCATTCAAAGCATTTCTGGCCAATAATTTGGACATGTATTGAATTGTGTGATGGTTGAGCTCATCCAGTTATACTCTTTACAAAATCCTTACATAAGTTTTGAGCCTAAAAAGCCATTACAACTCAACCCAAATAGAAAGAAAAGTCAATCAGCAGAGCCGTTCCGCCTTTTTACATGTGTAAATATATTTGGTTGTTTTCAAGAATCAAGACTATTTAAATATCATTTCTCTCAAAAGGCTTTCCATTTAAAATCTTCCAGTCTTTGCATGTTATGTCATGAAGTTATAGAGGTAAAATCAGCCTTCAGATCAAGAACTTTTGGCAATATCAATTCATACTTTAAAAAGAAAAAGGGAAAAATTGGCCTAATACAGACACTATGGCAGTTATATTTAATGTTGAACAATAGCGATAAGTGTTTCTTGCCTGAGATAAAATTGGAATAGAAGCCCCGGATAGAATTGCTGAAAAAAGGAGAAAATTGTATTGGATTTCTTTTAAAATAAATAAACAGTGTGTGGTCACTTTATACAGAAAAGGCATATTTTAGAACCACCGTGCATGGTTGACCTAGAAATATCAGTGTGTGAATGAGAATACATTCAAAGACGTCTGAGTATGAGCTAACCTCCAGCTGCCATTCCAGTGGCAGCACCAAGAGCCTCCAAAAGGCCAACGGCAAGAAATGGACCTTTTGGCAAGGAAAGCATCTCATCTGTAACTATTCCAGCATGATACCGGAGATATAATACAGAAAAGTATACAAGTACATACCTGGAAAACAACAAATCAAGAGTGAGACAGGTATTGGCGTGAACAAAATTCCCAACCAACAAGTATTTTTGCACTCCTGTGTTAATGGAATCAAATGGTATCAAAATTCAGCAGCTTTAATTCATATAGCATATAAGAACAAGCAACATTTGAGAAATGTACATTTATAGCTATTAGCAACTACCATTTCTCTTTAAACAATTGGTTAACGTTGTAGATTATCTAGGGTTTAAGGTTTTAACAACAATCCCAAATTTTTAAGATCCAGTCTGTAACAATCATCAAAGTCTAAGGCTTTTCACATAACTTTAACCATTTTCAAAATTCTAGCACAGTAGCATTTACTTAAACTATAAGGCTTTTCACATAATTTACTTGAACCAATTTCTATAATGGAAATCAAAGAGTGATGTTGCACAACCCTTTTCCGATTCCCTCAATATCTGTTTTTGACTAATTATTATTCCTTCTATCATACATGGATTTTGTTTCATTTGCCTACCACTTGTAAAGATCAAAATGACCTAATCATTTCCTTGTAAATTCTATTTTGTTCTTCTCAATTTATCCATTCCTTTTATCCCATCAGCTTCAATATTTACACACAATCAGAAGACTAAGAATAAGAAACATTGAATGATGCACAAAAGATGCTATCTAACATTCATATTCTAAAATAATATTCCTAAAAAATCACAGGTCGTCTTAGGAAATTCACATAAAATATAATCATATCAGTTTCACAAGATTAAAAGCTTTTCAAGCTTAGACAACCAGAAAAAAGTAGTAAGAGTTCCTGTAACATTTTCTTTACGAATAAACCAAAAGTCCAAAGCACAAGCGGGCCAATCATGCAACCCTTTATAGCCCTACACAATTTATATTCCAAAGCCAAATTCATCATTGATCTTGAAAAGAATATTCCCTAATCAATTTAAGTGGTTATAATTAAAAGGCCACATCTCAATGATTTACCGGTTGAATATTCAAGTCACTAACGATGGTCACTGAAAAAGCATTCTAGGTTATACAATTTGACAATATGCCTAAAGCATTTAGTCAATAATAAAAGAACATACGTGTGTTGGTCCAAGTGATAAGCAGCTTGGTATCACTCAAGCATGCCTCGAGTTCAAGGCCTTATGTATGCAGAAAATCCCTGCTGAGAGACTCACCTACCAAAACTAGGTGTGCGACGACGAGTCAGTTTGGATTAATCAGGGTAAAGCCCTAAAAAATAGGGAGGACAATAAAAAAATTTCATAATACAACTGGGTAAAGCAGCTCAAACAGTTCTCTTTTATCCAACCAAAAATCTAGATGTTCAATCATGGTTAATAATTCACACTAAGATTTTCTATTCAACATTTGTGTTGGTCACATTTTCTCATATATAATTTTTACATTTAATATTTTAAGGTTGAAAAAATTAAGTTGATTTTATTTTCCTAATTTATATTTAAAATAAGTTCTTTTACAAAATTAAATTATTATAATTAACTTTTATCCAAAACAATCCAAAAATAATATAAAATGTTATTATAATAAGATTAAAATTTAGCACCTATAAAAAATGACAAATAAAAATAACTATATACCATACTTAAATTTTAACAATTTATCAAATAATTTTCTAATATAAATTTAATACCTATAAAATTCAGTAATAAAAATTTAACCCGTAACTTTCTAATTTATCGAATAAGGCATACATATCAAATTTTCTTTTTCTTTTTCTTTTAGATTCTTTGTCATATATCTTTTGATGGGATGAGGACTTTTGTAAGTTTAGGGTGGAAAGTGAGACATGACATTGAAAATTAGAAAGCAAAACATAGATTGTAAGCAAAATTTGACCCGAAAAAATTGAATTTTTTTATTATCAACACGAAAAATTTAATTTGATTTGACTCAAATTATAATTTTATAAATTTGATTCGAAAATTTTTAAATAAAATTTGGGTTATAATATGAGGCTAATATATGTATATCATCAACCATGCTTAATATATGTATATTATATACGAAAAAATATAAAAAAATATGTGTATATTATATAAAAAATATATGTATATCGTTGCAGAAAATCATTTAAACTGAAATCGATTAGTATTATAATTTTATAAATGCTTAAAATTAAATTTGATCAAAGTTTAAATAATTCGACTCATATTTTATAAATTCGACTCAAATATTATAATAAAATATAAATTATAATATAGGCTCGTCAACTCAACTAATTTAAAAAATTTTAACACTAGACTGACTCGATCGAATTTTAATGCCATGAGCAATGAATAGCTGGTGCATCGGGAACATTGATTTGGGCACGGCACGCTTTACTATATGACACTCCCATTATAGCTTTTGGCCGCCTCTCTCGGAGCACAAGCCAAAACCAACCCCGTTTTGGCTATAAAATAAATAAATAAATAAATAATTGAAACAACCTGAAACAGGTAGTGCTAAAGAAACTAACATATTTTTTCTAAAACAGTTAAAAAAACTTCATCACAGTGGAAAAGCAAAGAAAGGTCCGACAGTAGTAAAACTTTAAAAAGAAATACTCCACAAAATAAGATAAAAAGTAAAAATAGAAGGCCAAAGCAGTAATAATGAGTGTTTTTTTTCGGTACCCGAATGTGGCGAGCTGAGCCAGAAAGAAAGGGTAATGCTTGAGAGGTACTAAAGCCAGCTTATACAGCACTCGATTCCCTACTCCCAACACCACCGTCACCGCCGCTGCAGCCACCACCTCCACCTTCCGATTCCTCTCTATCTCCGTCGTCTGATCTCCCACTCTCTGATCCCCCAATGAATACGAGCACGGGCCTGGGCCTGGGCCCACTCCCGTCTTCCTCGCGCCATCTCCGCCCTCCGATCTCCCTACCGCCTCCACTCTCCAGTACTTTCTCGACCTCAGAGCGATTCCCAGTGACCGTTGGTTATTACTGTAAGGCTGCAGAGGGAAGGCAGGAATCTGGACCGTCGGTTGAAACTTCTGCGGTTGAACCGGAACGTCGGGTGTTGTCGGACCGGCCGTTAAACGGCGAAAACACGAAGTCATGTCGACTGATTTATAAGGAAAACAAATGTAAAAAGGGTTGCAACACAAAACAGATTTTAGTGAGTTTTAGGAAAGATTGATTTGGTGAGATTTTGAGAGCTCTAGTTTATTGCCAACAGAGAGAGGGAGAATTATGTAAAGATTTTTTTATATATTTTATGGCAGCTATGAAAATAACGTATTGTTGTCGAAATCGAAATTTTTTTTTTTTATTTTAAATTTTTCAATAAATTAATTTTACTTTTATTGTACTTTCTTTTTTATTTTTACCTATTACACGTTTTACCATAAAAATAAAATCGATCAAATTATATATAGACTCTAACTGACTTCAGCCAAATAAAGACAAAATATCAAATTCAATCCGAATTAATCAACCAATAAATCGTATGCGTTAAGTGATCGGCTCACTTGTTGTATTCGAGAGAATCATTTAAAATAATTAAATTTATGAGACAATAATAAATTTTATATTTTTAAGGATTAAAAAATCATTTATCATAAATTATTGTAATTGTTTTAGGGACATTTCCCCACTCTACTCTCTAGTGTTCTTCCTCTACAACACTATCTTCTTAGCAACATTACAGTGGGATGCATCAATTATTAATTAAGGTTTTTAAATTTGGATGTATTTTCATAATTTGAGTTTGCAGTTAAAAGACAAATACAAAACTATTATAAAAAAAATACATAAAGTAATGAGTTTGTTTAATTATCTGCAGAGGAATTCAACATGCATGTATCACGCCTAAGAAGAAGGCGTGATCATTAATCTCATATCGGAAATGAAAAGAAATGTCTTGAGATATAAATACAGTGGTGATGCACATCCTATCAGACATGTCTTTTAGGAAGTAATGGTCCCATGACAAGTGGTATCAAAACGACCCTTTAACTGCTCGATCTCACGCCGAGCGCTCATGAGTAGAGTAAGGCATGGTAAACAACTGTGACAGGTAGTGTATGTTTATTTGAATTCTCCAGCTCCACTTGATTTTATCTTATTAAATTATTTGATTAATTAATCACTTATTTTTATTTTATTGTATAATAAAATATTAATTAAATAGATGGATTAGATCTAGCCTAAGCTTGATTTTAACTTTCTTAGAAAGATGTCAACCCAACCAGATAACAATAAAAGGAAATAAAGTATATTTATTCTTTAACGTCACCAAATAATAAAATTAAAAATAAAATAAAATCCAAATTCAAGAAAAGTCTTTGCTCATTTATTTTGTACGTTGATGTTACTTTTAGTTTATTGCATATTCTCTAAATTTAAGGTAAATTACATAAATGGTCTCTAAATATTTAAATGTTTATATTTGATCATCAAATTCTTAAACCTTACAATACAGACACTGAACTTTTAATTTATTTTCATTATGTCAACTTCCATTTAGAAAAACAGTTCTTCAATTTTCATTTCATCTAATTATGTCACACTTTCTTCTCTTCCTCCTCCCTTTCTCTCTTCGTCACAAAACGAGTCGAGTCAAGACGAGTCGAAAAATTTAATTTTTTTTTCGAGTAGTGTGTTGCTCACCCCAGAATCATGGGATCTTTCCATTACTAAAAATTAAATTACTATCCAAAACCTTATAAAGTTGAAAGTTTTTATTTTATGCATTGGTTTTTGCATACTTTCTCACCCCAAGACACCGATAAATAGACATCATATTCATTGAGAACACAAAAGAAAGAAAATCAATGCATTTCATGTTTAATAAAAGTGTAAAACAAAATTGATACATCCCTTTGTTAACTTGTAAACATACCCTTTTGTCTACGTATACTGGTTTATCAGCTACCTCTATTCCGCGCTGATAACTCCCGGTGGGAGGAGATCAGTATCAGCGTATGAATGGATGCACAAACTAATAAGATTAGGTCACGACCACGACTTAGAGTGCGTCCCAATTGGGAATATTTGCAGTAGCCTCGTTCACCATCTGCACAAGTCTCACCTGCAGAAATTGCAAAGGCCACATTTCAATCTCTTTGCAATTCAAAGTTTATGTCAAGAAACTGCAACGGCCATCTGATTAACCTAACTATTACCGAGATTCGCTCTCAGGGTGTGGTTTGAGTTCTTTTAACTCAATGAATCAGTCTATCAACTCCTATACTTACCATGTGGCCCATATTTATATTTTTCCAAATGGATGAACTCACCACACTTTCAGGAACACCTGGAGGGGGCAAAGAGAGATTCCTTGGAGGAGGCCCGCTAAGATGTGATCTCTTGTCGAAACGCCATTCTCCAATCTTTCCATATGTTAATTCCCCCTGTAATGCCAACTCGGAGTGAAGAAATTGTAGGCAAAATTTCATCTTAAGGCGGTAAACAAATTAAAAATTACATATAGACTCAAAAAACAATAAATTACAGAGAGAGCTACTCTTTTATGGTTTTACCTTTAAATTGTAGTCACATCCGTAAGTATAATGGAGTATAAACTTCTTCCCGATTACCTCGTCCCACGGCGGCTGATAACAAACAGCAGCAAGAGTTGAATATCA
Source organism: Hibiscus mutabilis (assembly GCA_019671005.1). Taxonomy (NCBI): domain Eukaryota; kingdom Viridiplantae; phylum Streptophyta; class Magnoliopsida; order Malvales; family Malvaceae; genus Hibiscus; species Hibiscus mutabilis. The sequence goes on from CM033724.1 coordinate 3,013,527, forward strand.
AATTGTAGCTAAAGGTCTTTAAGAGCGAAGAAAAAAATGAATATTAAAACCTGGAGCATGAAGTCTTCACGAAGTATATGTCGCACATCATTTAGTGCTGATGCCACAGCATATGCATACCTAAGTTTCAATCGAAAGGTCGCACGTGTCAAAGGCCATGTCAGCAAAAGAGAATACAATTAAAACATTTTTTTTAAAAATGAAACGTGTAGCTTACATTTCTAGTACCCATCCAAATGCCTGGTCGGTTGCTGGATCATCTTTCATCATTAATGAAATATTCATCCATGTCGGTGAAATTTTCTCCAGCTCAGACTATTTTAAAACAAGAAATCATGCTTAAAGGGCTACCTTTAAGGTGATTTATGCTCAGATCAAACATGTCACACAACCAATGACGAACTTAAAGGGCTACCTTTCGAATAATCACGGGAGAATTGCCAATGGAATCAATGTTCACCAGAGGACCCTTCTCCTCGGGATAATACTTCCTAATAATAATCTCGTGCTCAGACGGCTTAATGTAAAAGAAAGGGAACCCTGCTGGATATTGTCCACGAGCCAAGTTAGGCAAAGGATTTACGAATATATGGTCAGGTTCTGCCATTAGAATGTATCTGCATCAGTCATAAAATGCAGTAACTTTTCAGATAAAATAAAGGAATAGCATACACCATGAATGGTCTTATTGGTTAAATGAAAACTCACTCTTCGACAATTGTTTCCTTTTCCAACCATTGCACGAAAGCCCAGGGTCTATTCAAGACAACATAACCCTGAAGACATTGAGACAAAACAAGAAACTTTTAGTTATGCTGCAGATAATTCACCGTAAAGTATGATTCAAGTGAAAAGTGATACGCACATCTTCAACTTGCAATGACAGGTATTGGATTAAGCTTGATCTATATCTATGGATTTGATAAAATATATATTTATCTATATATATTGTATATCTATCGGTTTGGTTACTTGTTCACTGAGTTAAATGTTCAAAAATACAAGGGGAAATGAAGAACCGAAATACTAAACAGCAAAAGACTCACCCGATCTAAACCCTCTGGAAGAGGATCAACAACAAAAGTTGGGATCTCCATCAAACTATCAGACTTCCCCGAATGCAAAATTCGAGTGAACTCTCCCATCTCTGATCCGGGCATATCTTTTACCTTCTTATACCAATAATACATAATCCGACACTGCCATTGGCTATACGGAGCATCAGTTGCCGTGAGAGCAACATGGTACTTCGACTTCGGACCCCCAAATTCATTCAAATTTCCCGGCAGTAGAAAAGGATCATCCCACTCCTCTGAAGATGTCTTGTAGTGTATGATCATAGTCAACAAATTATATGTTGCAAAGAAAAACCCCAGGACTAAAAGTACCAAAAAGAGCGGCAAAACGCGCTTCATCCTTCACTACACAATACAAAACTCCGCCTTTCTCACAGCCACAACGCTAAGTTCAAACACTATCTAGAGCAACATTTGGAAGAACAAAAATTCACAACAATTCGATTGAACCGTGCAAATTTGATGCTATACAGTGTAGAATCGCGGCAAGTAAGAAAACCCTTTGTTGCAATATCTCAGACAATTGAGCATAAAACCCTCAGAAATCCATAGAATTGAATCTGCATCAATGCATTGCAAGCAACATGACAGTAATATACGAGTCACTGATGCATCAAAACGGCAATGTTCAAAGCAAAAGAATACAAAACAATGACGATTCAATCTAAAAACAACAAAATGAAAATCTGGGTATTGATCAGAATTCACAATTGGCAAAGATCGGATCTGATATTCTACTTTTTTCTAATTAAAAAGAAGAAAATGAAAAAAACCCCAGAAATCAAATAATTACAGAAGCAACAAAAAACTCAGAAATATTAATAAAAAATGAATTGAGATATGAGTGTAGTAGAAGTACCTGGAATTTCTTCTGTTCAACGCCAATGGAGGAAAACGCGGAAGTTTGGGTAAGGGTTCAATGCTTCTAATTAAGTTATAAAATAAAAACCACAATTAATTAAAAATGGGGTCTTTTTCTGCTTGGTGGACGACTGCCTAGGGATTGGCAACGGGACAGGACGAGTTTTTGGTCGCCCTCAACCCGCCTCGATATATTAATTTTAAAATTTAGCATCGTCCCATCCGAAAATAAATAATAATTTATCAGTCTCATCCTGATTTATAAACCCGATCCTGACTCGAAAATGTAAAAAAAATATATTAAATTTCGTCGCGATAAATGTTAGATTCGATCGAACGACCATTATATTTATAAAATATAAATTTCACAGTCTTTAAACTATATAAAAAAATAAAATAAAATCAATTAAATTATTCATATGAAGAAAAAAATACATATTTAAAAAAATAAACTCGACCATTGACTTTTAGAATCAGATATGTTAAAATTCGAACAATATCTAACAAAAATTTACGATAAACACAAACTAAAAAAAATAGCTTGAAACCCCTAAAAGTATTTATATATAGTGGTATTTTTATAAATATAATAAAAAAAAAAATACCGGGGCGGGGCGGGGAATTTTCATATCATACCCGAACCCGCCCCGCCCCGACTTTACATTTTTAAATACCCGCCCCGCTCCGATCCCCGAAAAACATAAAAAAAAACTGATCGGGTCGGGGCCACATCGAGTCGGGTCGGGGACGAGTAATTTTGTCATCCCTACTACTGTTGTGGTTAACGAAAAAATATATTATGGGTATGACTTATCACATCAGTCATGATTTTATCTAATAAAAATTATATATTTTACCACTATTTTCTCCCATTATTTTTTTCCAACCAATGAATATTCATTAATTTTTTTTCATGCCATTTAGAAAAACAATTTTTTTAAAAGTTATTATATTATTAGATTAATGACATGGAAAACAATGGTGAAGTGAATGATTTTTATTGGATGAAATCATGGTTGATGTGATAAGTCAGGCTCATGATATAATTTCTCGTTTTTCTACAATTTCATACCATACTTATATTAGTTATATTTTTTCATCCATAAATAGAAATATATTAAGTGTTTACGCTCCTTAATAAAAATTTAATTAATAATAATAAATTTATCGCATGAAATATATTTTAGGGTTAAAATTTGATGCACAGATAGTGAATTTTTTTTCTCACAAATATATCTATTTAACTTTAAAACTTAAAATTTAAATTTTTACATAAAACTCTAAATCTTAAATATTAAACTCTAAATCATAAATTATAACCTTAAATTCAAGACACTAAACTTTAAACCTTTAAACTCTAAACTAAATTTCTAACCCAAATCCGTTTGTAGAAAAAAATTCTACCGCAAGTATATAGAATAGTTTTTGTATACAAAATACTATTTTTTTTATTAAGTAGGGATATATCTACATTTTAAGGCAAATATCGGGGACTCAAACTTATACAAAATTAGGTAAAATAAACATCCTTAACCACTCGGATAATTAGTGGGTCTTAGAAAACACTACCTTAATAAAGGGAATAAGGAGTTGTCTATAGGGATGGACATCTCACTCAGCCTGATCGGGTCAAATTTTTTTGTAAAAGAATAGAGTTCGGGTCAGGTCAAGTTTATCTTAAGGGTGAGGTCGGGTTCTGGTTTAGGGTGAAAATATTCAACCTAATCCGGGACTAATAGTGTACTTTTTCCTTATATTTTTAGGGATCTTTGTAATAAATCCCCCTCTCTCTATATATATATTTACAATTAGATCCTTAAAATTTAATTTTTCATTTACATTTTGATTCCTAAAATTATTTTTTTACAATTAAATCCCTAAAGTTAAAATTATTTTTACAAATCAATCTGGGTTAAGTTGAGATATATAATTTTAAGGTCGGATCAGCAAAAAAACCCGACATGTGCTCATTCTTAGTCGTCTAATATGGTACTATATATATAACCTAATTTCAAAACAAATAAATTATGTCATGGCACCGCAAGCTTAATTAACACTAACTTTTGTCACACTTTATAACGTGGATAAAAGAAATAATTTTATATAAAAAATTATTTAATAGATAAATATACATGATGTGATAAATAATTTGTATATATAACTATCGATTTTATGTTTGACAATTAAATGATGAATTTTGTTTTATTTATTTTTAAAAAAGGAAGAGCGGGTCTCATTAAAAACTCCCTTTAAATCTATTAAGGGAAGAAGAATGACCTATTTTATTAAGGATTAAAAATTTTAATTTCATCTACAAACAAGTTTAACCAACAACCCGAAACACTAAAACCCTAATTCTCCTAATTTAAGCGACACACATTACACGTAGTTCTCATGCTATACAATTAACATTATCAGTAAGGAGGAGGTCTTTAGCTCTCTCAAAGAAGCTGCACATATGAAAAAAACAAAAACACCGCTATAATAATACTTACCATTATTTAAAAAATATTCTTTTCTCAACTGAACTAATACTTGAATAATCTGGGATATAACTCGATCAATTCTTAACTAATAATAAATATTTATACATTTTCATAACTATTTAAATATAATCTATGCTGACAATTTCAATTACCATAAAAACTCTTTTAAATTAATATACATTATGTGTGTTGAGGGATCTCCGATTTCTTAAAAGTTGTCACGGAAATTTCGTTTGTTTGATCGTCGATCAAATTTTTAGTAATTTGTGTGTTTTCAAGGTGTTTATGTTCAGTTTTAGTCTTGAGATTGTCTCCATTACATATAATTTACCTGGAAATCCTACATGTAATTTGTGTGTTCTCAATGTGTTTATGTTCAGTTTTAAATAATATAAATAAATAAAAACATAATAATCTTATTCCACTATAGTTATGGCCGATCACATAACATTTACCTGGAAATCCTACATATAACTTTATATTGTCGTTGTCGAAGCCTTTCGAGCAAGAATGATCCAACAAAGCACACGATACAACACAAAAAAACCAAACATGATCCCAACATTCATCCACCTCGAATCCTCGTCAAGCCCTCTGCTCTTCAGAACATCGTTCCCCGACATCGAACAACCGGAAAATCCCCATGAAAAGCACTCATTCCTCATGCTCCAGTACTCATTCGTAAGCAACGCGTCCAGCGGGTACCGGTATAGCGACACATAATACATGAAAAGCCAGTACTTCGGGATGTTATCTTTGGGGATGAAGTAGCCGGAGAAGAGAAAAAACGACCCCAGGACCGTGCAAATGAGCGAATTCCCCGATATGAAATCGGGCGAGATCGCGCTAAGGAAGAGCACCAGGGAGCTGGCCATTAGGATTATGAGCCAAACGACGAACACGAAAAACAGGAAAACCAGAATGGAATGGTTGAGGCCTACGATCCAATACACCGGGGCGGCGAAAAGGATCGAAACGACGAATAAGAAGGGCATGAAGATGATGGAGTTGGCGATCATGTAGGAGGAGATCCTGTAGGCTCCCCTGGAGGCTTCTTTCATTAGGACTCGACGCTCTTGTAGAAATATCGGGAGTGCTTCGACTGTCGACGAAAGGAGGAAGCTTAGACTAAATGCGAATAAGCCTAATCGTTCGGCGATCCCTTCTTCGTCTCGCCTTACTTTTATATAAACGCTTCCCAATCCGAATCCGCCCACGATCGCTTGCATTGTTCTAGCTAAGAACAACTGCTTCGTTCTGTAAATGATCTTCCAGAATCTGGAGCAGAGAAACGTGATTTCAAGCAAGTTTGATGAGAACCAAAAGTTCATCATTCGTCTGTCGTTGTCGTCGTCGTCGCGAATGTGTCGAATTCTATTACATTCTTCTTCGGACCATAGGTATGAGTCCTTGAGTTCTACGACATCGAATTTCGAGCTTGAAGCTTCAAGTGCAGGCATGATTTCCATTGCAAACTCCAGTGCATTCAACTGAATCGGGATTCGAAATCCTAACCTTTGTATGTTTTCCTCGAGCAACTCGAGACTCCCGTTATGAACAACGGATCCACGAGAAAGAAGCAAGAATTTAGAAACATACCCGAGGACTCTATAGCTCGGTTGATGGATCGAAAGTAGAACCGTTCTTCCCCTACCTCTGGCCATGGAAGCAAGAAGTTCGATCACCTGCAAAGCCGAAGAACTATCAAGGCCGGAAGTCGGTTCATCGAGGAGTAAAATCGGAGGATCGTGAATCATATCGACACCGATCGAAACCCTTTTCCTTTCTCCACCGGAAATCCCTCGGTGCTCATGATCGCCGACGAAACTATCCGCCACACGTAAAAGGCCAAGCTCATGCATCAAGCTCTCAACCCTTTCTTCCTTCTCTTTCGAGCTCATGTCCTTGAGCCTGAACTTGGCACTGAAATTCAACGTTTCTCTTACAGTAAGTAAAGGAAGCAAATCATCCTCTTGTGCCACAAATCCACATATCTTCCTCAACTGAGCCGGACAGGTAATCAAACGATCGGATCAAAGTCCTTATCATGTGTAGCGATGTCTTTTTTTATCGCTAAAAAAAACGTGGGTTTTCGAAGGATGTTTTTGAAAGGTGTTTGTGACTCTTTTGGATATAAAATATTTATTCCGTGGGGGTTTTAAAGAAACCGCATTTTTAAAAATTGGAGTCGCCACCGGCCACTTAGGTAGGCCGGACACCATAAAACCAGAGATTCAAAAAGATTGGGTTCGGGAGTCGGTTACGGATGGGGAAGAATTAGCACCCCACACCGCCCAAAATTGGTACTTTAATAATTACCGCTTTATTAATATTAGATTTTTCGGATTAAAGTGACGATTATTTTAAAATTCAGTCATAATTGCGAATAAATTTTAAGGGCCCTGTTATCCGAGAATAAACGCCCAACCACTATCACTACGCTCGATCATCGGCCCGTTTACGCTCGGATAAAAGGACACCGCATTAACAAGTTATAAATCATATGCAATCTTAGTGACAAAAATATAAAACATGGCAAAATATTTAAATGTAATAAATATTGACATAACAGATTACTAATCTAACATAAATGATATTCTAGACTAAAACATGCATATATACATATTATTCTAAATAATAGATAAAAACAACTTTAACAAGTCAGAATAACAATGCAGGAAAAATTACGTATATAGATAAACAAATATTTCAAAAGGACATACATACTAGTAATAAAACATATTTCAACATATATGGAACAATATATTATGCATAAAAGAATACACACTAACACGTAACCTAAAAGTCAAGAAAACATACAATACGTACAAAAATACAAGAACATCTTTGTTTTCGAGAGTCAAATAGAACATAACATGTTTTAATACGAATAACTGGATAAAAAATACATGACTATTATAAGCTTAACACACATATAAATATAAACATAAAATACGAGGCATATACGAGGGACATAAAATAAAATAATAGAATATCAACATATACGATTATAATACGAACATGAATATTTACAAAGAATACAGGACTGAAATGAAAGAAAAATAAAAGTCAGTGGCAGAAATTAAAGAACAATAATATGTAATTTAGGGACGAAATTGCGAAACAAACAAAACCTAAAATGATCAAAACTGTAATTAGACAAAGGGGCAGACCCAAAATGAAAAATTCAAAAACGCGGGATGGTTAAGGGGGTAATTTTACCATTTAAAATCTGAATCGGTGTAATTTAGGGACTGGATTACAAGATTTTGAAATATCAGGGGGACTGGGATTGTAATTATACCATGCGGCAAGACAAAAACGAAAATATTGAAAACGCGGGATGGTTAAGTGTGTGATTTACCTATTTAACGAAATAATAACAATTATATAAACCCTCTTTTTAGGCCGAAATCAAATTTTTGGCCATTCGTTTCATTTCTTCAGTTTTCATATAACTCATGTTCTTCCTTTTCACTCAACTGTTCTTATGAAACCCAGAATCCGGCGGCCGGCCGCCGTGTTCTCCGCCGCCGGCCGCAGCTAACCGGCGCCGGCGAGCCTTCAAAACACACCAAAATAACCCCATTTCGTCCTCAACATGAATCCGTGGTTGGATTCAAAGGATACACCCTTATTTGCCCTAGATCTAGAAAATACGAAGTGAAAAGAAATATTTTTTTAAACAAAACGAAACTACAAGGGGTCTTCCCCTCCCTTTAGTTCACCATATCATGCTTGGAGAAGCCGAAAGGCTTGTCACTGAGGAAGGAAAGACCCTCAAACGACGACGGTAAGACGACTCTCCCTTTTTTTTGTTTCTGTCTACCTCTTTTGTATATGCATGCAAAAATAGAAAAAAGAAAAGAGGATTTACCACTGGACTTTTCTTTCGATTTCCTTGAATGTTTACAACTTTCAGTTTTTTTTGTATTACAAGATCTCTGTTATAACTCTCTTTTTTTGTTACCTCTCTGTTATCTCCTCCGTTACAAAAGTCCCCGTTTCATATATATCATTGTCTTTGTTTTGGTGCAAGTTGCATCTTGCTTTTTCAGATCTGAACTGACAATTTTTGCTTGTTGTCTTGGGCATGTTCTGAACACGGGGGCTGAATATCGGCGTGGTGGCGGTATGGGTGTTCTGCCAGCGGCCAGACGCGTTCTCGGCCGTTAGATCAGATCTGATCTAACGGTCGAGATGGCTTGAAGGACGAACGGCCTGGATGAAGCCTCGATTTGATGAGACGGCTCCAGATCTTGACACGTGGAGCTCCGCAGTCGAGGAGTCAGAACGCGTGGATCTTACGCGCGCGTGGGATATTAAAGCGTCCGCGCGTGGCACTCGAACGGTCCATACGTGTGGAACACGCGGCTGGCAGATATTTTTGACCTCTTGGTTTTATCGTGGCCGTTGGATCAGATCTTGATCCAACGGCCCACAGTTACCTGCACACCATAATTGTAATTAGATAAGATTTGGGTTTGGGCCAACCGGGCCTTGTAATTTGTTTGTAATTAGACTTGGACTTCATTTTTATTTGGGTTTAATATATTTAATTTTTTGATTTCATTTTATCAGCCCAATTATGTTAATAATAATATAATTAGTATTATAATAGCAACACATACATACGAAAACGTATACTTACATTATACAAACATTAATTAATATAACATTCTAGCATACGTACGTATAATCATACATATAATTAACATAGCATCTATATATTAATCAAATACGCTCATACTCTAGATACATACACGATACACATACATCATTAATACGTATACATACATAGCTTATAATATACATGCACACACTACCTTATATTTATATTAGTAACATTCATATATAATAAATATACATGCAATATGTATTTACAAATGAAAATGAGTGATTACAGTTGCCCCTCTTTGCTTGTTCTCATGGAATGGGAAGCAAAGCAAAGATTCATAAGCACTCATTTTTATCAGACTTCCCTGTTTGTAGCTTTGGAAAAACGTGTTCTTTTAGATATCTCCGCTCTTCATTGGCTGAATCTTCAGGCTCGTAAGTTCTTCCTATATAGAGCTTCGTCACCTTCCGATTTTGGAGCTACAGGCTCTTCCTATATAGAACCCTTCGCTCTGAAATCCCGAATTATGAGTCATTCCTTTCACTTTGAGACAGTAAAGCTTGGAGTCCTTCCTATATAGAACTCTTCGCCTTCAACGCTGGTTTCTCCTATATAAAACCTTTTGCACCACTGATGGATTCTTCCGACTGGGAGTTCCTCCTATATAGAACTGCTAGTCTTCAAATCCTGGAGCCGTCAGTCCTTCCTATATAGAACTTTTGGCGTCTGAAATCTCAGAGCTACAGGTTCTTCCTATATAGAACCTTTCACTCTAAGACAATGAAGCTCGGAACCTTTCCTATATAAGATTCTTCGCTTTCGACACAACAGGTTTCCTATATAACCCTGTGTCATAGGTGAATTTCTTTGACTGGGAGTTCTTCCTATATAGAACTGCGAGTCTTCACCTTGGAGCCGTCGGTCCTTTCTATATAGAACTTTTGGCGTCTTGAAATCTTGGAGTTACGGATTCTTCCTATATAGAATCTTTCACTCTAAGACATTGAAGCTCAGAGCCCTTCCTATATAGAACTCTTTGCTTTCGACACTACAGGATTTCCTATATAATCTTGCGTGCCATGGGTGAATTCCTTCGACTGGGAGTCCTTCCTATATAGAACTGCGAGTCTTCACCCTGGAGCTGTCAGTCCTTCCTATATAGAACTTTCAGCTTCTGAAGCCTCGGAGAGGATGATTCTTCCTATATAGAACCTCTCTATGGAGCTTGAAAACATGTGCCTTTTGTATGTAAAACATTGTCTTCTCATTTGGGATTCACATCGCGATGGCCATCGATGTCTCTTTGAATCTGCAGATACCTGTCTGAGATGAAAACAAAAAGCTATGACAAATGAATTGACATGCTCCTAATCCTAGTGATGTCTGACTATTTATGATGCATGAGAGTCAATATCTTGGTGGGCTTGTTTTGATCCTTATTTGATCTTGATATTCGCTTTCTCCTTTCTTACGGGTATCGATACCCCACTTCACTGTCAGGTTCAACCATCTCAACCTTTCTTTTTCTCCAATTACGACTTGGAATTCTAAAGTGCCCTTTCGGGTTTTCACTTTAGAGAGAGTGTTTTTTTAAGAGGGGTGCCCTTTTGGTTTTCACCCAAGAGATCTCTTTTGTTATCTCGTATGCCTTCCTTGAATAGATAGGACATGTGCCATTGGTCATCCTACCTGGTTGTTTGAAGCTTCCCGCCTTCCCTATCGACAGCCATTATGTAAGGAACTAGAGGATGGAGTTAACATCGTTTTCTTTGATCACCTGCATTTTCAAGGTTAAATCATAGTAATGCTTCGAAATCTCTTATTTCATTATAAGCCTATGTTATCTTATTTGACTGAAATTGACAAGAAGGCCAGGAATGGATGCTCAAAAACACGGTTTTATTATGATTAAGGGCTTGGGATATCTTAAAAAGAAAGGTATGACACACATGAGTTAAGTATGAAAATACAAGATCCCTCATTATCTTCGATATGAATGATACATGATCCTGTCAACCGGTGTAGAATTTTTTTGCATGAAGCCTTCTCTTCATGATGTTCATGGGGATACTCTTCTCTTCAGATATTCAACTTTTCAATTTACCCAAGCCGCCCTTTGCGGGTTTTCAACTCGAGTCCTTCCTTTGCTTCAAGACGCCCGGTTTCGGGTTTTCGTCCTTAGCTCTCCATTTTGTTCTCTTTTTTATTTTTCATCATCATTTTTTCATCATTCATTTTTTTTGAGATAGTACTTCTTGACGGCATCAGAATTTACGGGATTTTTCAGCTCGTCCCCATCCATTTCTGTTAGGATCAGGGCTCCTCCTGAGAAGGCCTTTTTTACGACGTACGGTCCTTCCCAGTTGGGCATCCATTTTCCTCGAAAATCTTTCTGGATAGGGAGGATTTTCTTGAGTACCAGATCCCCTTCTTTGAATTCTCTTGGGCGCACCTTTTTGTTGTATGCATGCACCATCCGCTTTTGGTACATCTGACCATGACAAATGGCCTTTAGTCTTTTTTCGTCAATGGGATTTAGCTGGTCGAGTCTGGCCTGCACCCATTCAGCTTCTTCCAATTTTACTTCGTTTAAGACCCGGAGAGACGAAATCTCTACCTCAATTAGGAGTACTGCTTCGGTACCATACACCAAGGAGTAGGGTGTTGCCCCTGTTGATGTGCGAATGGACGTCCTATAGGCGAAAATGGCAAAAGGCAACTTCTCATGCCAATCCCTGTAGGTATCCGTAGTCTTCGCTATGATCTTCTTTATGTTCTTGTTTGCTGCTTCCACTGCTCCATTCATTTTAGGACAATAGACTGTGGAATTATGGTGTGTTATCTTGAATTGAGTACACACGTCCTTCATCATTTTGTTATTCAGATTGGAAGCGTTGTCGGTGATGATCCTTTCTGGCAATCCGTATCGACAAATAATTTCCTTCTTTAAGAACTTACAAACTGTAGTCTTGGTGATATTGGTGTAAGACGCTGCCTCTACCCATTTAGTGAAGTAGTCTATGGTGACTAAAATGAAACGGTGACCATTGGAAGCTTTCGGATGGATCTGCCCGATGACGTCCATGCCCCACGCTGCGAAAGGCCACGGAGAATTCATGGTGTGTAAAGGCGATGGGGGTGCATAAATTTTGTCAGCATAGATTTGGCATTTGTGGCATTTTCTGGCGTAATCGATACAATCTCCCTCCATAGTCAACCAAAAATAACCGTATCTCATAATTTTCCGGGCTATAGACAGCCCGTTGGCATGCGTTCCACAGATCCCATCATGTACTTCGGCTAAGATTTCCTTCGCCTCCCGGGCATCCACACATCTCAGCAATGTTTGATCATGACTTCTCCTATATAAGATCTCCCCGTCTAGGACATATTTTGTTGCCATTTTTCTGAGCGTTTTTCTGTCATTGTCGTTTGCCCCTTCTGGATACTTTCGAAGCTTGACATATTGCAAGATGTCATAGTACCATGGGTTTCCGTCAATCTCTTCCTGTACATTACAATAATGAGCAGGCTTTTCAAACGTCTGCATCTCAATGGGCTTCATTTCTGCCCCGGTGTTTGTTTTAAACATGGATGCCAATGTTGCCAATGCATACGCCATCCGATTTTCTTCTCGAGGCAGGTAATTGAAGTGACCTTTTCGAACTCTTTGGCGAGCTCTTGGATCAATTCGTGATATTTGACCAACTTCGGGTCCCCGGTTTCCCACTCCCCCGCGCAATTGGTAAATGACTAAGGACGAATCTCGAACACTCGAAGTTCATTAACCTTTCTCTCGATGGTGAGTTCGGTCCCATGATGCAAGCTTCGTATTCAGCTATATTGTTTGTGCAGAAGAATTCCAATCTGCTGGTGAAAGGATAATAGACGTCCTCGGTGAAATTAGCACTCGCCCTATCCCATGTCCGAGGGCGTTGGAGGCTCCATCAAGTAAAGTTTCCATGACTTATCATCTGAAACCTCTTCTTGGTTGTAATGCACATCAAGTCTTCGTGGGAAACTAAAGTTCAATGCCTCATAGTCATCTCGCAGTAGCGACTAGCTAGGAAATCTGCTTCAGACGCCCTTTACGGCTTTTCGATTAACGATACGATGTCAAATTCGGATAAGAGCATCATCGTCATCGGGCCATCCTTCCCGTTAGTCTTTGGCGCTTCCATTAGGAACTTCAATGGGTCTAGCTTGGATATCAACCAGGTAGTATGGTACAGCATGTATTGTCTAAGCCGTTTGGTAGCCCAAACTAGAGCACAACACAATTTTCTGCCTGTGGCGGGTACCGCGTTTCGCAATCATTGAATTTCCTGCTTAGGTAATAGATGGCTTGCTCCTTTTTTCTTGACTCATCGTGTTGCCCCAGTACACATCCCATTGAATTCTCAAAGACTGTTAAGTAGAGAATTAGTGGTCGACCAGGTACTGGTGCGACTAAAATTGGAGCATTTGTCAGGTACTTTTTGATCTTTTCTAGGGCTTTTTGACATTCTTCATCCCACACGCCAGGATTATTCTTTCTAAGAAGTCTGAAGACCGGGTCGCAATGGTTGGTTAATTGGGAAATGAAACGAGAGATATAATTCAGCCTCCCCAGGAAACCGCGGACTTCCTTCTGCGTGCGGGGTGGTGAAAGGTCCTGGATGGCTTTCACTTTATCCGGATCAATCTCAATCCCTCTTCTGCTTACCACGAATCCTAAGAGTTTTCCAGAAGTAACGGCGAAGGTACACTTGGCAGGATTGAGCCTCAGTTGGTACTTCCGTAGTCTTTGGAATAGTTTTCTCAAGTTCTATAGGTGCTCTTTGTTGCGTGTGATAAGTGCTACGCAAATGTGCAAGTATACACGTCGCAAGTAATAAAGTGATATGAGTATCGAGTATCGTCTCCACAAGGATTGGTTTGGGCCACTTTGCTTAAGTTACTGCACTGTGAAAAGTAAAAACACAATTAAAGGATTATGGGAGTTTAACTAATAACTAAACTAGAAAGCAATAAAGTAAAAGAATAGATGAAAGAAAAAGAGAGAGATAGGTCAGGTTATCGTGAGTTGAGGTGTGATAGCCGATTGGATCGTCTTGGTAAAAGAGTGCACGGGCAACTCAGTTGCCGTGGCAACTTGCACAACGGGGTTGCCTTGGCAACTAATCGATGGTTGCCTGGGCAACTAGTTGGGCAACTACTTGGGCGTCTGGGAAGCAACTTCAAGGTTCGGCAGAGCGTTCTTCAATGGTTTCTTCTTATCCCTAAGTCGAAACTCTAGCTACTTGTGCATGCCTTGATAATACATCCCTGCGTGAATCAAGGGTGAACAACAACCAATCTTGCGCTCCTCTTAGCCGTTGAAATCCTTAACTTATTCCTAAGCCGGATTAATCTTCACCATCAATAGATTGAATAAAGACCATACTCATTCGTTTCTTGAATCTAACTCTCCCGATATTAGATAAATAGATGAAGTTACGAGATTCTCTCCCAATTCACTCGCAAACAAGAATAAAAGCAAAGAATGAGTAAATCTTGAATAGAAAAGTGCAAACTCTTATTACCTAAACAAAATCCAATTGTTTCTCACAACAACAAAACACAATAACCCCAACCAATCAAGTTAGTTCATGGTTGGGTTCAAAAAGATATACAAAGAATAATCCCCAAACCATGAATCTAATGGAAGCAAAGAAGAAGAAGAAGTCGAAATTTCCCTAATGCTCTCTATCGAAATTTCTCTATTTTTTCTCTCTCTATTGATTGTCGAAATCTCCTTGCCTATTTATAGGGCTAGGCCAAAGTCCTTCTTTGAGGAGGAGTTTAAGTTGGAATTAAATTATCTTTAAAGAATATAATTCTTTATTATAATTGTATTCCTACTAGAACTTCTCCTATCTTCTTGAATTTAATTCTTCTTTAATCTCTGCATGGCAATCAAATTCCTTTGGGTTTTGGCTTTGCTCCACGTCATCTTGGGCTTGTCTAGTCATTAATTTCGACATCCCTATTGCATCTTCTCTTTGTCGACAATTGCCATGGCAACTGGCTTGCGTCTCCTTCATGCATTGCCACGGCAACTAGCTCGGCATATCCTTCATGCATTGCCACGGCAACTAGCTCGGCATTGCTTTGGCAAGTGATCCTGCACATACACACACAAAAACACACCAAAGCAGCATCTTTTTCCACAAAAATCACCAAGTTATGTAATCAAGCTCAACGGTGGAAAGAAACATGAATTAATGCATGAATGACTAATTATGCAACTATTATGAGCTTAAGTCTAACAATAATATGAGTAAAAGGGTAATAAAATTAGTACTTTTGAACACTTATCACGCCCCAAACTCGAACTATTGCTTGTCCTCAAGCAATGCAAACTAACAATTACCGCCAAGACTTTAATCATCAAAGACATGCTTCAAACTTGAATTCAAACCTCGGAATCGTGGCACAAAGTATGATCACCTTTTAATTTTTCGGATAACACAAAATTACCCGGAACCAAACTATAGTGCTCGTGACAATGTGTGTGCGTAGTTGTGAACAAGTTGATTTTCAAGATTCTATGTGAACTACAGGCTTTTATTAATTTTATTATCGGGGTATTTATTTTTATTTTCACTAGAGCCAATTTGGGCACCTCTTGCAAGGTAAGCAATTCCTCATTTTATTTTAGTCGACTAGAGCCAATTTTGGGCACCTCTAGCGATTCTTTAATGTGCATTAACTACTAGAGCAGTTTGGGCACCTCTAGCAAGAAAGTGTATTTACTACTAGAGCAGTTTTGGGCACCTCTAGCAAGAAATTAACTTTTAATTTTCAATTTTAAATTTACCCAAATTTTAAGCAACCTAAGTTCACTAAGTTTCTTTGAATCAACAACCCACAACCGTGTAAAAAAAATTCAGCATCATAGTAAAATTCTAAGTTCTTTTCATGCAATCCTAAAATTAAAGGTTATTTCAATTAAGTGCAGTGGCAAAAATTCATCATTGGATATTCAACAAGTCTTAAGCAATTAAATCCAATTAAAGGCATGGCAAGTAACATATGCAACCTATATGTGATTGCTAAAGATGAATGCAACTAAACATGAAACTAACTAGAAACCAACACCCCCCCAAACTCGAGAGAAGCATTGTCCTCAATGCATGTAAGAGTGAAACAAAAATTTAAAAGAAACTAAATGAAATGAGTTAGTCAGAGAGGTCGTCACCTCGGTGATGAGTTTCTTCGTGTGCCGTTTGCTTGATTCAATTTCCGATCGGTGGTTGAATGCTTGTGGCTGGTACCGCGTGAATAGCATTGCTTTGGTTTGATCCATGTTTGCCGAGGCAGGTTTACTTGCATGTGCATCAGTAGTTGCCGAAGCCATTGTTGTTGCCTGGGCATCGCCAGTTTCTGTTGTGGTTGCTGTGGCGAGTAGTCGGCGATAAATTTCCTTATCATGGTGGTTGTGAGTCTTGTTGTGGAAAAAAGAAACCTGGAAACTAAGGATAATGAAGAAAAATAAAATATATCCTAAAAACAAAGAGATAAAATAACCAAAAATAATAGAACAAAATAGTTCAAAAAATAAAAATAAAAATAAATGTATCGTGAGTTGCCGTGGCGTCGAGGGTTGCCGAGGCATGCACATCCATGGGTGCCGAGGCGTCGGGGTTGCCGAGGCGCGTGCGCGTCCATGGTTGCCGAGGCGTGCGTATCATGAGTTCTTTGCGGTGTTGAAGGTTGCCGTTTTCGATACTTCTTATAGTCCATCCGCACCCTCCATCGGGTGATAATATTGCCCAAAAAGAGTTGGGCCAATGTGCTCACAAACTACTCCCTTTTGCATTACCATGGTGGAGGTGTCTTTCTTCTTTGTTCGCTTGTAGTCCATGTATACTCTCCACCTTGCTACTATTCCGAAGGCACACATATATTAATAGGAAAAATTATATCCATTCTCAACCATTCAATTACCTCATTCTTGTCAACTTCTATCATGGTTGGATGTAGCCTTTGTTGTCGTGGCAATTCTTTGCTCAAGCCAATTGCCATGGCAATCGATTGCCAAAATTTGCTGTAAGTCAAGGGAATAATCAATTTTCTGAAGAGCTTTATGAATCCAAACACCATTTTCTTTTGGCCTCTCAAACATCTCCATCAAGTAGAGATTTGATGGCTTCAAATCTACCAACCTCGGTTCCTCAAGACATACCGCAATGGACGAAGTGAGTTTTTAAAGAATTCAAAAGGTTCAACTATTACCTGCTCATATTCCATTGGCAAAGTATTATCATCTCGTTGATCTTGCATGTGGTCGTGTAATTGCCGTGGCAATTGTAGATGAGAGCAATCTACACATTCTCGCTTCAACATCAACGTTGTAACTTTACGGGTATCGGGTTCCTCGAATTTGATGTAGTATTGTTGTTCTCAGCTTCACCGAGTGTTGTCGTGGCATTGCTCATTCAGGTCCTCAATCATTGTCGAGGCAACCTCTTGACTTTGAGGTTTTAGTTGTTCCTCACACATCGGAGAGATTTCTTTGT
>CM033724.1:3031210-3128589 GCA_019671005.1 Hibiscus mutabilis
TCATTTTCTTTGAAGAACTTGCGCCCCACATTCATGTCCGAAACGTTCGGACATACAGGTGGCAGACATAGGATCCTTTTTACTCTTCCTCCTGCCAGTGCTAATATGTACAATTTCTTCTAAAAAAATAATATTCCAAAGCAAGGAACAATGTGAAGGATATATGTAGAATCGTCCCCAAGCCACAAAATTTCTCTTTTCTCCCCTTTACTGTTAGAGAGAACACAATAACATCTTTTTATTGCTGAGAAAACTTACAAGACTTAATACCTGCATTGAGCTGGAATAATATTCTTTAGCAAGTGTTGCATTGCCTTTACATAACTTCATCCTCATCTTTCCCACGTGTAGTACATGAATAGATTCTGATGGATGATCTGCACCATTCATTTGGGTAACAACTACCTATAAAATATATATAAAAAGTAATGATAAATATTAGAAGCCAAAATAAAGGAATAAGTGGTTAAAATCTATACAAAAGGTATAATAAAATGCACATATGTTAGAAGCAATAACGAATTTTTAGAAGAAAAAAAAAACTAGCTAATGCGTGTAACATAGTCTCATATATCCTTCACATTAGCTAGTTTGATAGAGATTATTCACAGAACAATGCAATATAAGAACAATGTAACATTGCATCTTAAAAGTCAAGTTTAAGGTGGAAACTCATTTTGCTCTGGAGAATTAAAAAAGTTCGCTTACAGTAAAACTTTAACTAAATAAATTTTGAATCAATAGAAAGATACAACAATCAAATCCTATTTGAAGTACCCAAAACAAAGAAAAGGCTAACACTATTCTTATAGCCATCTAAGGTATATTGTTTTGAAGCAGGACAACGTACATTGAATTCAACATCATGTTTCCGCACAAGTGCCTCCACATAGTTCCCCAAACCAGCAGCTGCTCTCAATAACAAAGAACAAGAGTTACAAATCTCGATAAATAATGAGGTAAAATTTTCAACAAAAAAACCCAGCAAACCTGGATCAATAGCACCAGTAGTTGTTAATATGATTAGCTCGCCATCATAAATAATCTCAACCTGCAAGATTCGACCAACATCAAAAGGCTCTGGAGCATAAACTGATTTGTTGGCACCTGGATAAAGCAAGCAGATAAAAATATCAGATCCAAAAAGGAAAATGCTCGTTATATTGCCCATAAGAGTCTGGATTAGCATCTCGTCTCAATAATGCTTATTGTGTTAATGTTTTCTGTGTAGATTAACAAAATTATTATGTTATGGTAACCATTTGTACTCGGGTGTGAGCATCGGACACGGGTATGTATCCGAGATGAACGTGCTCAATTATTTTAAAACTTTCTCCAGGAGGGTCATATCCCTACACTCATATCCGAATATGCTTCTTTTCTAGCATCTAAATTGCATGAAATTAGAAGTATCGGGAAAATATCAAGCTGAAGTTGTAAATCTTTCATCAAAACAGACCTAAGCTGTTCATAAACAAAACGTCATAAAATCTTTCTTAGATGCACGACGGTTCTCAAAAGACTCATCTATATTGAGAGCTGTACATAAGGGCCAAGTCATAAACAAAAATATCAATCAAGTATCACATAATAGAAAAATCCAATCACCAACTTTATAGTCAAATTCTATATTCCCTGCCAGGGAAAAGAAGATGCAAAAACCATTTTCTATCTAAAGTAATTTTATAAAATCCAGAGGCTTAATAGACAATATAAACATAATATTCGAAAGTTCATGGAAAAGTTCAAGGAAATATAATAAACCTCAAGTCAGGTTACCTTAATAGGGATACTAATTCCACTGATTTTAATGAGACAAACCATTTGATTTTCAGTACCATAAGATAACATGCTATGCCATTAGATAATATTTGCATTTCAGACCGTCTAATGGAATACTTGAACATGGGTGATACTACTTAGCATGCATAACCTCCAACCTTAATAAATCAAAATTATATTTAAGGAATAGAATGTGTTAAAACAGATATTGGCTGATAAGTTATTTAAAAACTGTATGACAGGCAACAAGATTTCATCTTGTCAACTAACAATAACCAGCACAGTAAAGCAAAAGAAATACTATACAAGTTATGACACTTCTGTTTCTTTATCAAGAAAATCAGTTAGCCATGAATCTGACTTCAAAAGAAAAAAGTTTGCCAGGCATCAAACGCCACCTGTTCAGTAACCTTAAACATAGAGAGAGGAAAGAATCAAAGGCTATCTTTACCTGATATAAGCTCCTTTTTGCCACCTTCAGATGAAATACGGTACCACTGAATTGAACATTTGGAAAGCTCTGGAGCAATATCAGAACAAGGTTTAATCCGCAAATATGAACCTAAAACTTCAGCACCATCTAATTCGTACAAATTAGATAAATTTCCCCCGACTCTCTTGCTTCTTGCTAGCTGCAAAATCAGTAATGGAAAACAGAAGGTTAAAGCAGTCATTGATTAAAAAAAGAATGGAACACAATCACAAGCACCGGTCAATTCCGCACAAATGCCTATAAGAAACTAGAAAATAAATGTAAAAAAAGAGTTAAAATTAAAATCCTTCAGACCGGATACCAGTATAGTAGTAAAAAGTTAGGGAAAAAATGATAAGTACCACACTAGTTCTACTTAATCGGTATTTAAAATGGAATAACAATCTTATGAACTTAGGATACGACTACTTTATTATTATTATTTTCTTTTGGGAGGGGGGAATTTACTAGGGATGAAGTTCATTTGGATAGCACAAAACCTTACAATCATGTATATGGCATTTTGAAACAGATTGCTTAAGACTTCAAAAGGAAAATCAGGGTCATATCTAAGCTGTAGATGGTAAATTATTTTTGAACATTTAGTTCACAATACCTATGCTTCCCAGACCCCTCCCCACCCTAAGTTGTAGATGGTATACTATTCACTAATTCTGTCTTATTTTACATTTCTTATGAATGGAGGTAATAGACATTTGTTTGTCCATACATGTGAAATATGCATCAGAACCTCAAACATATGAAGGCCTCAATATGCTGAAACTAGAGAATTGCATATCAATGCATTATCACAAAGAGCATTGGCCTTCCTAAATT
This sequence comes from Hibiscus mutabilis, assembly GCA_019671005.1. Lineage (NCBI taxonomy): Eukaryota > Viridiplantae > Streptophyta > Magnoliopsida > Malvales > Malvaceae > Hibiscus > Hibiscus mutabilis. Next base: position 3,034,302 of record CM033724.1, read on the forward strand.
TTTAGTTCAGAATGTTCCTACAACAAAGAAAACACCAATACAAAAAAGAACTAGAAAATGAGAGAGAAATGGAAATTGTGTGGCTCAACATGGTACCAGAAAATAAAATAATTAAAAAATTACTTTGGAAGAACCAAGAAGAATATAAAAAATCTATGAACATTCATTCAACTAATGCAAATAGAACGGCTGGAAGAAACTGATGAACAAAATCCACATGATAAAAGGTAAAACCTCTTTCAGAAGAAGTAGAGAATGCTTAGACTTCTCCGCAAGTTGAATCCTTAATGCACGAAGCTCATGTTCCATATCCATAACCTGCAAAAAGTTATTGGTTTAACTCATCCATTATTTCAACTAAAGATGAAATGAAAAGGGTAAATCTAGCAGAAATGGAGCCAATTTGATTTGCCATGCTGCTCATGCAACAAAGCATTCGTACTTCAGAGGAGGCTTCTACATATATCAATATAATAGATTTGTTTATTGTGCAAACAGCCTCAATATTAAACATGCCTATCCATAGCTTGATTCAATTTGAAGCCAAAGACAAGCCATCTTTTAATTAGAGAGATCTATGGGAGAAACCAAACAAAAAAAATCTAAGAATGCAACACTTCAACACAAATCCTAATGAGCGTATACCCAAAGTTTACACTGAGAGTCTGCTCAGTCCCCATAAGTTAGACTCCAATATACATGCCAAATTCAAATTGCAGCATTTGACACTAGACATCCCACTCCATCGTTTCTTGACTCTGTGTCTAGAGGAGAACTCAGAAAAATAACCAAGTGGATGTTATAATAATGATTTTCATGTTTAGAAAAACAATATTCATTACCAGCAGGTCTATTCTTTTTTTTCCCATATAATTAATTGACTGGGGGCAATGGCAATAATATGACTTTTCATTTGGTAATCATATCTATAAAAACCATACTTGTTTCATTCTTTTCTTTTCTTTTTAAAGAATGGTGTCCATATTGTTGAAGCTTAAACATAATAGTTGGAGTTTGGACCACTTCCTATATGTTTAAGCATTTAGGACAACTGGTCACCTAATTTAACATGGTATTAAAGCCCACATGTGATCTTTTTTTCCTTCACAACCCCATATAGGGTTAATCACCCTTAGTGCGGTTGTCCACGTGTAGGCCCTTATTGAGCAACACATAAAGGGGAGTGTTATTTGGTGTTATATCACTTGTTGGGTTTCTTGTGGCCTTATATTAAAGTTGAGCCCCTCACCTATTGCTTGCCAATTGGTTTTAGGTTGGATGCTTAACAATCATACAAGCAAATTTTCTTTTTCTTTTGTTTCTTCACTTCAAGAGCAAGAGAGGATCATGGTCATATTAATATGTGCTTTTGGTAATCATATCTTTAAATGAAAACAGCTGCAGCAATAAAACCACTCAAATATTAGGGTACTTCACCTTACCCTAGACGAGCCCTAGATTTAAATTATATTTAAATAAAAGATATTACCATAAACCATGCACATGGTAATAAACGACTTATTATATTTGTTGTTTTTTTTCCAAATGTAATACATTATATTTGTATCTTTATAGATGCTTTTTTTTCATTAACAAAATCCAAAAGAATACTTAACAGATAAAAACCATTAATATTATTAGGGCTATGAAGCAGGGATTAAACAAGAAAACTCATCAGTCATCAACCCTCCTGACCTCCAGAGAGATTGATAAAAGTACTCCAAAAATGTTTTCCATCTTTAAAACACATCAGAGAAAATATATTCTAGCATCTTTGCACTTCATATAAGATTATGAGTTTGTGGGACTAAGAGATTGTGAATTACTACGGCAGCCACATATAACTTGCATCATGCACAAAAGTAAACCAATTTTCATGGTTAAAATAAATGAGCCAGCAGTATGTCATAAACCCAAAAGTGACTTAAAATATATTTTTTTTTGAATACTTATGAAAAAAATAATCAGTATCTGAGAGACACCTTGCTTGGTCGGTGCAGCATTTTGATCCGTCTAGCCTCTTGAACCTCCTTCATTAATTTTTCCACGTCCTGAAATCCATGGAAAATATTTGTTCACAAACAAAAAGACAAAAACAGAAGAAGAAAAAACATTGCCACATTAGAAAAATGCATAGCAGAAACTGCTATGATGATACCAATAGGCTTACAAGAAAACGGCATAATATGAAATTTGCATTAAGTGATAGCAAAATATATTCTCACAGTTAATGCAATGTGAACAGAGAGGAGTATAAGTATAAAGCTAGATTTATTTAGCAGATAGACCTTTAACAATGCAAAACCAACAAACCAACTTTAAAATTCAATAAACAGAATGTTAAAGAAAACAGAAACCTGTTTGCCTGAAGCTCGAGACACTTGTTCTCGCTCCTGAATGGCCTCTTCCACTCTCTGAACTGCTGCTCTAGCATTCTCAATTTCAGCACGAGCAAAAGCTCTTTCCTCATCGACAAGTTTCTTAGCATCTTCCGAAGCCTATTTGGAGACACAAGTATGCAAAGTAAATCAGTAACAGAAGAACTAGCATCTTATATGCATCGCAGTAGAAAAAGAATGAAGCAAATAATTCAAGGTCCCAGGCAAAGCATGTTTAGATAATCCCAGATGATAACAGAGCAGCCTTCTTCTAAAATAATAGAGGTAGTTCAGGTTCGAGGTTTTCTTTTCTTTATCTAATTCTCAAAACACATATCTAGAAAGTAAACAAGTTAGGTGAGTTAATTTCTTACATGAAACTATATTTGAATAACTTAAACTGAAAAGCAAAAGCCAAACAACCAAATTTAGGAGAGAAAATATTCAAGTTAAGGTGAGGATCATAAAGAATAGATGAAATAATAAGTTAAGGTGAACTGTTTAAATGCATAGCAAGCTCAACATTTTCTAAACTATTATTTTTATTCAAAATTTCAATAGGATATCCTCACACTCCATATCCAGATATAAATTCGATAACTTGCGAGAGCCATAATTTAACTAATATCATCCCAGCCAAAAGGATCAGTAAGTCAACATAAAAAAGCCATTCTTCCACTAAACTATAATAACTAACTAAAAGGTGTCATACTTATTCATTATTCAGGTAAATTTCTCTACATGGGTACTTCTAACATGAAATACTGAAAGCTCAAGAGAAAGACTAATAAATCACTGGCTTTGTGAGACGATACATTTATATTTTCTAAATGTTGATTAAAACATCTCTTTCCAAAAACACACTTATGAAGCACATAATGGATATGTAACAAATAATGCATTTGATTGTTAAGCATTTTTCGATACATTGATGCTACACTTATACTTTGCTGAACAAATTAATATGAAATAAGTAAAAAGGATTGCACATCATCCATCATTTATCACAGTTTTATTACCTGCTTCAGGAAAGTTGCTAGTTTCTTCACTTCTGTCTTTTCTTGAATCAACTCTCCTTCTCTTTGAGTAAGTTGAACCGCCAGAGCTTCCACCTGGGGAAGTAACCATAACTCAAAGATCATTATTGCCTTACTTAAAAGATTTCAGACAATATACATTAACTAAGAAACCAAATAGATAGTTTCAGTATTAGATGAACCACACAAAGGAGAAAATATATAATCAGGGATTAAAAGAGAAAATCTCAAGCATTGAGGGATTTTTTTCTTTTTTTAATTATATCCATTTTTACAACCCAAGAGTTTGAGAAAGAAACACATTCTAAATGCTGATATATTCAAATGAGATTAACAGTTTTCTCCTATAAAAGAAGTTGGCTTAATATCTAACTATACTACAGATGATGACTGTAAAATTTACAACACTTTCCATGCTATTTCTAAACCCAAATCCTTCTTCAATTAATAGAAGGCTCCAATGGGTATATCATATCACATTTAAGTGTAAATTAAACTCCAGATCTAGTGCTTTTTCAAATAATTACAATGGGCAAAAATGTTTGGAACAATGTTGAGACAAATGATAATAGCATTCTTGAGCATAACAACTGAAGCAACAAATCAGCAATCACACCCTTAAAGTTACAGCATTTTCTTCCTAAAATTTCACCATGAACATTATTCCTATGCACCAAGACTAATAGCGAAGTTTTATTAAAGTAAAAGTAAGCAATGCATTTTAAATATGGACTATATTATTTGATACATTGCCAGTGGGAAAAAATCCACTGGCAATGTACCTGATAATAATAATTTTAAATATTAGCATATAACTTTCAAAACTATCATATATAGGACTGGCACATCACTGATGGATCACAATTCAATGATAGAACAACAAAACGTAGAACACTAACCATGGCAATAGCTTCCTTTACATCATCCTTGTTTCTTCCAGCCACGCGCCCTTTTAAAGATTCCAGGGCATCCCTAAGCTTCTTCAAAAGGACATGTTTTTCCAGTGAAGCTGCCTCTCTAAGTCTAGCCTGAATCCATTAAATAACTATAGTTTGTTCACATGACAATCTGTACAGATTAAAATTTAATAATAGTTCCAATGCTTCTCAACTGTTAACAGAAACAACAGACAGAGAAAAGAATCACTTGCATCAACAGACTACACAAAGACCCAAACTAGTTCTTCAAGCCAGAGATACTCCAAGGTGCATAAACAAAACATAAGAACCCATAAACCAAAATTGATCATCCAACTGACCTTATTGTCATTCAAACAGAACACTGAGCTAACATTTTGTCATTAGATCTAAGCACAAACCAACTTAAAAGTAGTTTCCAACAACCTATCTCAAATTCCATGGATTCTTCATAAGGCAAAAATAAGTCGATATAAAAAGGTAGAAAACTTAAACAAATGTCTTTAAAAATATATCCAAGAAAACTGCAACAAATAAATTAAATTTGAAAGAATTTGACCTCTTCAGACAACTTAGCAGCAGCAGCTAACCCCTTCTCAAATTTATTAGCAAGGTCACGAACAGAGAGGCGATTCTGCTGGTCCAACAACAATGCAGTCTCCCGTGCAACAACCTCCTTCATCGACAAAACTTTAGGATCTCCTCTGGCATTCACAATCTGATTATTTGCCCCAATTTTGTAATTGGGAAAACGACTCGAAGCAAATATTACATCAGCTGATACAGCTGGAAGTGCTTCCTTTTGCACAGTATCACCAAAATTCCTACCTACCCTCGTCATTGTTCTGTAACTACACTCTGTTAGATCACCAACAAAAAAGGGATTTTAAATTAGTAATAAGAGAATTGAAAATTCATTATGAAAAATAAACTTTTTAACAGCTTAAACTAAAATGTAGATCACTATTAGCCAACCTAAATTAATTTAGTGAAGTAAAATAATTATCTAATTAGTTAGTACTAAACATCTAACTCAACAAACCAATTTTACTCGGATAATTTGAAGTTTGGTAACTAAGCATAAATAAAAGACATTAATGTTTCCATTATGCTTCCTAACATAAACAAAATGATAGAAATTATAGATCAATTAAAAAAAATAACTCAGAAAATTCTCTGAACTCTAACCAAACCAAACCAAAGCGCCACATTAAACACGTGCACAGCAGGGGGGAAGAGGAACCAAAAAACTAAAAACAAGATCATGAATAGTTCTAATGAAACCCTAATTCAAGAAAAAAGTTTAATAACAAATGGGAAAAAGAAAAGGAAATTGGAACTTACAGATCATGAAAAAATTGAAAAGGAAAAGGAAAATTCAGCAGCAGAATTAGATTGTTGGATCAGCTAACATGAAACGGAAGTGAATGTTTAGGATTTTGCAGAGAAAATTATATAAATAGTTGACGAGGAAAAGAAAATTAAAGAGAATATGCAATGAAGGGGGACTGAGGAAACTGAAGTCTTTTCTTAATGCTGGTTCTGCTTTTTTGAAATGGTAAAGGCAAATACATTGAAGAAAATAGGAGCGAAAAGACAAACCCGCCCTCCCTTTTTCTATGGATTATTTTATTTACTTTATGAATTCCAATATTTTTTAAATAAAATATTTAAATTAGGGTAACTATACTATGTACGGGTAAAAAAAATTTATTTACACAAGTAATTTTAGGGGTTAGATATTTAATTTAGATGTTTAGGTTTATGTGCTGGAATTTAAGGATTGTGATTTGAATTTAGAATTTATAGGTTAAAATCTAAACCCCTAACATATTACCATGTACCCTAAACACTAACCTCTAAGCCCTAAATTCTAAGTCTAAACTCTTAATTAAATTTCTAACCCAAAATTGGGCTCTTGTGAAAACAAAAAGTTTCTACTGCCAATGCATGAATATTTTCCTTTTAAATTATCTTAATTTCACAAATAATAAATAATTGTGTTTAAACACATTTGTAACTAATTTAAGGGTTTTATATAATTATCAGTATTTAATTTATTAATCAATTAATATTGACGAATATTACAAATGTTTATTTATAAAAATGACTCTCAATATAGTTTATTCCGATTACAAAGTTAAAGATTCGGATTTTTTATCTCATAAACTTGTTATTCTTTTTTGATGAAATATTTTAAATTCGTTAATGGGTGTGTACAATGAGAAGACGAAGTGAATTCTACGCTTAAGCATAGGAATTTAAAACTCCTTTTTCATGGACCCGCGGGAGTATGATAATTGACAACAGTGGGAATGAGTATGTATGACCCATCATCATCGATTACTGTTCTTTTTTCTTTCTAGAATCAAAATGAAAGTTGAAAATTTCTGGCAAACTACGGCTTTGCAGCCAGGCCCAATAAGAACCATTTTTTTATGCCAAACTTCATCTACCATGACTGCTCTGCAACATTTGTGTCTTAAATCCCCATAACATGTGCATGCCATATGGACAGAAAACCATGTCCATGAATGAAGAGAACCTAAAGAACAGTGACGAAGCTACAGAAAGGATTGGGGTTATGGCTTTCTAATTTTCTATATTAAAAAATTTAGGGTAAATTATACCAGTAGTCACCGAACTATGATTTCTTTTTTATTTTGGTCGTCGAACTATTTTTTGATAAAAACATTACTAACGTTATGTTTCTTTCCTATTTTGGTCACCGAACTATTTTTTTAGCAAAAACATCACTAACGTTATGTTTCTTTCCTATTTTGGTCACCGGCTGTTAAAAATTTAACGGTTTTATTGACGTGAAATTTTATTTTTTAATTATTCATGTCATTTATTCTTTCTCCCCGTAAGCAATATATGTTATTTTATAATATTTTATTCAAATTAACAGGATGGTAACACGTGTCACTGCCTATTAGTGGAATAAAAGGAATGAAAAATCAAGCATCTTATGCAGTCAGAGAGATTCGACTAATAGGCAGTTACACTTGTCACCATCCTATTAAGCAGTTACACGTGTCACCTTCTCTATGGTTGCATAAGGGGCTTGATTTTTCATTTATTTTATTCCACTAATAAGCAGTGACACGTGTCACCATCTTGTTAGTTTGAATAAAAATATTATAAAATAACATATATTGCTTACGATGAGAGAGAATAAATGACATGGAAAATTTTAAAAAATAAAATAAGATTCCACGTCAGCAAAACCGTTAAGTTTTTAATAGCCGGTGACCAAAATAGGAAGGAAACATAACGTTAGTGATTTTTTGCCAAAAAAAATAATTCGATGACCAAAATAAGAAAGAAACCATAGTTCGGTGACTACTGATGTAGTTTACCCAAATTTAATGTATTTAGACCCCAATTCTTAACTCTTTAAACTCTATCTCTATTTTTTATAATTAATTATATTTTGCCCTTTAATTTTAATTCCCGACTCTGTTCCTGCTAAAGGAAAGGGCTTAAGAAACGTTAACTATACCATCCCTTGGAAAAAAGATGGTGGCCCCTTGCACTGCCTAACCATCCAATAGCCTCTTGTTTCCATGTTAAGATCATGTGCTGATGGATGTTGGATCGGTTCCTATCACAAAAGCTCTCTTCGGTCCGGTAGAAGGCCATGAAAAGATTAATTTCGACTCAAACTTATAAATCAATCTACTAATTATTCAAAAAATTTAAACTATTTAAGTTATTCAAATATCATTTTATAACTGTTATAAAATTTTATTTGATATTTTTCAAATCATGATTATGAAAATGCAAAACTTTGATTATCTAACCTAAACTAATGTAAGATTATGCAAACGTTGGATATAAAGATTTTGCCAATCAATCTCAAAAGATAATCGATACCCAATGTTTTGACTTGGTAACATTTAGAGGAAAAAATAAGCAGGGACATGAGTAGGACTATAAACAAACCAAACGTTCAGCGAGTCGTTTAACGGAAAGTTCGTTTATTAATAAACGAATATTAACAAAATTTTATGTTCGTTTAATTAAATGAACGAACATAAACAAAAGGGCTCGTTCGTTCATTTACATTCGTGAACACTTGATAATCCATTCATTTATGTTTGTTTAAATTTATTTACATATATCCATTTATATTTATTATTTTTCATAAGTATTATATTTTTAAAAAAATTAAATTTATTTACATATGTTCGCTCGTTTATATTCATTTAAATTTATTCACATATGTCATTTTATGTTCATTCAATTGTGTTCGCTTACATTCGTTTATCATTTTAACAAACGAATACGAACAAACTACATTCATTAACAAACGAACACGAATAAGCTACATTCTTTAACAAACAAACACAAACAAGAAATTATGTTCGTTTAGTTATTCATGTTTATTTATTTGTTCGATTAAAATTAAACGAATGAACATAAACATACCCTCGTTCGTTTACAGGCCTAGACATGAGATTTCAGATCTGTATCAGTTGGTCCATCTCTTCAACAGTTCTATTTTACCATCAAATTACAGACAAAAAGGCAAGTCTTACACCTTCAATGCCCAGCCTTATGAATCTGAGAACATTGTAAGCATTTAATTCGTACTATTATGAAAACTATTTTCAACTTCCAAAGTAAATTAAGGATCCTGGCAGATAAACTAAAATCTCAAACCGCTAAAGTAACAAATAATGCATCTAATTCATTCTCCTGATTAGCTCGTTGATGTAGTTCTCACGGTTGCCAGCATCTCCTCCTTCAACATAGTGGTTTATCTTCTTCTTCATGCCTCCCAATGGTGCCTTTAGCTGAAATGGCCAGAGAAAGTTGTTGGCCTCCTTAAAATGAGGCCCCACAGTCATGATCTCATGGATAAGATCTTCCACACAGATGATGCCGAATTTGCCCAAAGCCTGTGACCGGTACAAAAACAATGGTGCTGACTAAATGTTTGGCGACAACCTGAAACTAAACTCTGTAAGTGAAACGTTACAGACCTGCTCGACGATAGCATTGTCGGTCAAGGCAATTCTCTGCTTGTTCAACTTCCCAAAACCTTTTTTGTATATCAATTCCCTCACGCTCTTGAGATTAGGGTACCTAGATGCAAGCATCGGTGAGAAATAAGTGTCATGGAAAGTATAATAAAACTATTAAAACAGCAACAAGCAGAAAAACCAAATGATACCCGTAAGTCACATATGGTTCAACCAGGTGAAGCATGTTCATTGTTGCCTTGTTCACCTTGAGAAAAACACCATTGAAAATCTGCAATCCATTGAAGTAAACACTACGAATTAGATTTTATTTACAAATTAGAAGAAAATGTTGATGGTCTCTAATAAACTAACGGAAGTATCACTACAGTGTTAGAAAGACTCGTTTTTAACATGAAGAAACAGCATCCAACCAAAACATACAAGTTTGACAGCAAGTTTTCCAACGCTAGGAAGCTGGGTCTAGGACATTAATTTCGGTTTTAAGTTAACCCATATCAAAATGAACAAACCACCTAAAATTTCTACAACTTGAAACCATACAGAACACGATAAAAAACACACTTCCGTTTAATTTGGACAAAAACCTCAAACAAATCATCGCATATCAAAGCGGCAAAGTTATTTCAACCAGATATAATTATACACATTGCCCCTCAAAGGGAAATTCACTTCATGCACAGTACACATACACCAAGGGAAAAGTGGGGAATCGATTCTCGTAACCCGGAATTTTAGCTTTGGAAAAGATAAGGTAAGTTACCTGTCTCAAACGCAAGAGCTGCAAGATCTTTCTCGTCCTTGGGTGCATGGCATTGATACTGAAAACATTCACAAAATGTTACCATTTAGAATTTAGAGTCTTAAATCGATGAAATGCACAATAATCACATACCCTCGGATTCGAACAACAAACAAAAGCCTAGCTTCTGGATCAACATAAAACCCTCCTTTCAACTTTGCTTCTCGCTTCATTTGAATCAACTCCTTTTCCTAAGAATCATACACCACACAACACAAGTTAGAGGCGTTTAAAATTTGATTAAAAAAACAAAGTACAGAAATTCTGAACACAACAGAACACTTACCTGAGCCTCATACTCCTTTGCGTACTGTTTAGCTCTAGAGAAAATAAGCTTGCGGTTCTCGACTTTCTTCTTCTTTGCAGCTTCAAGCTCCTTCTTTTTGGCAAACTCCCATTCTTCATTTCTCTTATTCTTCTTCAAGAGTGACTCGGGAATCGCAGTTTTAACTTCCTCACCCATCTCTAATCAAAATTATATCAAACCAAAACCAATCAGGAAACAAATTCCAGATATTTAATAATCCTAGAATAAGGCGCCATTCCAGTCTTTTGAGCTAATGTTAGCTTAGCAAAATTTGTTACTGACTAAAGACTACAGAATATAAGTAAGATGAAAGATCCATTTTTCTGTTCAAATAAGCAATTATATAAAATAAGTGGAGATCTAAATTCAAAAGAACAGAAAAATAATCAGTAAAAAAACAGATTTCTTACCTTAGTTGGATGCGGCTGATGGAAATGTTTGTAGGGTTTGCTGCAAAAATGAAGAAAATAAGAGAATAGAAGGGAAACTGGAAATGATAAATAGGGTTTTGTTAGGTTTTTGATGACTGAACGAACGGCTGGGATTCTTTTTCACCATTTTTAGGAACAACTCAGATCGGGTTTTGCCCAGACGGGCCCATATCCGGAAGAGGTCAAAAAACTAAGAAAAAAATAATGTGGATCAAATTTCAGGATATTTGAACCCGACGTGAATCCAACACGCAACCTTCTGATCTAGAGTCAGACGCGCTACCATTGCGCCACGGATCCGATTGTTATCCAGGATAAGTGACAAATTAGATATTGACGCATATATCTAATTGAAAAATAATAGTTACCCAATTGCATGCTGAAGTGAAGTTCAGGTACTAAAATGTGTATTTACCCTTTTAGAAAAAAAAATTCCGGAAAGAAACAATACAGCCGCAACTAAGGCGAAGGCGGATGATATTTTTTCCCCTACGAGTCCTCTTTTGATTTAGTGTCTTGTGTTGAAAGAAAAAAGAGGAGGAAAAATGGCGGAATCATCATCGGCGCCGGCGGCAACAGCAAAATCGGATGCGGAGACTGAAGAATTGCTGGATCGAATGTTGACTAGGCTAGCTCTTTGCGATGACACCAAACTCCAAGCCTTGCTTTCCAAACTTCTCCCTCTCGCGATTTCCTCTCTTTCTTCCTCATCTCAACTTGTACGCAACAAGGTTCGGTTATCCTCCCTTCTTTAATCTTTTTGTTTCTCATGTTTAAACTCTCGTTTAAGTTTTTAATAAGTTTTTCTTTTTAGTAATTTGATACTTGTAATTGTATGAAAAATACTGAATATGTTTTTTTTAATAAAATTAAGTTTTATGACGTTGTGAAATTTATTAGCATAAAGTATGGCTGAGTAATCAATCTTGTGGTGAGTCCAACTGATAGTTGTGTACACGTCTTCGCCAGATACATGCTTTGCTTTTCAATAGCATTCCTTTGATTCAATTAGACCTGGCATTTTTGTAACATAGATTCACCGGGCATCTACTGTTTGATGCGCATTCTTTGTCAATGTTTGTTTTATGTTACTTTAATCTGCCTTTGCCTGATATTTTAAGTTTCATCTTCTGCTGCATCTCAAATTCACGGTGTAAAAGGTACATTATTATTATTTTGAATGACACTGTGACTTTTGCTTTGTCATTTTAGGTTCTTGAGATCTTGAGTCATGTCAACAAGAGAGTGAAACATGAGCCTGAGATTGGTTTACCATTGACAGAATTGTGGACAATGTATACGGAAGCTGCTAATCCAATGGTTAGGAATTTCTGCATTGTTTATATCGAAATGGCATTTGAACGTGCTCCTTTAAAGGTGTGTTCCACATTGTCTCCTGTTCAAAATCTCATTTTGGTAATTAATATTATGTTTTTGGTTTGGTGCTAGAGCTTGAAAGTTATAGCATTTTCACCAAAATCTTTGCTTTTGTTACAGGAGAAAGAAAGCATGTCTCCTGTGATTGTGGTAAATATTTCAAAACTTCCTCAACAACACCAAGATATTCTCATGAGGATTGCTACTAAGGTATACGCAAATGATTAGGAGATTTCTATTCTTCTTGCATCTTTTGTTAACATTTGAATGGCTGAACTGACAAATTAGAATTTAAAACCCAATCTTTACATCATTGTGGAGCCTAACGTTCAATTTTGTCCAATCAAAAAGACAGACTCAGCTGTTTCAAATGAGCGAAATGTATAATAGGTTTAGTTGACTTTATTAAACCCAGTCTCGTGGTTGAGAGTTAATCTACCCACATACTTCTCTCTTTTTATCTGATCACTTGTTCCCTCAAAATCTCAATAGTTGTGGAATGCATGCTCATAAAAGCTTACACAACTTTATACCCATACATATTATCGTTGTTCTTTTCTATGTTTCAGGTTATTGGTGAATGTTATGCAAGCCGAGTTGACAATGAGATGGCTGCTAAGTATAAAGTAGTGAATGATTCTCACGACAGGGATTTATTTCTTGAGTTTTGCCTTCACACAATTTTGTACCAACCGCCAGCACAAGGGTTTGAACTCTTTTTAACAGTGGGATACTATAATCAGATGCCTTTCATATTCATTTCTAAGGTTTCTAAACTTTTGGTTTTTTCTTTGCAGAGGAGGAAGCCCACCAGGGCTTTCCATTGCTCAAGCAAACCGTGTTGCAGGGAAGGTTCCATTGAAAGGTGATATGCTTTTAACAAGAAAGGTGAGTTGAAAATTATCTTGTTTCTTGACACTGATTACATTTTTCTATAGGTCACTTGACCAATAGTTACTTCCGAGTATGGTATAATTTGTATAAGTTTCTTTGGTTATCTGAAAACAGTTGGGGATCTTGAATGTTGTTGAAGCTATGGAGCTGTCTCCCAAACTTGTTTATCCTTTATATTTGGCTGCTAGTGCAGATAGGTATGTAATTTCCCTGTTTATATTAAATCTATAAGTATATTGTCATGAATAGTCCCTTTAGTATCCCCTCCTTTATTTTTATTTTTTGCAATCTGGTTTCTGTATTTTGAAAAAAATGTTGAAGGTATACTATCCTTCTTTGAATCTAATATCTAGTTCAACACCATCAAATAACATGTATGTTGTGGCTGTCATCCAGCAATAAGATGACACCCTGGCTGCCCAACTGCTGCTGCCAGCTCCCTTCCCCCTTCCTCTCATGTTTCTCCCCCTTCTTCAATTAATTTCTTCTTTTTTATGTTTTAAAAATTCTGAAATTATTATTTTAAATATCTATTTAGAATTAATGCCACATGTGCATTTTGCTATGACATGGCAAGGTGACCTAGTAAAAATATGATCACATGATTTGTCATTCGTCGTTGGCACATGGTTTCATATTAAAAGTACTATAATGGACATTATTAAAGTAAAGCGTAAAGGTTCTGCTTTGAACGACTATTCTTGACATTATCCCAAATTAGATTTACTGTTTTTCCTTACTATAATGATTTATTTGTGGTTGGTTTGTTAAGTCAAGAGCCTGTTGTCAAGCGAGGAGAGGAGCTCATAAAAAGAAAGGCTTCTGGTGCTAATTTAGATGATTCGAGGTTGATTAACAGACTGTTTCTACTTTTTACTGGTATGAAGTGATTCTCTTATTCTTTGCTAAAATTTTTGGCTTAAATGTTCCGTGTGTTTGGAGATGCTTAGTTTTTATACAATGGCTTGATAAAACAAATGTATCGAATTAATCTTTCTATTTTTTTGCATGCTGGTGGAAGATTTTGGTAACACAACTTATTTGCTCTTTTTCAAGGTACTACAGGTGCAGAAAATACTGCTATGGATTCAAGGGTCATTCCTGGAAATGCTACCTTGAAAGTGAAACTGATGGCTGTATTTTGTCGGTCCATCACAGCAGCAAATAGTTTCCCTTCCACCTTGCAGTGCATTTTTGACTGCATATATGGTACATGCCATATTCTTTTTTCCTGCTGTGTGAGTAGCAAAACTTAAAATGAAGTATAACATGCCATGACTGAAAATGATATTCCAGCTTTGTGAAGGGGACCAAGGAGGAAGTTACTTTGCATACTAGATCTAGCTCAACTATTCATAAAATTTAGAAACAAAAACTTGTTTTAATGGTGACGGGAAGTTTGGGTTTAATAGGAATAAGCTCTATTCTGAGAAGATTAAGCCCAAAGCCTTATCTAACATAGCCATCAAGCTGTCTGTCATAGCACAAGTAAAGAACTAAAAGGGCAAGGTAATAAAGGGCTGCCAAAGGAGTTAGTTCTTCTTAGGCTCTAAACTTACCATTAATAGTGTAAATCTTGCTTCCTCATGAGTTCTCTTAATATTGATGGTAATTCATTCTGATCTTCTGTCGAGGGTGCCATGATCTATTAAAATCTTAAATGAGTTTGCACGCAACCGACTTGATCAACTCCATGTAGGATATGAACCTGCTATCAGTCTTCTTCAACCATCAAATAATATGTTTTAAAATTGCAAAATAGCACTGATAGTTTGGTGCCATAAATGCCCTTTTTAACTTTTCAGGAAATTTTTGTCTTGCCATTTGAAAGCTAGATGTATTTTCACTTGGATCCAACTTCCTCTTAACAAGATATAGACTGATGCTGATCAACGTTTTCTCTTCACCTTTTCAATGCTATAAATAAAGTATCATTTGATGGTCCTAATACTGAATTAGACTCTCTATAACTAAAAAAACTGATAAGTTTATGTATTGGAGAATTAGGAGCCTAATTACTTTTGAAGAAGCACATTGTTTATTGCATTTCCAAATATTACTCCTCATTCACTTGTGCCTAAAGTAACATAGCATTTGTTTCTCTTCACCTTTTCAATGCTATAAATAAAGTATCATTTGATGGTCCTAATACTGAATTAGACTCTCTATAACTAAAAAACTGATAAGTTTATGTATTGGAGAATTAGGAGCCTAATTACTTTTGAAGAAGCACGTTGTTTATTGCATTTCCAAATATTACTCCTCATTCACTTGTGCCTAAAGTAACATAGCATTTGTTTCCTTAGGTTTTTGACATTTGTAAGCAATAAACTGATGTTTGATTGGAAAATCTAGCTCAAGATACTCTCCAAACATATCACAATAGGTTTATACTTTTTGCCAAAAAAATACCTTAGGACTGGGGAAGTTTTTGGATTTTGCATGGTACTTGAATTCAAACCTTAGACAGTAAAAGCCTACATTTGAATAGCGGCATCTTAGAAATTTTCTGCTAATACTACGGGGATGCAATGATAAAGATTATAGGGACAATTACAAATGGACAGAAATCCTTAAAGCGAATGGTCTTGTTTGAGAACCATTGTAACACTTCAAAGGAGATCCAGACAATAACATAAAATTTATCTAAATATCTAAAAAAGCAAACTAAAAAATTGTTACATATCCGTTTATATAGTTCACATAATAGTCATCCTAGTTTATTTGAATTTAAATTTTAATAATAAACAGAAGCATACCTTAATAATAAAAATGGATGCTAGTCGCCTGCTAAAAAGGTCCCAGTCGCCATTGACATAATAAAATTTCCCTTATTGCACTAGTTGTGCTTTTCTTCTAAACGGTGAATGCTGAAAACTGTTATCACCAAACTTGGAGATCATACGCGGAGCAACACTTTTGATAGACAAAAGTGATGGTTTTTCTGCGGTAAAAATGTAAAATTATATCTGCTGGTGTCCTTTTACGTAACTGTTGACACCTAATTATTCTTATTGCAAATGAGTTCTCTTGATACTTAATTCGTTCACTTACTGCATGTTGAGCTGATGGGTTTACGTTCTGTTTGCTGATTTTTTCATTTGCATGTTGAATTTTTTTAATCTCATAGGAAGCGCTACTACTTCAAGGCTGAAGCAATTGGGAATGGAATTTACTGTCTGGGTCTTCAAACATGTAAGCACCATTTTAGTTTCTCTCTTTTTAATTTTCAATTCTTGAGAACTTTTTTATTTGTTTACCCTGTGAGGTAAATGAAAGGTATGCTGTTACGGGTTATTTTTGTAGTCAATATTATTTTTTGTATTAATTGTCGTATTATTATTAGTTTATTAGTATTTTATTAGGATAAGCTAGTATTTAATCAGGAGTCAGCTTATTATTATTAAGATCATATTTATTAGTATTTTAGAAGCCTTCATTAAGTGGGAGTGCTTGCTTACTAGGTCTTCTACTTTCACAATCTATGTACCTCTATTTAAAGAGGTTTATACAGAAGTCGATTTTTTGTAAAAAACCCTACGAGATTTAAGATTCTCTCTAACAAGTCTAAGGTCTGGAATTCCCTTCCATGAGTTCCGCTATTAATTGAATCACACACGATCGTTACAATTTGATACGATCATAACATTTGGTATTCAGAACCAACGATCCTCGACAATGGCAAAACATTGGTCGGTAGGAGAGGCAAGCAGGAATACTCAAGAAATTGAAGCAGATATTTTATGACACTATTGCTGAAGCCAAAACCCAATTCTTAGATCCCCTACATGAAGTAAGGGATAAAATAATTTGTGTTAAACAAGCTAGTGACTCCAAGTCTGATAAGAAGGTAGATCCTTTACCTGAACAAAATCAAACCATGTTGGCCTCTTCTAAAGTCTTTTCCTTGTCCCCTGCATGAAACCCTTCTAAACCTTTATCAACAAAAATTGTGGCAGACGCAACCAACTTCACTTCTCTTATTCATGCACCCCTCTTATACTCAAATCCGACAATCCAACCTTTTCTTTAAACAATTAAACCCGATCCAAAAAAACCTCAACTTTATATTGGAGTAAAAAAATTAATAGTTCTAAACTTGATGGGGTCCTTGTGAAGATTGTGACTGCTGATAAGAAGTTTGGAGATATTTATTCAATGGTGCTACTCAATGGGAATGAGTTTGTGAAGGTCAAAGACCTCTATCGATTTCGACTATTGGTGATGGAAGGGACCTTTCATCAAGTTGATCCTGACTTTGATCTTGAAGACAACCTCTTTTTCCGGGAGGGGAGTAATGTTATGGGTTGTTTCTGTAGTCAATATTATCATTCATGTTAATTATCTTACCATTATTAGTTTATCAGTTTATTAGTATTTTGTTTGGAGAAGCAAATGTTTTAATTAGGAGTCAGTTTATTATTATTATGATCCTATTGATTAGTATTTTAGAAATTAGAAGCCTGCCTCAAGTGGGATTTCTTGCTCAGTAGGTCTTCTACTTTCACAAGTCATGTAACCTCTATTTAAAGAGTCTTATTATGATCAATAAAAAAGTTAGAATTAAAAAAAAAACCTACGGGGTTTAAAATTCTCTCTAATGAGTCTTTTTGACGAGTTCCACTATCAACTAAATCACGCGATCGTAACAATTTGACATGATCTTAACATATGCTGCAGGAAAAGAAGTTCAAAAAAGGGAGTTTGTCTTTTAAGGTTTAGTTCTAGGTTTAATAGATGAAACACCTTGAAAAGGTTAACATTAGCGGAAAAAATCCATGCTGGAATTAAGAATATAAGAGAGAAATTGCTGAAATCCTGAATGGCATTAAAAATAACTGGGTTTTGGTTTTTATTTACAAAGAATGTTTTCAAGATGTAAATAAAGGGTTTTGAGGTAGTAGCAAGACATGGGATGAAATTTGGAGTGTAATGTCTGGATCCCTTAAATTTCAGTTATCACGTGAATTCCCTATGCATCAATCATGTGTGTAATTTGTTTTCACTAGAAGTCACTTTTAAAGTAGCAACTTAGCTTCTAAGAAAGCTTATTTGCTTCATTTGGTCTTATACTGTCAAAGGTTCTAGGCATGGATAAAAGAACATGTTTTCGAGGCATGGGTGAGTGGGGGTGGGGACAAATCTTGCAGTCTACCCTGAACTTCGGTTGGGTTGAACTAGTTTCTTTTATCTGGTGACACAGTTATCTATACTTGTTTTGTTTTTTGCTGCAAAGGGCTGCTGTGATTCCTAGGAAAATCTGCATGAGAGAAAAGAAAAGTTGCTTAGTAGCATCTTTTAATTATTGTCAACCATTTTCTATATTTATTTGTCTTGATTATCATTCTCATTCTGTGTTTGGTTTTCTCTTTTCCTTAAAAAACTTTATTTTCATTTTTATTGTTTCCTTTTTGTCATTTTCTTTTCCATTTCTGCAGTCAAAACTTGATCAACTGAAACTTATGGGCCCTCTCATTCTGAATGGGATTGTGAAGTTGCTTGATAATTACTCAGGTTCAGAATCAGGTGATCTGTTTGAATAGCTTCCTGAACTTCATTTTTACACAATTATTTCAATTATGATATTTTGAATCTTCTAAAATTACTTTAATATATTTCATTCACCCAGATTCAGTTGGAAGAGACACCATAACCTTCTCTTTTCAAGCAATAGGCTTGCTTGCACAGCGCCTGCCACAACTTTTCAGGTCTTTTATTTGCCTATTCTCATGATTAGTAGTTCCATTCTCATGCTCTGATTGATTAATCTGATTGCATTTTGCTCTCACTACAGGGACAAAATTGAAATGGCTACTCGTCTATTTCACGCATTGAAAGTAGAGTCCCAATCTCTTCGTTTTATTATCCAAGAAGCGACAAATTCGCTTGCTGTTGCCTACATGGTATACAAACTTCACCTATATTCTCTAGCTGTTCATTCAAAGTCACTTGTTTTGTGTGCATAGTTATAGAGAACTGTACTTGTCTAATTGTTTCCTAATTGCTATAAAGCTAATCACACTGGGTGATAGAATATCTGTAGGTTAATCGTAAAAATACCCCTGGGCATATGTGTAGCCTTTCCCTACAATTTTCAAAAGTTCACGTGCCCTCCTGCTTTTGCTATATTGTATAAACATGTTTTTTTCTCAGACTTCATGAGAATTTTTTCCTTTTATTATGGACGTGCCGGGAGAAAGTCCATATATGGTAGAAGATCTACTCTTGTTTTAAATAGTTTTTGGATATATTTCTGTATTGCTACTTATTATTGTTTGCCATGTTCAGTACCATGCTTAATAACAATTAAGCAGCACTATTCTTATTCAAAAATCATAAAGTAATCTGCCTTTTCCCCCAGGGGCAAGTTTAATTTAATTTCTTAAGAGGTAAACTGGATTTGAAATCCTCTTTTCTATTTACTTTTTAGAAATGGTTCTCTTTATGTGTGTGTGTAACTACTCTAGTCTCTTCGTTGATCTGTCTTTGATGACTGTGAGACTTGTTATTCGATATATATTGCTGCCTCTTTTTATATGATATTATGAGCTATGATGCTAAATTGATAGTTTTTTAATACAATTCAATTTTCTATCAAAAAGCGATAATTACTTGTACAAAATAATTATTTTGAACTGTTGAGTTAACATGCAAGGCTTTCAAGCTTGATATTTTGTAGATGTCCAATCCTTCCAAACTTTAATATTGAGGCCTTTATACTGTTTTTATGAGCATCAGGGAGCTTCAGCTGCTGTCCTAACAGAATTGGAGACACTACTGCTGAATAATTGTCAAGTGGTATTAGACTTCTACAACTCTACTTTCCTGTTTGTTGACTTGTCTCCATTCTACTTGAAAATTTGTTTTTTTTTGTCGCATTAGCATTGATTTGCCAACTCAGGGCTCCTAAACTTTATTTTGACTACCAGGAACAAAGTGAAGCTCGATTTTGTGCTTTAAGGTGGGCAACATCTGTGTTTGATTCACAACATTGCCCTAGTCGATTTATTTGCATGCTTGGAGCAGCTGACTCTAGGTTGGATATAAGGTAACTGATTTTTTCTTTATGCTTATGGTGGAATAAAAAACACCTGTTGTCTTTTGCATCTGTATTCTGTATCCAAAGGTGGACGTGGACTCTTTGTACTTGTTCATTGTTGCTTTGTGCCGGCAATGATGTTAATGTTAGAATGTGGATGATGTATGAGTTTATTGTTTTACCTTCATGCTTATTTTTATAAAAAATTATCATCCTGCCTTGAGTACTTCCACCATCTATTTATCATGTAGTAGCACATCTGTGCTAATATTCCATTGCATACTTCAATTACTTTGTAATTCTAATAGTGCTTTCTACTTGCTCCTGCCAATAATGTTGTCTATAATGATGTGCAATTACCTTTGATGTTGCTTGGGATGTGTACTTGTTTAGTCTTTTGATTGGCATGAGATACCGTGTTAGTGGACAATGAAATTATTATGGGGAAGCTAGGGAGTAGCAGGAAGAGGTGAGAATATCTAGATATCTGAGATGATGTTACGGGTGTAGAAACTGGTGTAAAACTGTAAGTTTCACTCATCTTTTATTCACCAGAATATAGGATATGTATACAAGTAAAAAATCCCTAAATTAGGTAACAAATAAATAAAATATAAATCCCTAAGATTAAGCCCCATAATCTGCCTAATAATCTGTCTAAGATACATCAAAGAGATAAGGTTTTATCCTTATCCTGAATTACAGATACATACTCACACTCCCCCTCAAGTTGGTGTGTATACATTGTATAGGCCCAACTTGGACAAAAACTTATTAAAGACTGGTTTGGATAGTGCTTTAGTGAGCACAT
This sequence comes from Hibiscus mutabilis, assembly GCA_019671005.1. Taxonomy (NCBI): domain Eukaryota; kingdom Viridiplantae; phylum Streptophyta; class Magnoliopsida; order Malvales; family Malvaceae; genus Hibiscus; species Hibiscus mutabilis. The sequence goes on from CM033724.1 coordinate 3,055,286, forward strand.
CCGCAAGTTGTTCTTCGGTAGGAACATGAGTTAAGTTCACAATTCCACCATTCACTTTTTCAGCAATAAAATGTTTGTCGATCTCCACATGCTTGGTACGATCACGATGGACTGGATTGTTTGCGATCTGAATAGCAGACTGATTATCACTGAAGATCTCTAGTTTCCCTTCATGCTCTATATTTAACTCTCTTAGAAGTCTTAGCAACCATATTCCTTCACAAATTCCCAATGCTAAGGCTTTATACTCTGCTTCGACACTGCTCCTAGAAACAACTGTCTGTTTTTTACTCCTCCAAGTAACTAAGTTGCCCCGTATAAAAGAGCAGTATCCACTAGTCGACCTTCTATCAGTAACTTCACTGGCCCAGCTAGAATCTGTAAATAATTTTAGTTCTATCTTCAATTTTCTTGAAGAATAATCCATGTCCAGGTGTACCTTTCAGGTACCTTAGAATTCGGTTTGCAACTTCTAAATGCCCTTCTCTAGGATTAGTCATATGCTGACTAATTACATTGACATGAAAGGAAATATCTGGTCTGGTCAGAGATAAGTAAATGAGTTTTCCCACTAGTCTTTGAAACTGACCTTTATCAACCTCGGCTCCCATTTCTTCTCCTTTGAGCTTCGAGCCAGCTTCCATAGGAGTATCAGCGGGTTTACACCCCAGCATACCAGCCTCTGAGAGTAAATCCAGTACATATTTTCTCGGGTTTATTACCAGACCCTTGCCCGATCTAGCAACCACCATGCCTAGGAAATATCTGAGTTTCCCTAGGTCTTTTGTTTCGAATTCTTTGCTCAATAAGTTCTTCAACTGACTGATTCCACCTTCATCATCTCCTGTCACTACAATGTCATCAACATATACAATGAGGATAACTTTCTTCCCATTGAAAGATGCTTTAACAAACAAAGTATGATCTGCTTGACACTGTTTATATCCATTCTCTCTAAGGACTTTTGTGAATCTGTCAAATCAAGCCCTAGGTGACTGCTTCAAACCATAGAGAGATTTCTCCAATTTACAAACCTTCTGACTTCTTAACTCAGACTTCATCCCATGTGGCATTCTCATGTAGACCTCCTCTTCTAATTTGCCATTCAAGAAGGCATTTTTATGTCAAGTTGGTGAAGACTCGGTCTTTGTTTACAAAGAAGACTAAGAAGTACTCTGAGCAGTATTTAGTTTTGCTACTGGTGCAAAACTCTCATTATAGTCAATACCATAGGTTTGTGTAAAGCCCTTGGCTACAAGCCGGCCTTGTACCTTTCTATCTTTTTGCCATCCGAGTTGTACTTTTATTGCAAAGACCCACTTATCGCCAACTGTTTTTTGCCATGTGGTAAATCGAGAATGATCCAAGTGCCATTTTTCTCAAGTGCTTGAATTTCTTCTTCAACAGCCTTCTTCCATCTAGAGTCTTTTAGGGCATCATCAATTGTTTTGGGAATCTCCTCCTTATCAACGGAAGATGTAAAGGTCTTAAAAGAGGGCATTAACTTTCCATAGGCAACATACTTCTGAATAGGATACGTTGTACATTGTCTAACCCATTTTCTCTTAGCAATAGGTAAAATTTCCATATCAAATAAAGGAGAAATTTCATTACCTCCATCATCCTCCAAGGCAGTTGGACTCAATTCCAACTCTCGGCAAGTGTCAAATTGCAAAATGGCCTCACGAATAGTCTTTTTCTTTCTGGTGTAGACACTGAGTTTTTTTGTAGTCCGTGTGTTTTGAGGAATAGTTTTAGGAGGTGAAAGTTGGGAGGCTGCTGGTGAAGGAACATCAACAGGAATAGGGAATGTACTGGTGTAGTTGATTTAGGTGGAGACTCAATAATATGAGATCCAGTAGGCAGAACATCTGAAGGTATCAAAGAAGATGGGAATGGGTATACCTGATGTTTCAGAGGCTGGAATTCTGTCAAGTCTCCCCCTGAATTGTAGTCTTGGTAAAATAAGGTTCATGCTCAAAAAAGGTTACATCCATCAAGACGAAGAATTTTTTAGTAGGAGGGTAGTAACATTTGTAGCCTTTTTTAAGTGAAGAATATCCCACAAAGATACACTTAAGAGCCCTACGATCTAATTTTGATTTTGAAGGGTCCACATCTTTTACAAAAACAGTGCAGCAAAAAATTCTAAGAGGAAGAACAGGGGAAAGAGGTTTGAAATGAGGATAACTCTCCAAGAAAACAACCCTTGGTGTCTTGAATTTAAGGACTTTACTCGGTATTCTATTGATATGATAAGTGGCAGTTAACAAAGCCTCACCCCACAAATATTTTGGTATATTTCCAGAAAATAACAAGGATCTAGTTACCTCTAGTAAATGCCTATTCTTTCTCTCGGCAACCCCATTCTGTTGTGGTGTATCCACACAGGAGCTAATTTGGACAATGCCTTTTTCCTGAAAAAATTAACCCAAAGAAGTAGCAAAGAACTCTCCCCCATTATCGGATTTGAATAGTTGAATTTTACTCTGAAATTGATTTTCAACCATAGTATAGAACCTTTCAAAAATAGATATAGTTTCAGATTTATCTTTCATTAAATAAGTCCATGTCGTCCTACTATGATCATCAATGAAAGAAACAAACCATCGACACCCATTAATATTCTTCACTTTAGAGGGACCCCAAACTTCACTATTAAAGCAAAGGGTTGAGAAGATTTATAAGTAGATGGGAGATAAGAGGCTTTCGTTTTTTTAGCAAGAGGACAAATATGGCATTTAAACAACTGTGGTTTTTTATTAATAAATAGAGCAGGAAGTAGTTTAGCAAGATAATAAAAACTAGGGTGGCCTAGTCGAAAATGCCATAACATAATTTCATCATGCTGCCCTAAAGGAGAAGCAGAACTAGTAAAAGCTGAAGGAGTTGATTTAGGAGTGCCATAGAGGATATGGAGCCCATTGTACAATCTAGCATTGCCAATCATTTTCTTCGAATCCAGTGCCTGCAAAATACAACCATTATCATTAAACTTTGAGCAACATTGCAAATCCTTTGAGAGTTTACTCACTGAGAGTAAATTGCAAGTAAGATTGGGTACAAAAAGAACATCCTTAAGGAAAATATCCTTATTAAGAGCGACTGAACCAGACCCATGTATAGGGGATATAGACCTGTATGGAATTTTAATAGATTGCTTAGAGCAGTAGGGTTCAAAGGCAAAAAATAATGTTCTGTTACCAGTCATATGGGTAGATGCTCCTGAGTCAATAATCCACGCTGGAGCATCTTGTGTAGGCTGTAGGGAAGAACCCAGTCTGTGTACCTTCTTCTGACAGAACCACATTTGCATTGCTAGTGCCTCCCATGTTGCCAAACATCTTTTGGAGTGTAGCAAGCTGCTCCTCTGAAAAAACACCACTGCTCATTGTACTGACAGGATTGGACTGTGATTCTTGAGTTCTTTCTGTGAAGTAGATCTCCAATCACCAGGCTTGCCATGTAATTTCCAGCACTGTTCCTTCGAGTGGCCCAATTTTTTGCAAAAATCACAAACAAGTTTGCCCTTTCTAGTCTTAGTTGAAGAGGAAGACTAAGTAATTAAAGCAGAACTGTCAAATGTGGGAACAACAGGAAGCATAAAAGACCATCTGCTTTCTTCTCTTCTGACTTCTGCAAGAACTTCGCGAATGGAAAGAGGAGGCTTTGTACCAAGAATCCGAGCCTTCACAGCATCCCAGTTAGTGTTGAGACCATTGAGAAATTGAAAGACCCTCCGTTGTGCTTGTATCTTTCTGTACAAAGTTGCATCTTTAGGAGTTTCCCAATCATGTTCTGCATATAGGTCAAGTTGGTGCCAAAAGCTTGACAGTGTGAAAATACTCGGTAACACTGAGACCATCTTGCTTCAAATTGGACACCCGACTCTCAATGCTAAATAGTTCAGAGATGTTGTCTGTGTTAGAATAGATCTCCTGAACAGCTTGCCATATATCTGCTGCTGTTTCGTAAAGGAGAAAATGTGTACCAATGTCAGGGGACATGGTATTGATTAGCCAAGACATCACGCTACCATTCTCACGCACCCACTTTTCACATCCTGGATCTGTGGAAGGAGGTTTCTTACTCTCCCCTGAAATATAGCCGAGTTTTCCTCGACCAGTAAGGAAGATTTTGACAGATTGGGACCATGGAAGATAATTATGGCCCAGAATTCGATGGCAAGTAACTGTTGTTCCAGGGAGTTCTGAAAAATCATCGATGGTAAAATGAGGATCTGTCGAAGGAGTAGCTCCAGAGGATGCAGTAGGAGAAACCATCGTTTTTAAATCAGAGAATCGATCCCTAGACTGATACCATGTAGAAACTGGTGTAAAACTGTAAGTTTCACTCATCTTTTATTCACCAGAATATAGGATATATATACAAGTAAAAAATCCCTAAATTAGGTAACAAATAAATAAAATATAAATCCCTAAGATTAAGCCCCATAATCTGTCTAAGATACAGCAAAGAGATAAGGTTTTATCCTTATCCTGAATTACAGATACATACTCACAAGGGGACAGATGGAAATGACTTTGTGCCATCATCAAATAAATGATAATGAGCATTAGGTGGTGAGGTAATGATTAAAGTGTCAAGAAAACTAAAATTATTGATACAGATAACAAATGCATGAGAAGAAACAAATAAAAGAAAGAAAACAAGGCTTTTAGGTGGAAATCTAAAAAGATTATTCAGTTCTTGGAATTTTGGTACTAATGATGAGAAAAGATATCTATTTGAAGTGTTAGAGATGTGGCATTCTACTGGATAACAAAAAATATATGGTTGGAAATATGAGAAAACTTGGTTGTTAAAGCAGAAAACAATAACTTGATTGGTGCATGGTGCTGTTAGATGATAATCAGCATCCGTGGCAACTCAGTTGCTGGACCTATTGGTTATGAAGAAATAGGAGTTTAATGGACTGATGTAGGTACTGTTCCTATCAAGCTACACCCTTTAGGAAATTGAAAATTTTTGGTTTTTATAATAATCAGAATCTATATGGACTTCATATTATCTATTTGTTATCCAAGATTAAAAATTCTGCATTGACTTGCATGCATTTTGACGGTTCAGTGAATTTTGGCAATACTTCAAGTGTTTTGGATACTGGAATGGCCACTTATATCATGTGTTTTTGTAGCCAATGAATTATTTAAACAATATTGCTACTAATCATGTTCTCAATGCATAATTTTGATAAAATTGCTCCCAAGACTTAATGGAAAGCACATATAGATACTTCAGTTTCTCCTAATACATGCAAAAAAGAAATGTGTCTGTTATACATTTTTGATGTGCTGCGGTATTATGCTCAGTTCTTAATCTTTCTCATTGTTTTGTGCTTAGCTTGTCTTTTTTACTCCTGAATTACATTTTCATTCTTAAAGTGATTGAATTAACATGAGTACTCATAAACCCCTTCCCGTTCCTGTGAGAAACAGAGTTTTTCTCTGTGTTTTTCTTATTATTCATTAGTGAAAGAGAGTCTATTATATAGACTTTTACAGAGGTGTTTAACACCAAGTGGTTAACCTATAGGATAAGACTTTTATCCTTTACAAAGATCAAATTTAAAATTCAAACTACTAGTTAAGATAAAGATAACATACAACCCCTACTCTATCTAAAACTCTTTACAACACACGGTTATGCATACTAACTAACACTCCCCCTCAAACTGTGTATATGTTGTATATACCCAGTTTGGATGTGAACTCATCAAAAATAACTCTTGGAAGTGCCTTAGTAAAGATGTCACTATCCGCTTCGGTAGGAATATAGTTTAGTGTGCAATACCACCATTCACTTTCTCATAGATAAAGTGCCTATCTATTTCAATGTGTTTGGTTCTCTCATGTTGCACTGATTCTTAGCAATACTCATTCTTGATTGGTGTCACTATAGATCTCGAACTCAGTCTTTTCATCCAACTCTAGCTCTTTGAGAAGCCTCTTTATCCACATTCCTTCACATATTCCAAGAGCTAATGCTCTAAGTTCGCCTCAAAGACTACTCCTTGACACCACCTGCTTTTTGCTTCTCCAAGTAACCAAGTTGCCCCCAAACATAAGCACAATATCCACTAACCGACCTTCTATAAGTGAGCTCTCTCGCCTTGACTTGAATCCGTGTATACCTTCACTGCTCATTGCATGCGGAATTTTCTTGAAAATTAGCCCAAACACAGTGTGAATTTTAGGTACCTCGAGTGCATTAATCGCCTCCAAATGTTCTTCTCGAGGATCACTCATGTCTTTGGCTTATAACACTCTTTGAGTAGGCAATGTCCGGCCTTGTTAGAGAAAGATAAATTAGTTTTCCAACTAACCGTTGATAGGATTCTTTGTCAACTGGATTACCGACTTCCTCTTTGTTGAACTTCAACCACGGGTCCATGGGTGTCTCGGTGGCTTGCATCCAAGCATCCCGTTTTTACGTAAGAAGATCTAGGATGTACTTCCTTTGATTGATGACTAAACCTTCTCTTGACCTTCCTACTTCCATACCCAGAAAATACCTTAGACTCCCCAAGTCCTTTGTTTCAAATTGTAGGCAAGAACAATCTTCAAATTCTCAATTTCGTACTATCATCCCCTGTAATAATTATGTCATCAACATACACAATTAATAAGGTTATTTTACCGATTCTTTGCAACCTTTCTAAAGCAGAGTGTGATCAGCTGACTTTGTTTGAATCCATTCTTTACCATAGCCTTTGCAAACCTCTCAAACCAGGCCCTTGGAGATTGTTTAAGTCCATACTGGTGATTTGTTGAGTTTGTACACTATATTTCTAGCTATTTTACCTTCTAGACCGTGTGGTATTTGCATATATACTTCCTCCTCGAGACTCCCATTGAGAAAGGCATTTTTGATGTCTAGTTGGTGTAATTTCAGTCCTTGTTTTGACTATGGACAAGTAAGATTCTAATAGTATTCAATTTAGCCTTTGGTGCAAAGGTTTCTTGATAATCCACCCCATAGGATTGTGTAAAACCTTTAGCCACCAGCCTTGCCTTATACCTTTCAATGCTCCCATCCGAGTTGTACTTGATAGTGAAAAGCCACTTGCATCCAATGACCCTCTTTCCCTCTCGTAGATCTGTCAAACACCATGTCTCATTTTTCTCAAGTGCCCTTACTTCTTCCTCGATGACTTTCTTCCATTTGGGATTCTTCAAGGCCTCCTCTCTTTGTTTTAGGAATCGCACTTTATTTTAGGTGGCTATAAAGGCCTTAAAATTGGGCTGAAGTTTACCATAGGCAACAAATTTGTTAATTGGGTGCATAGTACATTTTCTTACTCCCTTTCTAATAGCAATAGGAAAGTCATCAAGGTCACTAGAATCTTGAGGAGGAATGTTACCTTCAATCTCGTGATGAGCGAGGATTTAAGCTCTGGTTCAGTGAACAACAGGACTTGAGTCCGGTTCTTGACAAGTGCTAGGCTGGTTATTTACTTCATTAGGGGCTCTTCTTCTCTGGTATACACCTTAAATTGATATCTGGTCATTTGTGAAATGCAGTAGGGAAATTTGTGCTCTGACCCTAGGTCTTTGGAAGAGGTGTTGTACAAGGACTTGGTGATTTGTTGGTATGAGGAGAGTGCATTTCTGTCGGCATAGTATTTTTCTGTGCTGGTGGTTTCAGGATAGGATATGAAAGGAATGTCGGTAGAGGAGAAATGATGGAAGGTGGAGGAACAAAGGGCTGAAATTCCTCATTTTTCTCCCCGAAGTTCGATCCCCGCAAAATATGGTTTATCCTCAAAGAAAGTGACATCAAAAGAGACATAGGTCTTTTTAGAAATAGGAGAATAGCATTTGTAACCCTTTTGACTAGAGGAATATCCTATAAACACACACTGATTGATTTAGGGTCCAACTTACTTCTATTTTTTTATCATGCACATGAACAAAAGTCATGCAGCCAAATACCCTAAGAGGAATAACAGATGAAAGTGGTTTAAAGTGAGGAAAATGTTTGAATAAGACTTGTTGGTCTTTGCAAAACCCAAGGTTTTATTGGGCATTCTGTTGATAAGGTAGGTGGCGGTAAGTAAGGCTCCCCCAAAGATATTTAGGTGCTTTGGCTGAAAAAAGAAAAGACCTCGTAACCTCTAGTAGATGTCTGCATTTTTTCTTTCGACAACACCATTTTGTTGTGGAGTATTGACACAGAAGTAAGATGGAAAATGCCTTTTTCCTAAAAAAATAACACCCAAGAGATTGACTAAGGTATTCACTCCCATTATCACTCCTCACAACCTTAATACGTTTGTCAAACTGATTTTCAATCATTTGATAGAAAGTTTTGAAAATTGACGCAACTTACGCCTTTTCCTCATTAAGAAAGTCCAAGTAGTCCTAGAATAGTCATCAATAAAGGTAATAAACCACCTAGACCCAGACAAGCTTTTTACCTTAGATGGACCCCAAATATCACTGAGGATTATAGAAAAAGGAGATGTGGGTGTAAATGAGGAAGGAGCATATGTTTGCCTAGTATGTTTAGCAATTTGACATACTTCACAATTAAAAGAATGAGGCTTTTTATTGCTAAATAACTTGGGAAACAATTTTGAAAGATACACAAAATTTGGATGTCCTAGCCTAAGATGCCACAACATAATATCATCAGGGTTACTTAAAGAAGAAGATGAAGTCTTAAAACAACGTGAAATCAAGCAATCAAAGGTGGTAATTCATCAAGGATATAGAGACCATTGGATAGCCTAGCACTGCCAATCACCTTCTTCGAGCCCTGTTCTTGAAATATACACCCATTAATTCCAAAGTGAGCATCACATTTAGTATCTTGAACTAACTTACTAACTGATAACAAGTTGTAGGCAAGATTAGGAACATATAGCACATGAGGCAAAACCAGGTTTATCACCCACTTGAATAGTGCCACTTCCTTGTACTTGGGACAGAGACCCATCCGCAACCTTGATGGAGGTTTTAAAGTTGCAATGGTTAAAGGTGCGAAATAGTGAAGGTTGCTGTCATCATATGGTCGAGGCACGAGAATCTATAATCCAGGATAGAGGATTTGAAGTGGCCAAACAGGAAATTCTACCTTCACTAGCTGATAAGGCAGTTGTGGAAGATTTAGAGGTGAGATGGCCAAAAAACTGTTGAGGTAATTGTTCGCATTTAGTTTGTAGGATGTGATTGGGGAAAGAGAGGCATCTGAGATCTGAAATTCAGATGCACGAGAGTTATTTTGGGAACTAATTTCTGATGTTGTGGTTTCGAAAAAGGCCATGGAAATTAAGCAAAGGAGAAGACGAGAGAGATAGGATCGGCTCCTGCTCTGATACCATGTGAGAAACAGAGTTTTTCTCTGTGTTTTTCTATTATTCATTAGTGAAAGAGAGTCTATTATATAGACTTTTACAGAGGTGTTTAACACCAAGTGGTTAACCTATAGGATAAGACTTTTATCCTTTACAAAGATCAAATTTAAAATTCAAACTACTAGTTAAGATAAAGATAACATACAACTCCTACTCTATCTAAAACTCTTTACAACACACGGTTATGCATACTAACTAACAGTTCCCTCCTTTTTCTTTTAAATAGGGAAATTGCACTTGAAGGGTTATTTCTTGGTAAGGATGTAGGGCGAACAATCGGTCAAAATTTGGATCATAGATATCCCAAGCTTGGAGAGATGCTAGACTACATTCTTAAGCAGCAGCCAAGGTTGTTAGATTCATATGAAATGAGGGAACAAAAGCTTCTTTTTCCACCACAAGTGTATGTGGCAATGATTAAATTTTTGTTGAAGTGCTTTGAGGATGAGCTAGTGCAAAACAGCTCCTTAGGAAGATCATCTGAATTTCTGTCTTCAGTGGAAAGAATGTGCTTGCTACTAGAGCATGCTATGGCATTTGAAGGCTCCGTCGAGTTGCATTCTACTAGTTCCAAAGCATTGGTCTCAATTGGATCTTATCTTCCAGAGGTTAGTGCTGCAAGTTTTCTAAGCTTTGCTGTTCTCCTGTTAGTGCTGCATCTTTCTGGGCTTGGTTGCTGGTCTTGTTTTTGTCTTGCTTTTAGATTTTATATTCTTTGCTGACATTCTCTTTTATATTTAATTCTATTGTTTTTAAGATGGTATCTTCACACTTTGCCTCAAGAATATCATGGTTAAAGCACTTGTTAAATCATGTGGACATGGATACCCGTGAATCAGTAGCACGTCTGCTTGGAATTGCTTCCTCTTCTCTTCCACTCACTGCATCATCTGACCTTATAAGTGAACTGGTCTCCTCATTCAGTGGAGCAAACAAAAGGTTTGTGGCTATACTGTGTGAGATAAGTTAGATATTTGGAATAATTACTTGTGTTTTGATGTTATCTTTTATTTTACACCTTAATTAAATATCCTTCAGGTTTGAAGTGCAACATGGAGCATTATGTGCTACAGGATATGTCACCGCCGATTGTGTGTCTAGATCACCTTCCGTAAGTTTTATAAATAAAAAAATTGACTTATGAGTTTTGGACTATTTTTTAGAACACACGGCAGACTTATAATGTTGATGCAAGTTCATCACCACTTCAGTAGTCCCATGAGCTACAGCATAGTTGCAAAATGCCGACCTGGAAATTATATGCATGTTTTCTGAGGTGGTTGTGACATGCATTCCTTGTAGTTCTGCTTTTAGTGCAGTTACTTTGAGGTTTATGAGCCAAATCACTATTTGAAGTTTTTGGGCTTGAATCCCTGGTAATTTTGTTTATCCTGTTTCCTTGATCAAAGTTTGTCTAAAGGTTAGTAACCTAGCAAGCAATGCAGTTTGTTAAATCAGTAGAGCTATGGAGAGGAAAATTGAGCATAATTTTCTCTCCATGGGAACCAAATATTCGTTTTCTTCTCTCTCTCTCTCTTTATAATTTTTTAACTGCTGCTTCTTTCAAGTATTTTGCTTTTCTTCCAAAATATGTGCCCAGTTTATTATATTAATTTTTTTATCCCAGACAATTTTTGGTATTTATCCATAGTTGATATTCATCATTAAACAGATCCAAGAGGAACTATTGAAAAATACTCTTAATTGCCTTGTTGACATTGTTAATTCTGAGAGTGCAACATTGGCCTCCATTTCTATGCAAGCACTGGGTCACATTGGGCTGTCTGGACCATTACCTTCACTTGTCCGTGATTCTTGTTCTGGTAAAGTTAACCTATACTGGCTATGTTTGCTCAAAAAGCTTTATGACCTTGCTAATATATGACAGAAACTGCAGTTAGCATTCTGGAGCTTTTGAATGAAAAGTTAAGTAAGCTACTCTCTGGTGATGACACTAAGGCGGTCCAGAAAATTGTCATCTCCATCGGGCATATGTGTGTGAAAGAAACTTCTGCTTCTACCATGAAAAATGCACTTGATTTGATTTTTAGTCTTTGCCGTTCAAAGGTTGGTATGGAATGCTACTAGTTTTGTTACAATATGTCGGTTTCTTTAGCAGATTGCATGTATCATTAAAACAAACATTTTGGAGATTTTTATTTGGTATTAATTGTACATGTAATTAGGAAACTTGCTCAATTTCGTGACAATTTTAAAACTATTATTTGTACAGGTTGAGGATATTTTATTTGCAGCTGGAGAAGCTCTATCATTTCTCTGGGGTGGTGTTCCGGTAACTGCTGATGTGATTCTCAAGACTAACTATACTTCACTTTCCATGACTTCAAATTTTCTTATGGGTGATATGAAGTCATCGTTGTCCAACTATAGTTCTGATGAGAAAAATGTAGGCAGTGAAGATTGCCGTATTGTGGTTAGAGATACTATCAGTAAACAATTATTTGACGTTCTTTTGTATAGTAATAGAAAAGAAGAGCGTTGTGCTGGAACTGTCTGGCTTCTATCACTGACAATGTATTGTGGTCATCATCCCACCATCCAAAAAATGCTTCCAGAAATTCAGGTTAGCCACAACTTCAGAATTTGTAAATCTGCTTTGTTTTGTTTTATTTACTAGAAGGGGGAAAATAAAAGAATGCTTTTTTGGTTTCTGATTATAATCTGATTGTAACATTCAGGAAAAAATGTGGTATGGTTTTAGTGATTCATTTTTATTATTATTTCGTTATAACTTCATTTAATTTTCTTCTTTCTGTTTACTTTAGATTCTTGACGTGTGAGGAACTATTTAATTCTTGCTATATGTGAGGAAACTTTTCATACCAGTTACAAAAGAAGCATTGATGACTGAAAACTACTAATCAAGTTTTCTTCTTATGATTACTTATTTGTGCTATTAGGAACCCTTTCGGTGTACGAACAAACTTACAAAATCTTATATTTTTCTCTTTTTCCTTGTGAGCTGGATTCAATGTTAGCTAAGTCAAGTTTTGTTTCAAGTACAAAGAAGGGAGTAGAATTGAGAGCTTTTACTCTAGCTGAAACTGTATACCAATTGAATGTAGCAATATAAAAGATGGGAGTAGAATGAGAGCTTTTCGAACAACATTACGGTCCTTTAAATGTCAACCTTCCTCTGCTCATAGGCTTGAGTACTTTTCTCCATGAACACCACATCAAATATGATATTACTTCTTTCCACCTTATTTTTCATAAATAGGACAAAATGGTTACTATATCTGGTATTACTTGACCAATCCTAAAGAAAGATGCAGCTACCTATATGCTGGCCAAAAACAAAAAAGATGGTCTGCAATGTCACCTTTATTCTCACAGATACAATCCCATTGCAAACTACATGCTTTCTCTTGATGGTTTCCTAGTAAATTTTGTGTCACCTTTATTCTCACAGACATAGCCTTGAAATGGTTGATATCTATGTTTCTGATGTCGTCCACTTACATCTTAAATTGATCATTAAATTGTTATCTCCTAGTAAAGGGCATGATAAATGGTGAAGATTCTAGTTTAATGTCTTCATGTTAAGTATCCAACCTAAAAACAAACATGGTATCAGAGCTCAGTTTTTGTTATGTTGCTTTTCTTACCTAATAATCCCATGCGAAGTTGTCCATTTGTAAGCCCTTGTTGAGCTACATCCGAGAGGGATTATTAACTGGTGTATATCTTATTCTTCCTGTGTTCTTATATTCAAGTTGGGCCCCTCAACCTATTACTAATTGATTTTATGCTGGATGCTTAACATTTCGTGACTTTTGAGGGCCACTTTGAGAAGTTTTCAACTTAATGCAGGAGGCCTTTTCACACCTACTCGGTGAACAGCATGAACTTACACAGGAGCTTGCATCCCAAGGCATGAGTATTGTTTATGAACTTGGTGACTCGTCAATGAAGAAAAACTTGGTTGATGCACTTGTCACCACTTTGACTGGTTCTGGAAAGAGGAAAAGAGCGATCAAGGTAAAGTTATGAAGTCATATTTTGGCGTAGAAAGAAGGCTATACTGGTGCATGATTTTAGTGTCAGCACTACTATCATATAAATGTTAGTGTTTTGCAGGTTAGGAATGAATTATTGAATTGGTAATCAAATTATTTAACATTGACACCAGAGGTCATAAGCTAAAACTAATTGCATCATAATTTGCTAATCTTCCTGATCAGCTTAACCTTAGATAAGATTATAAAGCAGCGTTTAGCAAACATAATTTACCTAAATTAGATAGAAACAGATTACAAAAGCGTTTGATAACCCCTTAATTTTTTCCCTGGATCTTTATTTTTATTTATTAATGCTCCTAGTTTATGGATGAGAATTCATTTTTCAGTTGGTTGAAGACTCGGAAGTATTTCAAGAGGGCACTATTGGTGAAAGCCTTAGTGGAGGGAAACTTGGCACTTACAAGGAGCTTTGCAATCTTGCAAATGAGATGGGACAACCGGATTTAATTTATAAATTTATGGATCTGGCTAATTATCAAGCCTCGCTAAATTCCAAGAGAGGTGCTGCTTTTGGATTTTCTAAGATAGCCAAGCAAGCAGGTGATGCTCTTCAACCTCACTTAAGATTATTGATTCCAAGGCTTGTTCGCTACCAATATGATCCTGATAAAAATGTGCAGGTAAGATTCCTTGAGACTTTAGAAAAGCTCATTGCTTCAGTTTACCCTTCTGCAATTCTTAACCAAAGGTGTTTATCTAACACAAATGATGTAAATGATGTTTTTAAAATCTGTTGAGTTCTTGAAATTAAACCAACCTTTACTGACAGCTAGATTCTCTGACATTCTTTGTTCAGTACTCAAGTAATTGTGGCATTTGCAGGATGCTATGGCACATATATGGAAATCACTTGTGGCTGACCCTAAGAGGACCATTGATGAAAATCTAGACTATATTTTCGATGATCTTCTAATACAATGTGGATCCAGGCTTTGGCGTTCTCGTGAGGCATCTTGCCTTGCCCTTGCAGATATTATCCAAGGTCGAAAATTTGATCAGGTGATGAGCTTGGTGTTAGTTTATCTTCCCTTCACAAGTGATTTTTATCTTAACCAGTAGAATCCTTTGACCAAGTTTGCGCACTACATTGAGGATTTAAGTGTTCCAAAATTGTTTGACCTTATAAATAGTTATTTTATTCTACCGCTTGTAGTTGCTTTCTGTCAAAAGCCATAAAACTTTTACTATAATTCTCACACACTTAACATATAGGAAGCTTACAATTAAATATACAAGCCTATGTCTTAACTTAGATAACTTCTAAACTAGGAAAGAGACTAATTCTAGTAATAAAAAATCCCTTAGAGTTAGGGATCCTAACAGATAAAAACATTTACAAATCCTACTCAATCTCCTTAATTAAGGAATCTAATCCCTGACACTCCCCCTCAAGCTGGGGGCATGGATGTCTTCCATCCTCAGCTTGTCTGTTAACTTCTGAAAGTGCTTACCAGGTAGTCCCTTGGTAAGTATATCTGCAACTTGATCTCCAGTGGTCACATAGGGAGTACAGATCAAGCCACACTGTCAAGTTTCTCTTTTATGAAATGTCTATCCACTTCAACATGTTTTGTTCTGTCATGTTGAACTGGATTATGAGCAATGTTGATTACTGACTTGTTATCACAGTATAACTTCATTGGTCCATTCCATTTTACCTTCAAGTCCTCTAAAATAATCTTTAGCCATAATAACTCACAAATTCCGAATGCCATAGCTCAAAATTCAGCTTCTGCACTAGATCTAGCCACCACATTCTGTGTTTTGCTTCTCCAAGTAACTAAGTTTCCTCCAAAGAAAGTGCAGTAGCCTGAGGTTGACCTTCTATCAATTATGGATCCTGCATAGTCTGCATCCGTCCAGAGTCAAGTTCCCCCCTCTTCTAAACAGAATTCCTTTGCCTGGTTGACCTTCCCACGAGTCTCTGAAATGAACTTCTGTCAACTGCCATATCATCCTCCCTCGAGTCTCCAAGCTTGTGATTGATTTCTATAGGAGTTTCTGCTGGTTTACATCCTAGTTTTTCAGTTTCCTTCAACAAGTCCAAAGTATACTTCTGCTGAGATATAAAAATTCCTTGCTGTGAGGGTGCCACCTCAATACCAAGGAAGTATTTTAATCTTCCAAGCTCCTTCACCTCAAACTCTTTTATAGACACTTCTTTAAACTACCAATTCCTTCAGAACCGTTACTAGTAATAATTATATCTACATACACCAATAATGTAGTTACTCCCCCTGAAGGAGAGTGTTTCACAAACAGAGTATGGTCACCCTGCCTCTGTTTGAAACCTTGTCTTAGCATTACTTTAGTAAACCTCCCAAACCAAGCTCTTGGAGACTGCTTTAGTCCATATTGAGCTTTCTTCAATCTGCAAACTACCTATCCAGTATTCGAACCAAATCCAGGTGGAATATCCATGTACACTTCCTCTTCAAGGTCCCATGCAAGAAGGCATTTTTAATGTTAAACTGCTGCAAACTCCATCCCTGAATAGCTGCTAAGGAAAGTAGGACCCTCACTGTGTTCATCTTTGCAACAGGGGCAAATGTTTCAAGATTGTCGATCCCGTAGGTTCGAGAGTACCCCTTTGCCACCAATCTTGCTTTGTACCTTTCTAAAGAACCATCTGACTTATACTTGACAGTAAACACCCATCTGCATCCTACTGTTTTCTTCCCTTCTGGCAGCTTCACTAAATCCCACGTCTTATTCTTCTCCAGTGCCTCCATTTCTTCTTTCATAGCCTTTTTCCAGTTCTCATTTTCTAATGCCTCGGATACTGTTTTAGGAATAGTAATGTCATTTAGGCTAGTAAGAAAGGCTCTGTGATTAGGAGATAGGTTTTTGTAGGTTATAAACAAATAGGAAGGATGTAGAAAATAGGGTTAGAGAAGTTTTCTACTCTTGTTATATCGATTTACAGAAAAATAAAGTCTACTTATAGACTTTTACAAGGAGTTTTACATTGAGTAGAATTCTCTCGGCTAAGACTCTTATCCCTTATATGGATAGAGTTAGACTCTAACTAAACTACTTAGTTAGGATAGACTTACAACTCTTCTAAACTACTTAGTTAGAATTGACTTACAACTCTTATTATTTACATATTAACCTACAAAGGATGTTTGGTGGTGCAGGTTCTTTTTCCTTTTCTAATAGCAATGGGAAATTCAAAATCAGAAGCAGATATAGCATTTTCAGCCTCATTTTGTTCAGAGAGAGTTTCAGAGTGTACCTCAAATTGTATATGAGTAGGAGTAGGAGTAGGAGCAGGAGAAGGGGATGATTGAATCTGCATAGGTGCCTTCCTCCTCGAATAGGTCCTTAGGGGACAAGTAGTGCCTTGAATATTGGGTTGTGGAGTATTAATGTTTGTTTGAGGAGTAGGAGTATTAGGTTCTGACTGGGGAGAAGATGGAGTAGGAGGAGGCTCTGCAGAATATATAGGGGTAGGTGTAGGTGTAGGTGTAGAAAGATCAATAAGGGGCTGAAGCAAAAACAAATCTGCACCCTTATCTTCCCTAAATGATATCTCCCCTGAAGATAAGGGACTGTAAAATAACTCTCTTTTTCCACAGAAGTGACATCGGCAGAGGTGTAGTATTTCCTTGTAGGTGGGTGGTAGCACTTGTAGCCCTTTTGAGTTGAGGAATAGCCAATGAATATACATTTCAAAGCCCTTGGACCAAGTTTACCTCGGCTTTGAGAATGGATGTGAACAAAAGCAGCACACCCAAATACCCTCGATTTTAAGTTAAGAGATGGGCTGAAATTTGGAAAGAAATTTGTAAGGGTTTAAGAGGACTTTGGGATGCAAGGACTTTAGTGGGTAGTCTGTTTATTATGTAAGTGGCAGTTAACATAGCCTCTCCCCAATACCTTTTAGGGACCTTGTTTTGAAATAAAAGGGCTCTAGTTATGGCAAGGAGATGTCCATTCTTTCTTTCTGCTACCCCATTCTGTTGGGGAGTATTTACACACGAGGACTCATGGATAATACCTTTTTCTAAGAAATAAGGGGATAGGACTTGATTAAAGTAGTCCTTGGCATTGTCTGATCTGATTCGCTTTATTTCAGCCCCAAACTGAGTCTTAATCATGGTATAGAAAGTTTTAAAGGTAGAGGTAACATTTGACTTCTGTTTCAGTAGGTAAATCCAAGTAACCCGAGTACAATCATCTATAAAAGACACAAACCATCTAGCCCTAGTTATACTAGGAATAGTGGAAGGCCCCCAAACATCACTGTGAATAAGAGTAAAGGGACTGTTGGTCTGTTTATTTATTTTTTTGTTGAAAGAGATTGGTCTGTTTATTACTTGTTGGGAAAGAGGAACGTTTATGCTTTGCAAGTTCACAAACTTCACAATGAAATTCTTCAATATTTAAGGATGGAGGGAAACATAGTTTTTAAGAGTCTAAAAGGTGGGTGACCAAGGCGAAAATTATGTAGCCAGATTTGGTCTTTATTGGTTGTAGATTCGGATAAGAAAGACAATGGTTGGGTATTCAAAACTCTAGCTGGTCCACCAAGATCTTCAAGGTAGTATGGGCTATTTATTTCCCTAGCACGCCCAATCATCCTCTTTGTTTCTTGCTCCTGAAAAATGCATTGTGTAGGATGAAACAAAACACTGCAGTTAGTATCTTTGATAAGCTTCGGAATAGAAATAAGGCTAGTAAATAGTTTTGGCACATGTAGGACATTTTTAAGCAGTAGGGTTTTACTAATGGCAATATCTCCTTGACCAGCAACCGTTACCATAGTACCATCTGCAACTGTGATTTTCTTGTTGCTAGGGCAGGGTGTGTAGGTGAGGAATTAGTCATATGATCAGTGGCTCCTGAGTCAATTACCCAGGAGTTTTGGGTAGGTATGTGGGTGGATGATTCCAAGGCATTAGAATTCTAAGAAAAGGAAGAGGATATACCTGAGAAAACCAGATTGCATGTACCTGTAGAGGATGGTTTTTCTAAGGATTCCAGTAGGTTCTTCAATTTTTCTACTTCTTCTCGGCTGAACTCAACAGATTGTTCATCTGACTCCTTAGCCACCTGTTTGATTGCATAAGCTCTGCTTTGTCCCCTTGCAGAGCCTCCTTTCTCTATGAAGTTCCTACTTGCTGACTGAGGCTTCCCATGTAACCTCCAACATTTCTCTTTGGTGTGGCGAGGTTTTTTGCAGTAAGTACAACATAAGGTGTCCATGTTCACTGTCCTTGTTGCTTCTGGTCTGCCTTCAATATTTTGCTGTTCCAGACGTGTTGGTCCCTCAGGAATCGCCCTATTAACCAAGGCTGAACTTTCTACTTGATTGTTTTCAACCACCATCACTCCTCTTCTTCCTTCTTCAGCACGAATGATAGCAATAGTTTCATTTAATGAGGGCAGATCTTCTTTTCCTAGAATCTGGACTTTCACTGCATCAAATTCTATATTTAGTCCAACAAGAAAATCATAAATCCTTTTTCGACAAACCTCTTTAGAATTGCTGCATCCTCACTGCATTTCATCTGAATGCATTGATAGTGCTCCATTTCCTGCCAAAGATTTTGCAGCAGATTAGAATATTCTGTAATTGATTTGTTTCCCTGTTTGGTGGCTGAAATCTTGCTCTTGATTTCATAGATCTGGGCAGAATCTCTTACTTTCAAATAGGTTCGTTTTACAGCCTCCCATATCTCCTGGGTTGTTCTAAGAAACATGCAGGTATCACTAATTTCAGGCACCATTGAATTCCACAACCAAGACATAACTAATGAGTCTTGTTCATCCCAAGCCTTGAATCTGTGATCTCCTTCCTTAGGACCCATTTCGAGGAGATGACTGAGTTTACCTCTTCCTTTTAGAAAAGTTCGAACCAATTGTGACCACTTAAGGTAGTTCTTATCATTCAATCTATAGGCGGCTTGTATGTTTTGTAAGTCACCTATCAGATTAGAGTGACTTCCTTCACTCATTGTGCCTTCTTGAGCAATTTCAGTACTGCTATAATCACCCACATTGACCATATTTTGCCGATCAGATACCCTACTCTCTCAAGGGATGATACAAACTAAAAGAAAATTGTTCAACAAGAAAATTAAGAGCCAAAAATGAGTGGCTCTGATACCATGTCAAAAGCCATAAAACTTTTACTATAATTCTCACACACTTAACATATAGGAAACTTACAATTAAATATACAAGCCTATGTCTTAATTTAGGTAACTTCTAAACTAAGAAAGAGACTAATTCTAGTAATAAAAAATCCCTTAGAGTTAGGGATCCTAACAGATAAAAATATTTACAAATCCTACTCAATCTCCTTAATTAAGGAATCTAATCTTTGACACTTTCCACTACAAAATTATTTCATGGAATGCTGGAGGCACCACTTCAATAGAAAGATGCATTATAGGTGCAAGTTAGCAATAATGTGGAAGAGTGATGCGTGTATCTAGATAACTTGGTAATGTAGATTTAAAAATCACGAGTTGAAGTTGTAAGAGAACAATTTGAACATAATACGTTGCCATAAATTTGGTCCAATTTGTGGTTTCATGTTGTTCAAGGTAGCTGATTTAGAACTGATGTTGAGTTGATTAAATAATAGTGATCCTTTCCTTTAAAATTTTAATTGATGATGATTTTGAAGACCTAATAAGTTGTTTACAATCAACTAAGTTCGTAGAATGCTCATGAGTTGTTTGATTATAACATTTTGAATGATTATGTCCGACTGAATCTTGATAACAAACGGAATGCCATAATCATGGATTTTGTAACCTAGAATTCTCCGTAATATTTTCTTAGCGTGGATTATAGTTTTATTGTTTGGTTCTCAACAAATCTGTGAGAAAGGGGCCATGATGGCCGGGGAAGATGAACGCCGGTGAACAATGAACAATAAAATATGAAAAGCTAGAGTTTAACGATAGAACAAAAATAGTATTTTCAACAGAGAACAATGTGTTTCTCTGTATTTTTTCTTATTCTTCTTAATCAAATGTGTATGAGATAAGCCTTTAAATAGGCTGATATAGAGTTTCAGTATAACTAAAATTATACTTTTATCTATAATTTAAATAATATTTATCCCTCATTTAAATAAGACTTCTAGTAAATTTAAACTACTGACTTAGAAATAAACTCTAATTACACATTAAATTAAACTCTAACACTTTTTGTCAACTTACACTCCCCCTCAAGCTCTAACACTTCTTGGATAACTTACACTCCCCCCAATTTGGTGAGCAAGTGTAGTAGAGCACCGACTTGGATCTTGGATGTGATGCCCTACTCATATTTCTTTGTTGTTTTTAGGGAAAAATCTCCCTTTTTGGGACCCATTGAGTTGAACAGCTAGGACATACTCATGTTATTCGTGAACGGCCATTGTTGAAAATTTGCAAACGATATTCTTTGATTTCGCATCCTTCTTGAGATGTCTACCAACTTTTTCTTTGTTGTTATTGGTTTTGCACCATCCTTAGATGTCTTCCAGCTTTTTCTCTGTCGGTGATGATCTTTTCAGGTTTTGAATCTTTCGAGATGTCTTCCACTTTTTTTCTGTCATTCACGGACTAAGTAGTTGCTTCCATTCAACAATGATCACAGGAATCTACACTCCCCTCAAAGTGGTAGTTGCACAAACTAGAATTCGACTTGGATCTTTGATGTAGAATCCTTTAAAAAATATTATCTAGTTTTTAAGGCTAAACTAGAACCTCTTCTCCTATCTTTTATAATTGATGGTGAGATAGAACAGGATAGTTTTTAAGGCTAAACTATAACCTTTCCCTATCTTTTACAATGGATGGCTAAGATAGAACCAAATAGTTTTTAAGGCTAAACTATAACCTTTTCATCTATCTTTTTGATTGTCTAAGATAGAACCAAATAGTTTTTAAGGCTAAACTATAACCTTTTCATATATCTTTTTTGATTGGCTAATATAGAACCATTAAATAGAGAACAAAATAGCAAAATTAAATGAGTAGAAATTTCACCAGAGATGTAAGATTCCAACGAGAGAGAAGCCGAGGAACGAGTGTGGCCTAATGATAGCAGCGAAAGAAAAAAAAAACGATGTACATCTGAAAAATCAAATCGTCGTCGATCTGTTTCAGATTAGAGATGGCAGCAGTGGTGACGTGATCAAGACCGTTGTTGGCTCTGATACCATGTGAGAAAGGGGCCATGATGGCCGGGGAAGATGAACGCCGGTGAACAATGAACAATAAAATATGAAAAGCTAGAGTTTAACGATAGAACAAAAATAGTATTTTCAACAGAGAACAATGTGTTTCTCTGTATTTTTTCTTATTCTTCTTAATCAAATGTGTATGAGATAAGCCTTTAAATAGGCTGATATAGAGTTTCAGTATACTAAAATTATACTTTTATCTATAATTTAAATAATATTTATCCCTCATTTAAATAAGACTTCTAGTAAATTTAAACTACTGACTTAGAAATAAACTCTAATTACACATTAAATTAAACTCTAACACTTTTTGTCAACTTACACTCCCCCTCAAGCTCTAACACTTCTTGGATAACTTACAAAATCCAAGCTGTGTTGTATTTCCTAAATTTGCACTTATTTCTTCATCAAAATTTATTTAACAGCATTATTAGCATGGTAGAATTGGTTTCAATACCCCTGAAGTTCCATATTCCCAACACATCCACCACAATGTAGAAATCCCAAGTGAAAGATATATTTCTTATTCATTTTCAGGCTTCAGCATGGTCCAACTTAGATGCAATATAGAAATTTCCCAGTTAATTTTTATGGTATTCTGTTATGTTGTGATGTTTAACAATTTCTGTAGTGTAAAGTTCCATTGACATTCTTGTCCAGTAGGTTGGGAAGCATTTGAAGAAAATATGGGTGGCTGCATTTCGTGCCATGGACGACATCAAAGAAACTGTGCGGAATGCTGGTGACAAACTATGCCGTGCTGTAACCTCACTAACAATAAGGCTCTGTGATGTGTCCCTTACTGAAGCATCAGATGCTAGTCAATCGATGGATATTGTTCTTCCCTTTCTGCTTGCAGAAGGCATATTGAGTAAAGTTGACAGTATCCGGAAGGCATCAATTGGAGTTGTTATGAAGCTTGCAAAGGTTGGCAATATTTTGAATTTATTTCACATTCATGAGTACGGTACATATCATGTTAGAATTTTATTTATCATTTTATCTTCCAGTTTTTAGATTTTCTGTGAACTCAAATTGCTTCAGGGATAGGTACTTAATCTGCCTTAGTTTAAAAAAGAAGAAAAAAATCCTTTTTACTTCTTATACCAAAATGTCCCTCGATAAAGTAGATAAGTATTGATGGTTATATTTATTGTTGCCCCATCATATTGATATACAAAAGTTAATCACGCTCCTCAAACAATGAATTCTTGACACTATGACATATAACTACTACAACATGATAAAACAGATCATGTGTTTAGTGCAAGTGATGTCCTCTCTTATAACTTTAATCAATTTTAAAGTGGTCGTCCTCTCCTTCCATTGACATTTGTATCCACTCTTAAATTAATGTGGGTGATTCGCTACCTCTTTTGCACTATGTTTACTACTGGACCTTATTTAATTTTAATGTCTTTGTTTTTTTCCTTTACTTATATTTACTATTTACTGAATTGGGGTTTATTTACAGGGTGCAGGAATTGCAATTCGCCCACATTTATCTGATTTAGTTTGTTGCATGCTGGAAAGCTTATCAAGCCTGGAAGACCAAGGACTCAATTATGTTGAGGTTTGAAGGAAGTTCTTTTTTCAGTATTTCAAACTATTCCTTGCATTCTTCTAATAGTGATTTGTTTTCCCTTTTCTTTCTTCTAGTTGCATGCAGCAAATGTTGGAATTCAAACAGACAAGCTAGAAAATCTGCGACTTTCAATTGCAAAAGGATCTCCAATGTGGGAGACTCTTGACCTGTGCATAAATGTTGTAGATAGCAAATCATTAGAGATGCTGGTTCCACGTCTTGCTAGCTTGGTTCAATCTGGAGTCGGCCTCAATACGAGGTTGGTACTAATTGCAGTTCTAAATTGTTCACGAGGACTGAATTCTCAATACACTTTCAAGAAAACTTTTCCTTGCCCTTTTCTGCATATTTGACTTGGAAAAAGTCTCCTCTGGGTGATAGTTGAACTTGAGTGTGCATTATTCCTGTATCAGATCGCTTTTTTTAAATTTTTTATTGTCCTTAAAATATGAGCCGTTAATTGGTTGTCTATTTTGAAACATTGTTTCCAAACCAGCCAGACTTATGATTCACTGCATAATTACTGGTGTTACCATTCCTATTTTAGGCTTTCAAAGTAATAAATATAACCACTTGCTAAGAGATTTAAATAAAAGGTGATGTGATGAATAGTGCAATTCAGAAAGTGATATCTTATGCAACTTACCACCCTGAAGCTCACACTAAATCTGTTTAGACTTGAAATTGTTATCCCCTTGGTCTTATTTTCCTTGTCAATCCCTGTGTATTGTATCTGTCGGGAGGTTTCAGTCCATCTAAAACAATTACTTTTATTTTGATTAGCTTTATTCTGATGTGTGGCAGGATCTCCATTAGATAATGGCATTTAAACAAAGTCCTCAAAAAAAAATTCTTTATTTACACTTGCTCGAATGAAATAATTCTCCTTTTAGTCCTATGTAATATAATACTTGTGTGGTAAAATGATTTTTTTTGGTGATATAAATACATAATAATGGAAATTCATCTCTAAACTAAAAAATGACAAATTTATGTCGTCTGTATAGCATAAGTGATTGCTGAAAGCTCTTGCTAAAAGCAAGTGCAAAATAATATTAATTATGTTGTCTATAATCCTTATTCTTTATTCTTGTATTCTTTACCTCACACAGGGTTGGTGTTGCCACCTTTATCAACTTATTAGTTCAGAAAGTTGGCGTGGATATCAGACCCTATAGCAACATGCTATTGAGGCCATTGTTTCCTGTTGTTAAGGAGGAGAAAAGTACCGCGGCAAAACGTGCATTTGCAGGTGCTTTGGCTATTGTTTTGAAGTATTCAACTCCATCTCAAGCCCAAAAGTTGATAGAAGACACTGCGGCTTTGCACACTGGTGACAGAAATGCTCAAATATCGTGTGTATACTTGTTGAAAAGCTATTCATCTATTGCTTCAGATGTTTTAAGCGGATATAATACAGTGATAATTCCGGTGATCTTTATGTCAAGGTGTGGATACATTTTCTTCTAAGCTGTTTTTGCATCAGTCTGTGACTCTTATTCTTCCAATATAATGATTACTTACTCTAGGACCTTATACATGATATATGGCTATTCTAAATGGCATTTTGGTGCTACATGTTACCCGTTGCCAAACACAATCCAAAACCTCAAACAACAGCCCACTCCCTAAAAAACAGCTGAAAGATTTGAGCACTTTAGGCAATATCTGAAGGTAAACTTAGAGTTGTAGGTAAGAATAAGATAACCTTAAAGAGTAACTAAATAAGAGCCTTTTTATTATTTTTTTATTTCTAAGTGATAGTAATGTTAGCTAAGCCAACTTTCATTAACGTTGTCTTACATATGCATTGCAAAATGGAATTTCACAATTTCCAATTTCTAGTTATTGAAGTTTTGCATCAAAATTTCCCATAGATTTGCAGTGATATGTAATCTTTTCGTGTAATTCTTTTCTTAAATTCATTTGTTAATTCTTCTGCAGATTTGAGGATGACAAACACATTTCCAGTCTTTTTGAGGAGCTCTGGGAAGAAAGCACAAGTGGCGAACGAATAACACTACAGTTGTATATGGGGGAAATCGTCTCACTTATTTGTGACAGCATTGCATCATCTTCATGGGCAAGTAAACGGAAAGTAAGTTATCCTTTTCTCTTCCTTCTAGTGAAGATGATGCTAATCAAAGATGCTGGTTTGTATTTTGCACCTGCAGTCAGCTAAGGCAATCAGCAAGCTTAGTGAAGTTCTGGGCAATTCCTTGTCTTCTTATCTTGTTCTCCTGAAATCTCTTATGAAGGAAATTCCTGGTCATTTATGGGAGGTAGGAATACCGAGATGTGTTATGACCTCTAATAGGAGGATTTGATGTTGTAATATTAATTTACATTGAATTTTTCAATATACCAGGGGAAAGAAGCATTATTAGATGCTATAAGTGCCCTTTCTGCATCCAACCATAAAGCAATTTCCACGGAAGATCCTGCTCTTCCTGGCACTATTTTGAGTCTGGTGTATTCTGCGTGCACAAAGAAAGTCAAGAAATACCGTGAAGCTGCTTTTTCCTGTCTTGAACAGGTAACACAGATTGTTCTTTCTTGGAATGGTTTAGCCCATGACTGTCTTAATTATGTATTATACAAATGATTTATTTGGTAAAACCTATATTTACATGTTTAGCAGTAGACTTTGTTCTTTACTTTCTTTGAATAGTAATTGAAAAAAGTTTTTTAATAAAAAAAACTCTACCTGCCATTTTTTGTGACAAGCAGTGACTTGTTTCTAATAAATAATAACCCTTAAGCAAGTTGTATGGGGAAAAAGTATAAAATGTAAATGGATTGGTTTGAGAGCAATGTGGAGTTGAAATATGCTTGTAATTTAAATTTTATATGAACATCTTGTAATACTGAAATTATAATGTTTTGCCGGTTGAAAGATGCATAGGATCTCTGAGAGGAAAAACTCTCTGAGGAGATCTAATTAATCTTTCTCATTGGTGAGGAATACCTGTACCAAAACCCAAGTATTAAATCTCATCCAGAATGTTTCTGGTTACTCCAGTGATGACATCTTAATTAAGTTCTTTGAACATATGCTCAGGTTTTAAAATCCTTTGGCAATCCGGAGTTCTGTCATCTTGTATTTCCAATGCTATTTGATATGTGTAACTTGGCTTCTCCTAGTAAAACCGGACGAGCTCCTTTGGCAAGTGACACCAGTAAAGCAGGTTTCTTCAAAAGCTTACTTTTACTTTGTTTTCTAGATTATGTGTAAGCAGTTCTTAAGAATTGTGGAAGCATGTAAGTTCAGTTAACAGCTCTTTTACTTCTTAATCATTACAATTTTATATGGTTCTTGCTGCAGCAAATGTTACTCTACTTTCACTAATGAAAACCAGTTACTTTACATTCCAAAGCTGTCCATAAATTTGATATCATTGAATGCCTGTTTGTTCTTTCTTTTGTAATCTTCTCTTGTGACTTGTCTGCGGGATTCACTTTTATTTGTATCCTGAATTTTCCTCAAGAGAGTGTGTTATTAACAATTTTGGCTTAAGAAAAAAAGAATAAAAGTTGTGCATTGCATGTAGAAAATACCATTGAATCATATACAGATTTCGCTAAGCATTTTTTTCGTTTAACTTAGTTCTAAGTTTTCTCATCCTGATATCCACTTGGGGGAACTGGTGGAACCTCTTTACCTTCAGATATTGCTGCTAGTGCTCAAGTCATAGGGTATTCTAAATAGTATTTTGTAGGTTCCCTTTGAAGTGCATGCCAGGCGTGGCGCTTCGGCTCAATTGTTAAATATTATTATTACTTCAAAGTTGAATGCATCTAGTGATAAACTGATGAAAAAACTCAATCGGATTGGCAGGTTGGACTGGTTCAATCAGGAACCGGCAGGTTTTTTGGTCGAGTATGGTTTATAAAACCTGTATGTTGAACTCATAGTGGTTTTCCAGGATAAAACTGGTTTTATATATAATTATTTTCAAAATTTTGCTTGTAATTGATGACATTTGAAACCTTTAACCTTTTATTTTATATTATAGACTAATTCACTATCAAGTGAAATGCATATTTTTTTTATCGGGTCGATTCAATCCAATTTCTTAAACCATGTCTTGAAGTTTCTTTGACTCGCATTGAATGGTAACTTCTGATTTGTCATTAGTAATTTTTTCAGGTTTATGACTATTTTCAGGTTAAAAGTCATTTTCCCTAATGTATTTATGCTTCTCCCACTTCAATGAGTTGGACCAATTATTAAATGCAAAAGTAAATGAAGGCTTTCCATTTGTTTGCAGAATCTGATGATGCTGAAGACGTTTCTATTCCAGTTGACAAACTGATGAACTGCATCACATCTTGCATCCAGGTGGCATCGGTAACTGACATTGTTGAAAACAGAAAGAAGTTGATGGATGTATTCTTGATTTCCCTTTCACCTGGTTTTCACTGGACTGGTATCTTCTTCTTCCATAATTTGTTCTCTCCTGTTAGTTCTCAAAAATCATTACTTTTACTGATTGAGCTATTATAAGCAGTCAAAGTGTCAGCGTTTTCCTCTGTAAAAGAACTCTGCTCGAGGCTCCAGTCCAATTTGGATGACTCTCAAGAAACATCTTTACACGCTAACACAATTGCTTTTATTCACGAGGTACTGATAACGAAGAGCCTACTTCTTTCATTTTTAAAATCTAATTAAACTCTCTAATTTTGACTCTCTTTTTTTTCAGTTGTTCTCGTCTGTGTCACCTAAACTAATTGAGTGTATAAGCACGATAAAAATTTCTCAGGTACACGATCTTCACCCCCCCCCCCTGTTTCGTTTCTTCATGACTACCTCATTTTTATTCTTCTAAAAAGTTCATCCAATGAACAAATTCGGTTTCTTATCTTTTGTTAAGTTTATGCAATTTATATTAGTCCTTGCTAATATTTCGATGGCATTTTTATTCACATGGATGAAAAATCTTAAGGATTTTTCTTTTCTGATAGAATTAAATCTCAGGAATTTGATTATCAGTTTTACCCGATTAGTTAGTCATTGAAAAACTTATTTTCAAATTTTGTTTCTTTCACAAAACTACGAGGTATATGATACATTTTCCATCTAAAAGTTTGGCACCATGAATTGTCTTAGCAAACACCTAGTAAAAGGAATGCGCCTTTAGAGGCACGTATTTTTTTAGTATGATCTCTCTCATTTTTCCAACTTAAGGAGAGCTCATTTTTTTTCTCGAATTTTTAGGCTCGTCTCATTCAGATTCATCATTCTTCTCAAAATATTCATGTTCGGCACAAATTCGGACATATATGAAAAATTTTCAAAACAAATTTTAAGTGTACCGAACAGAGTCCATGTAGCATAGGTTATAATACAAATGTGTTTCTCATTTATTACTTGTATTCGAATCCCAGGTACACATTGCTGCTTCAGAGGGCCTCCTGGAAATCACCCAGTTGGGTAGATACATTTCAGCAACGAATTGGGCAGATGATGGATTAAAAGGTGAAATTGTGCAGCTAATTGAGATGGAAAAGAACGAGCAGGCAAGATCGACGTTGAAAAAATGCATCGAGAACCTTGAAAATTTCGAACAAGCAAATGCTAAAACAAAATAAACAAGACGCATGGAAATGGAAGTTGGGAACTGTCCAAGAATGTCTTTGGATTGGATGGTAATTTTTAGTACATGGGTCATGCCCAAATGTAGCTTTTATTCTGTGATGTAGACCAACAAAGAAACTACACAAGCAAAAAATGGCAATGGAGATTATGCCAACCTTATTAGACTCAGCATTGTATAAGAAAAAAAGAAGGAAAAGGTTATCATTATGGGTTTTTGCCATATGAATGAGTTATATAATTGGTTTTACATTGACTAATCCATTTTAGCTTAGTGTAAATTTTTGATACATAGATGGTGTAATTTGTATATTTATACGGTAGAACTTAAATCCTAAATTTTTAATCATAAATTATAACCTCTAAACTCTATACTTTAAATTTTAAACATTAATATTAAAATTTAAACCCTAAAACTTATTTACTTAAACTTTAAACTCCAAACTAGAGGTGTTCTTTTAATCTATATAACTTTTTGAAATTTATACGCTAGCAAAGAGACGGGCATTTTATTACCATTTTCCTTTAAAAAACTTTATTATGACTTTCAATTTTATTTTTTTTATTTTAATTGGTAATTTAAGACTTTGAATTCGATTTCTTTTACCAATCGAACTTAAAAATTCGAATTTTTACAAAACATGTATCATTGTTTATAAGGATTCATTACATATAATTTTACTATATTCTAAATTTTCTTATTTAAATTTTTGAAAGTCGCGACTTACAAAACTCTTTCATATAAAATTAAAGAATTTTCTGGAATATGCTACCATGTTGAAAGAAGAACGTGTTCTATCAAATGTCTTTTAAAAATTATTTTTATCCTATATATCAATGGTAGAGATGTCATTTCAAGAATTAATATTATACTAAAAAATTAATATTGAATGAATGTTGATATTTATGTAAAAAGGCCGTTGTTTTTTCAAGAAAACGTGGGCCAACTAGCATAAAAAGCCTATTAGAACCAGGCACATAAGAAATTATATCATAGATCAGGCTCGTAAAGTTATTTATGGTCTTAATTAATAAAAAAATATTTATTTTATTAAAATTTTTATGTTATTTTTTTACCAAGTAAATTTTTATTCATATTTAATATAAATTAAATTAAAAATTATTTTTTACCAATTGTAGATTTACTTAATAAAAAAATGACATGAAAAAATTTAATAAAATAAATAATTTTTATTAGTTTGGGACCATAAATGATAACAAGTTAGGCTATGATATAATTTCTTCCGGCACAGTTGTTCTGTTCTCCCTACTGAACATTGAATTACTGTTATAGCCTTTAGCCGGCCCTCTTTCTCCTCTCTTGCAAAAGCAAAAGCCGACTCTGAAACCCCAAATTCATAGTAACTTTTCCCCTTTCAAATCCACAATTTCGATTCCAACACCCTAATTTCATTCTTCAAGTTAATACTTTTTGAATCTCTTCAAGTCTGATAGTGGGGAAAATGTCGAAGAAGAAGCAAGAGCCGGGCAATCAGATGGACGCCGCCAATGACCACCGATTCACCATTAAGAATATTATGAAAGATATTCAGTTTCTTGGTATTTGCCACACTCTCTCTTTTCCCCCCTTCTAATTTATGTTTCGTTATCAAATCAATCTAAATCAATGCCGGTGAAGATTTAGGGTGTTGCCTTTAGTTACTTTTAATCCATGTTTGCGCCTTGTTTTGATTACAACTATAGGTGATATTAGTATTAGCTTTGGCTGTTTCTGTCAGCGATTTTGTAGTTTCTATGGTTTATTTGAATTGGGTTAGATTTTGCTTTCAATGATCTGCCTTAAATGACATGCCTTTAGTCGAAAGCTTTCCAGTGCTTTCTAACGTGTTTGTTCCGGAGAGAACAATGAGAAATTCCATTCTTTCTTCTTTTAATTTGTTGCAGCAAAGGTGAATTGGGGGGGGGGGTGAAGCTTTCTTGTGCTTGATAATAGTTCTGTAAACAACTTTTTGGGCTGTTGTGCCTCAAATTTTGGTGAAAACTTGTAGTTCACCGAATGTTCTTTTTGAAATGGTTGGAGTGGTTCTTGAGAATCATATCGATCTTGAAACATACATGTCCCAACTTAATTTGATATCAAATATGCTTAGCTCTATGATATGTTATCCGGATTTGGGGTGAGCGCGGTACATGTATGCTCAATCTTTTTTAAGTTACTTCTCATGTACCACACGGAATCATGTACCTTCATACGCATATCCGAATGTGTCGGACATAGATAGAAAATGATGAGTGCAGATAATGTAGGCTCCATATGTGATGTGATTGTAGCTCTATTTTGGACTTTTCACCCCCTCCCAGTTACGGATTATTGTTTGTTATGTTGTTATATGGTGGTTTTTGTTGTCTTATGTTTTTGACATTTTAGGGTCCTCCCACATGACATGGAAGGAGAGGAAAGAGATGGAGAATAGGAAGGTGGTTTCTTTGGGTGGAAAGGTAAGAACTTGTCTTTGAAAAGATAAAACCGTGAAGACTGCAGAGTGATTGTGATTTTAAATTATATTTTAACAATAGCTTTTGGTTTCCTGAATGCAGCCCCCTAAGAAACAGAGATTACCTCTGAGTGTAGCTAAGGCGGTCATGAAGAATCAAAAGAAACGAGATGAGAAAATGCTGCAAGAGGTGATCTACTTTCATCGCGTTTTTACCATAACCTACGACGTTATCTGGGATAGGAGTGTACTTAAACTTTTAAATGTTTTCCTTGTATATTTGGAAGATTGTTTTCATACCAATGTATGAGTGTGTAGGATACAAGTTCGGGAATGATTACTTTGGAAAGAAAATAGAGTCAGGGTAGTATAGGGTATAGGTCATAATTCTTTTAGCTGATACAGAACCTTTTGTGGATCATTAACCTTTTTTGTTTTTGGATTTAGAATATGATTCTTAGCAGATTTGGAGGGAAGCTTGGTGGTAGTGGTGGCGCTAAAGGATCGGTGGATAAGCAGAGGCCCGAGGAAAGGGTTTTGAAGTCAAGTGAAGGTCATTTTAAAAATGGTGTACTCGATGTGAAGCATTTGTTTCAAAAGTCTCCTGCTAAAGTCAATGACTTCGACGGCCACCTCGTTGGCAAAGGGAAAAAGAAAAAGGGAAGTGGTAAAAAGAACGGAGGGAAGAAGAAAGGTGGTCGTGGAGGCAGGAAGCGCCACTGAATGAAACATCCAATCTAAGTAAGGTTCCCCCCAGGGTACAGCAATGCCGATTTTGGATCTTAACAACGGATAGATGTCCCTTGGTACAAATTGTCATTGTTGGTGTATGATCTTCATTAGACCTGGCAAATTTGACCCGAGACCCGACCCGATTTATACGATCAGAGACTTGATATAGACTTGAACATGATGGTCTAAATTTGACCCGAATTCGAACTAAAACCGAACTGAACTGAAACTGACCTGAATTTAGTTAAATCGAAAATCAACCAGAATCAAAATTAACCAAAATCGAAAATAACCGAAATTGAAAAACAATTCGAACCGAAAGCAATCAGAATCGAAAGTTAACCCCAACCGAATGAAACCCGAATTGAAAATCAATTGAATCGAAAGCAACCCAAACTGAAAATCAATAGAACCGAAAGTAACCTGAATTGAAAATCAACCCGAATCGAAAGTAACTCAAATTTAATTTCTTCAAATATGTTTGTTTTATTCTCATTTTGTATTATATTACTAATTAACAACTACTTTTACTAATAGTTTAATATCATTTTTTCTCCTATAAAAGATTATCTTCATATATCGACTCAAATTAAAAGTCGGTTGATCTGATATTGACCCGACTTAAAAAGTAACTGATCTTATATTGACTCAAACTGAAAAGCAACTGATCCAAAATAGACCCAGCCCGAAAATCAATCGAATAAATATTCACCCGACCTGATATTCGACCCGATTCGAAATAACATAAACTTGAACTAAATTTAAATCAAACTCGAATCGAACCTAAATAAAAAATAACTCAAATTAAAAATTAACCCGACCCGAAATGATCCCACCCAAACCTAATTTGAACGACTTGATTGCTACCTCTAATTTTATATGTTATTGTGTACTAAAGCTCTTTTCGGATTCAAAGCCCGCAACTGTGCAGAGATAACATCGAGATAGTTACTTGAGAAATGCAGGAACAGCCACTATTTTACTGATTTTAATGGGGAGATTAGTCTTTGCATAATTTGTTCATTCTCTCCCATATTTGTCTTCATCATTTTGTTTGAAATAGTAACTTAGTTCGGTTGTGCTTTTGAGACATTTATTTGAAGTGAATGATTCCCCAAGGATTGGTCTAGATGGCCATCTTTCTGTCAAATGGTGATATAACTTTAGCCATTAGAGAACAGAACTAGTAGTCTTGGTAAAAAAAACGATGCTCATCATAAAAGATCTGAATTCAATCAGTTTTGTTCGTAAATGCTTTTAATTAGCTATTAAAAGTATTCATGGATTTGTTCATCCGCTCCCTTCTCTTCTCTCTTTTTTTTGGGTTATAAAACTCTAACCATTTATTTCGGCTTTTAGGCCTTCATTCAATCTGCAATATATAATATATTTTATGCAAAAATGTTTGCATTTAACTTTTTTTCATCCTCCATATTTGTTTTATGAGTGATTCTAGGGTGAAACTTTTAATTTAGGCTAATTTAAGGCTGATCGGTTTTTCAGGTTATAAGTTTGTACATAATTCCTTATAAGGTATGTACATAATTGGTTACAAATATTGTAAGAAAAATGGTATATACATTAAACATTACAAAGTAAGGTTTTTGTACCTACTAAAATGGCTAGAAGATAACCTAATTCCTTACACTGATGGTAAGAATTTAAGTAGGCACCTAAATTACTAACCTTTATACGTAATTCATTACAGATGTTGTAATTAAAAAGGTAGGTACCGAAATATTTACCCGTGTTCACCAAAAACAAAAATAGCTCAAGTAAGCGTAAGAAATTATGTACATACATAGTTGGCTACAAGATAACCTAATTCCTTACACGGATGGTAAGAATTTAAGTAGATACATAAATTACTAACATTTATACGTAATTAATTACAGAAGTTGTAATTAAAAAGGTAGGTACCGTAATATTTACACGTGTTCACCAAAAACAAAAATAGCTCAAGTAAGGGTAAGAAATTATGTACATACATAGTTGGCTACAAGATAACATAATTCCTTACAAATATGATAAGAGTTTAAGTAGGTACCTAAATTACTAACCTTTATACGTAACTCGTTACAGAAGTTGTAATAAAAAGGTAGGTACCGAAATATTTACCCGTGTTCACCAAAAACAAAAATAGCTCAAGTAAGGGTAAGAAATTATGTACATACATAGTTGGCTACAAGACAACCTAATTCCTTACACGGATGGTAAGAATTTAAGTAGATACATAAATTACTAACCTTTAAACGTAATTCGTTACAGAAGTTGTAATTAAAAAGGTAGGTACCAAAAAATTTAACCGGGTTCACCAAAAACAAAACTAGCTCGAGTAATGGTAAGAAATTATGTACATATATAGTTGGCTACAAGATAACCTAATTCCTTACCCGGATGGTAAGAATTTAAGTAGGTACCTAAATTACTAACCTTTATATGTAATTAGTTACAGAAGTTATAATTAAAAAGGTAGGTACCGAAAAATTTACCCGACTTCACCAAAAACAAAACTAGCTCAAGTAAGGGTAAGAAATTATGTGCATACATAGTTGGCTACAAGATAACCTAATTCCTTACCCGGAGGGTAAGAATTTAAGTAGGTACCTAAATTACTAACCTTTATACGTAATTAGTTACAGAAGTTGTAATATAAAAGGTAAGTACCGAAATATTTACCCGTGTTCACCAAAAACAAAAATAGCTCAAGTAAGGGTAAGAAATTATTTACATACATAGTTGGCTACAAGATAACTTAATTCCTTACACGGATGGAAAGAATTTAAGTAGGTACATAAATTACTAACCTTTATACGTAATTAATTAGAAAAGTTGTAATTAAAAAGGTAGGTACCAAAATATTTACCCGTGTTCACCAAAAACAAAACTAGCTCAAGTAATGGTAAGAAATTATGTACATACATAGTTGGGTACAAAATAACCTAATTCCTTACAAGGATGGTAAGAATTTAAGTAGGTACCTAAATTACTAACCTTTATATGTAACTCGTTACAGAAGTTGTAATAAAAAAGGTAGGTACCGAAATATTTACCCGAGTTCACCAATAACAAAAGTACCTCAAGTAAGGGTAAGAAGTTATGTACATACATAGTTGGCTACAAGATAACCTATTTCCTTACACAGATGGTATGAATTTAAGTAGGTACTTAAATTACTAACCATTATATGTAACTCGTTACAGAAGTTGTAATAAAAAAGGTAGGTAACGAAATATTTACCCGAGTTCACCAAAAAAACAAAAGTAGCTCAAGTAAGGGTAAGAAATTATGTACATACATAGTTGGCTACAACATAACTTAATTCCTTACACGGATGGTAAGAATTTAAGTAGGTACCTAAATTACTAACTTTTATGCATAATTAATTGCATAAGTTGTAATTAAAAAGGTAGATAACGAAATATTTACCCGAGTTCACCAAAAAACAAAAGTAGCTCAAGTAAGGGTAAGAAATTATGTGCATACATAGTTGGCTACAACATAACCTAATTCGCTCAAGTAAGGGTAAGAAATTATGTACATACATAGTTGGCTACAACATAACCTAATTCCATACACGGATGGTAAGAATTTAAGTAGGTACCTAAATTACTAACTTTTATACGTAATTAGTTATAGAAGTTGTAATTAAAAAGGTAGGTATCAAAATATTTACCCGAGTTCACCAAAATTAAAACTAGCTCAAGTAAGGGTAAGAAATTATGTACATACATAGTTGGCTACAAGATAACCTAAATTCCTTACACGAATGGTAAGAATTTAAGTAGGTACCTAAATTACTATCCTTTATACGTAATTCGTTACAGAAGTTGTAATTAAAAAGGTAGGTACCGAAATATTTACCCGAGTTCACCAAAAACAATACTAGCTCAAGTAAGGGTAAGAAATTAAGTACATACATAGTTTGCTAGAAGATAACCTAATTCCTTACACGGATCGTAAGAATTTAAGTAATGGTAAGAAATTATGTACATCCATAGTTGGCTACAATATTTACCCGTGTTCACCAAAAACAAAACTAGCTCAAGTAATGGTAAGAAATTATGTACATCCATAGTTGGCTACAAGATAATTCCTTACACGGATAGTAAGAATTTAAGTAGGTACCTAAATGACTAACCTTTATACGTAATTCGTTACAGAATTTGTAATGAAAAAGGTAGGTATCGAAATATTTACCCGTGTTCACCAAAAACAAAACAAGCTCAAGTAATGGTAAGAAATTATGTAGATACATAGTTGGCTACAAGATAACCTAATTCCTTACACGGATGGTAAGAATTTAAGTAGGTATCGAAATTACTAACCTTTATACGTAATTATTTACAGAAGTTGTAATTAAAAAGGTAGGTACCAAAATATTTACCCGAGTTCATCAAAATCAAAACTAGCTCAAGTAAGGGTAAGAAATTATGTACATACATAGTTGGCTACAAGATAACCTAATTCCTTACACGAATGGTAAGAATTTAAGTAGGTACCTAAATTACTATCCTTTATACGTAATTCGTTACAGAAGTTGTAATTAAAAAGGTAGGTACCGAAATATTTACCCGAGTTCACCAAAAACAATACTAGCTCAAGTAAGGGTAAGAAATTAAGTACATACATAGTTTGCTAGAAGATAACCTAATTCCTTACACGGATCGTAAGAATATAAGTATGTACCTAAATTACTAACCTTTATACGTAATTCACTACAGAAGTTGTAATTAAAAAGGTAGGTACCGGAATATTTACCCGTGTTCACCAAAAACAAAACTAGCTCAAGTAAGGGTAAGAAATTATGTACATACATAGTTGGCTACAAGATAACCTAATTCCTTACACGGATGGTAAGAATTTAATTAGGTACTTAAATTACTAACCTTTATACGTAATTCGTTACAGAAGTTGTAATTAAAAATGTAGGTACCGAAATATTTACCTGTGTTCACCAAAATCAAAACTAGCTCAAGTAAAGGTAAGAAATTATGTACATGCATAGTTGGGTACAAGATAACCTAATTCCTTACACGGATGGTAAGAATTTAAGTATGTACCTAAATTATTAACCTTTTTACGTAATTCGTTACAGAAGTTGTAATTAAAAAGGTAGATACCGAAATATTTACCCGTGTTCACCAAAAACAAAACTAGCTCATGTAATGGTAAGAAATTATATACATACATATTTGTCTATAAGATAACCTAATTCCTTACTCAGATGGTAAGAATTTAAGTAGGTACCTAAATTACTAACATTTATACGTAATTCGTTACAGAAGTAATTAAAAAGGTAGGTACCGAAATATTTACCCGTGTTCACCAAAAACAAAACTAGCTCAAGTAATGGTAAGAAATTATGTACATACATAGCTGGCTACAAGATAACCTAATTCCTTACACGGATGGTAAGAATTTAAGTAGGTACCTAAATTACTAACCTTTATACGAATTCGTTACAGTTGTTGTAATTAAAAAGGTAGGTACCGAAATGAAAATAACCTTTATACGTAATTTTTGGCCTTACTGCCATACTAGTTTCGAAACCTGTAGTTAAAATGTGAGATTTAGACCTTATTGCCATGGTGGTTTCGAATCCACTAAGGGGGTTTCGAAATCTATGCTTAATAACTCTTAAATTTGACTTTTTAAGGGTAGTACAATACAGGTACTAAGTCAAATAGTTTGAAAAATATTTATTTAAGTTAAAAATGTATTTTTGACAAATTTAATTTGAATACATGAAGTTTACAATTTTTTGCAAGTTAGTCCTTTTAGTTATATCAAAATCAAAATAAGTCTAACAATCTCCCCTTTTTGATATAACAAAACACTTGATAAAAATTTATTTTTGAATATTTGTCAATCTTTGTAAATTTCCCACTTAGGCTCCCCTTAATAAAAGTCTGATTAAAATCTTTGAAATTTAAGTTTTAAAGACATTTGTTTAAAAATTCAACTTAAATGTTTAATTCTAGAACAAATTGTTCAAGCATAAATTTCTCCCCTTTTTGTTATAGCAAAAAGAATAAAATGCTACAAAAGAACATACATCATTAGAACAATAGGGCATTATCCAAAAAGCAATAAAAATATAAACCATAATATTCAATTTAACATAAAATTCATCATAAAATTTAACATAAAGATCCAAGTATAAAATCCAACATCCAAATATGAAAATTACATGTGGTATACAGCCTGAAATAAAACATTGAAAATTACACGTTTCACTCCAACTAAACTAAGAGCATAAGAATAATCCAAATTGACTAAAAAAATGAGACCCACACCTTTCTGAAGTATGGTATATGGTATAGAGTCTGTAGAAGCTAGTTCATGTAACAAGTTGCTCCTTGGTTCTTAAGTCCAACATAACCAGTCTCTTTCTTTGAGTCATATGACCAGTAATCCTGTATCTTACGGACAACAACCTCAGCTTCAACAACAACAGTG
This sequence comes from Hibiscus mutabilis, assembly GCA_019671005.1. Taxonomy (NCBI): domain Eukaryota; kingdom Viridiplantae; phylum Streptophyta; class Magnoliopsida; order Malvales; family Malvaceae; genus Hibiscus; species Hibiscus mutabilis. Next base: position 3,093,730 of record CM033724.1, read on the forward strand.
TCATTCACAATATACCCTTTACTAGGGTCATAAAGATCGCTGAGAGGCATAAATGATGTGAAACCCCAATCGCTCTCTCTTGCATTGAACTGGTGTTAAGTGTCTACAAATGAAAGTCAAAAGCAAGGAACTAGCTAAGTTTATTATAAACTTCAATATTGAATTAGGAACAAGAAAGAATCTTCAATACCACAAAGATCCCTTTCTTCCAGCTAAAAATAAACTATATCCTCTAAACACCCAAATGCTTGCAATAAACATAACAAAAATAATCTGACCAAGAGAGGACAGCATCTAACCACCTTATTGTGGAACAAATTATCAATTTCAGAAATACATAGGAATAGTATAACTTATAACCTTTTCATACTATTTCTATTCATAAAATTTATCCAGGGGCATATTTTTCCAGTTCTGCATATTATTTGGTCTCGATAAAATATGAATGAGAAGAATCAGTTAGCCATTCAAAAGACAAACGGAATATAAGATGATCATGTCAACCTATAATAAAACAAAAAAATGTGGCCTAAACTAGAATATGAGCAAAAATGGCAAAACATATTACTAAAAGACACTGAAACTCAACTCCAAAGTAAATCATCATGAAAATAGAATGAATAAAAATATAGAATAAGGCAGTATACGTAAAAGATCTTATTATCAATCTATTTGTACCAGAATGCTTGTAGGAGAAATCAAATAGGGAAAAGGGAATAAATAAATACAGTTATATCTAGTTAGTTAATAAAAAATTAATTCAACATAAGATTATATTATATAGATAGAATGTTAAAACATATTCTACTGAGAAATAAGAAAATTTTAAGAACCACTGAATTGTCATTATCATCAGAAAGAATATCCTAACATCTAGAGCAATAAGTCAGTTTTGATTACCATGAACTTTTAATTTTCATCAAAACTCTCTAGTTTTGGAATGTTAAATATTTGCAGCAGATTCTCCTAAACATTCTATTTCCTTTCAAGTCAAGTCTTCTCAAAATCCAAGTGGAATACATACATGAATAAACCAAATCATGAATCTCCACTTGTTGTTCCTAAGCCACAACTAGGAAAAAGCATAGCTGTAACTGAAATAAGTCCACAGTCTGAACCATCACCTACTGTGACAAAGATAAAGAATGAACGCTACATAAGAAAAACAAAATTGAGCACCAACTACCAGTTTAAGACACATTTTCTTTCCAGGCAACCAAGATTGCATTAAAGTGAAGCCTCTGTATATATGAATGACAAGTGTAGGATTTGATATAAAAAGACAAAACACCAAACCTAAACGAAGTTAGAATACACCCTTTCTAATTGAATATTTGTGATGGACTTGATTAACCACTGCCAAGCTAAACTGAGCATATCTACTCCAACCATGTGGCAATGCAGAAGAATCAGCAACATCGAGGTACATTGACAAGTGGTCCACGTTGTTTTCCTTTGGAAAAATTAGTTCCCGCCTGAACAGAAGAATCAACACATCATCCAAAAATCAATCACATGATAGATTGAACCAGACCAATCAAACGTTCCAGTAACAACAACAAAGAAATTCCCACTTTACCATTTATAGCCACCAACAACAAATATATCAGAATAGAGCTTCTTGGTGTTGAGCCTAGAAAAATTGTCAATTGTCCAAGTGAATTTCAATGATTGAGGTTCTTCCACTTGCTGATTCTCAGCTGTACTAGCTGGCTCGACTTGAGCAACTAAAATTAGGCAAAATCATAAAATCAACAAAAAATAATATCAAAGCCCTAACAGCCTAGCTGATCAAATGATTATTCCATCATCACACCATAATTACAACCGACCTTTGGATCAACTTAAGATTATCCACAAAATAATATCTATTACAGTATACTAAAAACCTCTAAAAGAAATACAAACACAAACCTTCCATTGGCTGAGGTCCTTCGACAATATCCGAATGCGGCACACGAGCATCTCCTCGTCTTCTTTCTGTTCCAAAATCCAAATTTCCAAAATATCAAAGCTCCGACCAACAGAAACCCAACCCTAACTCGCTCAAACAAAACCTAACCCTAACTCGCTCAAACAAAAACCTATTTATTACACCCTCACTGCACTAAGAAAAGCACAATCAAGCCCACAAAATCTACGTCCATTAAACACTTCTCAATTTAAAAAAAATAACATTTCAGCATTTTCACCATGAAAAAAAAAAATCAAATAAAAGTAATAAAATATTTATTGAAAATCAAGAGAGGGAAGAATGGAACGTACACCAACCGGCGGAGTAGTCATTAAAGTCATGAGTGGAAGGAGATGTGGACAACCCGATCATAAAAGGGGGGAAATAAATAGCAAAATTAAATGAAAATGAAAAGGGGATTTTGGGGAAGGGATCTACCTCAGAAATCAAAATCCCCCACTACCGAAATCCTTGAATGCTTCCAACGTGTTTGAGAAAATCCTTACCCTAAACCTTCAGTTTTTTCCCGCTCAACTAAGGGGTATCAAATATGAGTTGGCTGGTTTTGAGTAGCATTTTATCCTTTTCCTGAGGTAACCGGTTCACCGGGTATTCTTTTTTAATCCAACGTTTATAAATGAATCAGCTACATCGGACGGTCAAGAATAAAAGGCCTCATATTAGCCTTAGATTAACGGTTTTCTTTTAGACAAACCCTTGTATCATTTATGTTCGGTTCCCAACAATATCATCACCGTGATGCAATATATTATAATACATATTTCCAATTACTTGTTATGGTTTAAAATTTACTTATTATTCTATCCTTATTGTTTTTTAGTCAATAATTTTCAATTAAAAATAATAAAAATTAATTATTGTAAAAATATTTAATTTTTATTAAATTATATTATAATTCTTTTTATACTACATATTTTCAATTTTTGTTGTCATTTCTTGCATATTTTTGTTTTTTAACAAATTTTTAATGTAAATTACATGTTAAATATTTAAGTAATTGGAATTTTTTTCTTTAATTAATCTTGCATATATTATGATTTTTAAAAAATGTTTAAATAATATAAAATTTGTCTTATTATTATTATTAGGCTAAAATATAAAATAAGTACTCAAACTATGTTTTATTTTTGTAATATGTGTCTAAAGTATTTTTTTGCTGAAATAGGTTCCTAAAGTTTTATTTTTAGCTGAAATAGGTGTTTAAAGTATTTTTTTGCTGAAATAGGAGCCTAAACTTTTATTTTTAGCTTATTTTAAAGTCAATTGAGGCACTTACTTTGACACTTATTTTAATAAAAAAATAAAATTTTAAGCACTTATTTAAGTAAAAAAATATTTTAATCACATATTATAAAAATGAGACATAATTTGAGTACTTATTTTGCAGTTAAGCCTTATTATTATTATTAGGGTAAACTACATCAGTGACCACCGAACTATCGAACTCGTCAATCAGACCACCAAACTTATTAAATTGACCTATTTTGACCACCGCTATTAAAAAACTAACAGAGGAAAATTAGTCCCTATTATTTACTTATTAAATCAATTTGATCCTAATTTTATTTTAATTAAATAAAATTAATCATCCAATCGGATGATGACACGTGTTTGATTAATTTACTCAGACTTTAATTTATTTTATTTAATATTTAATATATTTTCCCTTCAATCAGGTGGTGACACCACTTGGTTAGAGGAAAATTAGTGAAGAATGAAAAATGGCATTTGGGGAGGTTCGAACCTAAGACAAGAGGGCAAAAACACAAGCCTTTACCACTAAGCCAAGCGGCTTTTAGTGATATAAATTGCACATTTAATATACATATCTTATAGTTCAGTAAATGTTAGGAAAAATTAGTGAAGAATGACATTGGGGAGTTTTGAACTTGGGACAAGAGGGTGAAAACTCAAGCCTTTACCACTGAGCCAAACAGCTCTTAGTGATATAAATTGCACACTCTGACATACATATCGTATACTCCAGTAAATGTTAGGGAAAAAGAAAGTAAAAATGGTTGAAAGGAAACTCGAACTTAGATCACTTGAGATGTGTATAATCACACAAATATTCGATTTAATTTAAATAAGAAAATTATTAAATATTTGATTATAGAAAATATTCGATTTAAAAGAAAAAAATCGATTTAAAATATTCGAATATATTTTTCTTTTTCATATTTAAATTAAAAGGAATATTTATTAAAATATTAAATATTTGATTTAAAAAATGATTTGAAAGAAAAGAATTTTTATTTAAAAAAATATTTGAATATTTTTTAAATAAAAAATATTCAATTTAAAATATAAAAATATTTGATTTAAAAGAACAGAAATTTAATTTTAAAAAATATTTGAATATTTTTTAAATCGAATATTTAAAATATTCGAATATTTAAAATATTTGATTTAAAAGAAAAGAAAATTGATTTAAAAAATATTCGATTTAAAATAAAAGAAATTTGATTTAAAAAAGTATTTATTTTTTTAAATTGAATTTAAACTATAAATATTTGAATATTTTAAATATTCGAATACTTTTTAAATTAATTTTTTTCTTTTAAATCAAATATTTTTTAAATAGAATATTTAATATTTTAATAAATATTCGATTTAATTTAAATATGAAAAATAAAAAAATATTCAAATATTTTAAATCGATTTTTTTTTCACCCTAACATTTACTAAACTATAAGATATGTTTATAAAATGTGCAATTTATATCACAAAGAGTTGTTTGGCTTAGTGGTAAAGGCTTGAGTTTTCACCCTCTTGTCCCAAATTCAAACCTCTCTAATACTATTTATCGAATTTCTTTTCACCCTAACATTTACTGAACTATAAGATATGTATATCAAATGTGCAATTTATATCATTAAGAGTTGCTTGGCTTAGTGGTAAAGGCTTGGGTTTTCACCTTTTTATCCCAAGTTCGAACCTCCCCAATGCCATTCTTCATTCTTCACTAATTTTTCTCTAACCAGGTGCTGACACGTATCATTACATGATTGGAGGGAAAATATATTAAATAAAATAAATTAAAATTTAAGTAAATTAATTCAATTTGGCGATTACACGTGTCATCATCCGATTGGTTGATTAAAATAAAATTAGGATTAAATTAATTTAATAAGTAAATAACAGAGATTAAATGAGTAATTTTACAATTTTCTTAACTGCTACATCACCTTGTTAGTTTTTAACGGCGGTGGTCAAAATAAGTCAATTTAATAAGTTTGGTGGTCCGATTGACGAGTTCGATATCTCGGTAGTCAAAATAAGTACGCCTAAATAGTTCGGTGGTCACTAGTGTAGTTTACCCTTGTTATTATTGGTGTTGTTATTATTATTATTATTATCATTATCGGGACAATTTGGTCATACAATAGTAAGAACTAAGAATCGTAGTTGTAAATTAGCTCGAGTCAAAACGATAAACAAAAGCTGAGATTCTTCTGAGAGACATGGATGAACAAGAATTTCGGCGCCTTCTCGATCTCTTCCCTGTTGTTCGATCTCCTGATTATCATGTAAATAACAAAACCCCTTCTTTTTTTTACATTTTTTCTACACCGTTTTCTATTATAAATCCTTACTTGTTAATTTATCTATGGTTCTGACATCGATAATTTGCTTCAATTTGGCTTCCCCGAGAAATGATAAGCTTGAGATTTTGAATGCCTCTAGTTCCACGTTATTAAACGTTCGCAAAGATCCTCGTTTGTTTCAGTGCTATAATAATCTTAAGTTTTAGTATATTTAATCGGTGTTTTTGTTGATTGTGACTTGTTCTTTGATTTGGTTGATGACTTGTATTGGGCTTATTGTAAAGCTCTTTTTGTCTCTCGATGTGTGTTTCATGCCTCTTTTTTATTGGGTTTTTCGGGACTAATGCTTTTAGGTTCTGCTTGGCATGGAGGAGTGGGGATGGAATTTTTTTGTTAAATCTAATTGACCAAGCAAAGCCTTAGTGCTAATGTCGTTGCTCAAAGTTGGTAAAATGATGTTTTTTAACCTTTTTAAATGTTTGATGGTCTCACTACTGAATAGGAAAAGGTCTGGTATTGATGCTTGACTTTAGTTGCATTCGCAAAATGTTTCATGGGTGGTGGTTTTTTGTTTAAGGATCTAGTATTTGATCTTGAAAACTATGAACATTTGATTCATGCTATAATGTTGATGATTATGACTGCATTCATTCTAATATGAAGTTTTTACTTTTGTTCCTGTTTGAAATTATCTTTAAAAATTTCAGGCTGAGTCAGCTTCATCAAGACAATCAGTTTCTTGCTCAGCATCAAACGAGGTGGTATTACTAAAATTGATTGATCCCCTTCCTCCCTTTTCTATAGTCGATCAATGTTTGTAATATGCTAGCTTGTCATGTTTGTCGTTTGCAAAACAGGTTAAGGATTGGCAAGATGCATGGCATGATGGTGAAATAAAGGGGACAGAAAATCAAGGAACTGATCTGCATGGTAAGTTGTTTCAGTCTCTGGAATAAATCATCTATGTGAAACTGCACAGATAAGAGTTTTGATCTGTCATCAATCGATCAATTTTATGTCAAAGTTTGGAAAAATAATGGATCAATTATTATTATTTATTCATTCACTTTTTTATTTATTTTTGACAGATAAATTCTGGCAGAAGCTAAAGTTGGCAGCTGAGAAGAAGGTATGCCTAAAGTATAATGACTCAAAAGTTAAATAAAATTTTCAGTGTATAAATTGTTTAGGTTTCCTTGAATTTATTATCTCTTCTTACAATGTACTAATGTAGAAGCTTCTGTGATGCTGATGAAATTACTTAGTTACTGGAATATAAAATTAAACTGGTAACTTGAATGATTTTCTGTGGTTTTGATGAGGCAAGGTACTTTTAGAATCATTTTTATTTTCTTCCACTGAAAACAAACTTAGAACTTTTTGTGCTGAACAAAATTGAAAAGAAGTCAAAGTAGCACCAACCGTTTTTTTTTTTGTGTTTTTGTGTTAAGATACAAAAAATAAAGCGGAATGCATCACCCATTACCAACATGCAACTAAAATATGTAGATGTTTCCTTCCATATGATTTTATCTGGACTTAATGATCCTCCCAAGGTCTTTGGTTCCCATGCATAGCTCCATTAATTCTTCCCAAAGTCTTTAATTTCCATGATCATTCAATTTTGTTCCTTGAAACTTCAAAGAAATTTGTGAAATCGCAAAAAGCCATTGTAGTGACTAGTGAGATTGCTTCTACAACTCCAATACTTGATTCTTGAGGGGCCTTGACATTCTTTCAAGCATTATTCTTACACCATGTAATTTTCTCTTTCAGCCTTTTTAATGTTATGTCATGGTTGAAGATCTTTTCTATGAGTTACAATTGACAATTCTCAAACCTCTTTGTGATGATAAATATCGAATACTTTGCATTTTAAAATTTTTAGTTGGCTATGAGCTATAATAACTGATGGTGCAAAGGACCTTTCATTGTCTTTGGTGGCACTGCATTGAAACGGCTTTTTTATCCACTTTGGGGTAGAGCTTTTAAGGGGTGTTTATATGCCCTCCCGAAAATTTTTATTTTTTCACTTTGGTCCTCATATATAAATTGTTTTAAAAAAAAAGTTATTTCTGAATTTGCCCCCCTCACTTTCAAACATTTATATTTTGCCTTTCCTAACCCCAAATCCTGGCTCCATCCCTGTCCACTATTGTCATGGGAAGCATTGTACTTTTTCTTAGTTTTGGGGAAACATGAATCTTTTTGTGATGATAATAAAGTGATCTTTCAAAGAATTTTGATTATTTAAAATTTCAAGGATAGACAATTTTGAAAACATATATTGTCCTAGAAAAAAAAACCAATTATTTAGATATTATGATTGTAATAGGGGAAAAAAATTGACTTTGTTCCTTTGAATTTATTTAATTTTTTAATGGAAGCATTCTCTTTCAAAGAAGAAAAACAAAATTTCAAGTACTATATTTTATTTTGTGCTTAGCAAAAAAATATTTCGATCTTGTGACTAATTTCTTTGACATTGATGCTTTATATTGTTTATTAGAGTGAGCGTGTGACATGACAGAGAACCTTTATTGTCCTACTGATCAAAATTCAAAATGCATAGCAGTAATTTGGTTTTTGAGCTCTATGTGCCCTTTTTTGGAATGATCATCACATTTTGAAAAAACCGTTGATGCATAATAGCGCCACCCATTGCTAGATGAGATAGGGCCTCCCCCTTGAACAGACTCTTAAAGATTAGGTTACTACCTGCCTCTAGAGAAGAGGTGTACTTCATATGTAACGCCTGGAGGTCATATAGATCGAAACATGGAGTGATAAGAATGAAACCTCATCTCTGCACTAGCTAGCAGTTATTTGTGTTACAATTTCATGCCAAATCAACCATAAAAGAGCCTTTGCGGCTGCCCTTGCCTGCAACTCCAAATGTTATCACTTGTTTTTTAGGTTTTGAGGATCTTATGGGATATTTTTGTTGAGCTGTTGATGGTAAACTACTGTTGTCATCCTAAGTTTTGTTTTACTGTAATAGAAGCATTTTAAACATGTTGACTGACATGTTAACTACCCTAGATTGGTGCAGCAGAGGCAGAAAAATTTTGCAAGGCTTTTCAACGCGTTCACAAGAAACTTGTATGTCTGTTTTAGTTATCCCATCATATCCATTGACCACCTTTAGCATTTTATTGGACGATATCTCAACACTTTAATTATTTGCAGGTGTATGAGGGGCTGAGTTTTGAAGCTGCTCAGAAGTTCCTCAACTCATGAAACTGCTGAAAATATAGTGCCTTCATGGCTAATACCTGTTCCATCTTGTTTATGAGGTTGAAGAATTTGTTTCGGGAGAAGTTTGTGCTCAAAACCATTCTTGTTGTGCATTGTTAAATGAGTTTCATCCTATTCAACAGTCATTCCCAATGTAACCATCATTCAGGAAATGTAACCATCATTCAGAAAATGAAGGCCTCTTCAATGCTTTTCAAAAGTGTGTTCTTGGGGTTTATGTACTTTTGGAACTAAAAAACAATTCGGAACAAGTAACTTTTCACGTTAAAAATGCTTTTTAAAAACTGAAATTTGTGGGGTTTAAAACATAACATGTCTAGAGTACAATTGAAAACGGCAAGTTTCAAGACTTGCATAAGATTTCACCCAATAACTTGACTTTTTAAAACATTTTAGGTTGTTTTTTCCGTAAATTATGATAAATTTCAAAACTTAGTCTAAGAATCAAAAAGTACTTCTAAATAGTACTTTTTCACTTAATCGTTTTAAAACATTTCAAACTCGGTTTGTCTATGCTCATGCAAAAACGGAGAGCTTATTTTAGGCGTTTGCTCTTGTATCTGTAGAAACCCGTTGTTACATTGAAGCATCAATGCTATATAATTCAACTCGTCATGTATTTCTCCGACTATACTATTATCTGGTCGAAACTGTTCATCATTTTGGGTTTTGGTACTTTTGGATAGCATAGTTTATATAAACACAAGAATGGGATCGTTTACGATCTCTCCGTCACCACTTTCTCTCCCGGCGGCCGCGTTTTCCAGATCGAATACGCCGCCAAAGCCGTCGATAACAGCGAGTCCGCCCTTCTTCTTTCTTTATATGTAATTTTAGGGTGTCGAAGATCTAGTTTTGTTTAAAAAAAACATTTTTTCTTGTTGCAGAACCGTGATTGGAATAAAATGCAAAGATGGGATTGTTATGGTACAGTTTTTCTTTTCCCTTCCCCTTAATTGCTTATTTTGAACCAGAAAGGAAGGGATAAAAAACAGCAGCAAATATATGCGTGTGGACTAAACTGGGTACTGTTTATTTTAGGGAGTTGAAAAGCTAATAGCATCAAAGATGATGTTACCTGGTTCTAATCGGAGAATCCACTCCGTTCATCGCCATTCCGGCATGGTATTCACTAATCCTCCCCTTTTTTTCTCAGCTTTAAATTTGTTTCTATGGGATATTTACCCCATTTTCAATGCTAACGTTTTGGGTTCTGGCTTTCTCTGTCACTGGTATTCAATACTCTAATTCAGGCAGTGGCTGGATTAGCAGCCGACGGTAGGCAAATTGTGGGCCGTGCTAAATCTGAAGCTACTAATTACCAATGGTTTTTCCCTTTATTTTTCAATTCCCACAGTTCAGCTTTAGCTATACCTGCTATGTTTGTATCTAATTATGGGTTTCATTTGTTTGTGGTTGTGAAGCGTATATGGTGAGCCCATTCCTGTCAAAAAACTTGCCGAACGTGTTGCGAGCTATGCGCGTGTGAACGTTTTGTGTTTTCCCCTTATTTTTCAAACTGATCTCTAAACTCAACAAATTTAATCAAACTAACCCTTAACTGTATCTTAAATTCAGAAAGAAAAATACAAAATGACCCATCATATTAATATGTGGAGTATTTTTTGAACATTTTGAACCTTATCAATAATGCCACCACCACTTTAGATGAAGCTACAAAGTGTAATGAGAATTTTACCTATTTGTACCTTTAATTTTTAATTCTTTTAAACTTTGCACCCTCTTTTTGTGGTTAATTATACCTTGTCCCCTAATCTTAATTCATGGTTCCTTCATGGATAAAGTATTAAAAAATTAACATGGTTAAATATTAGGATAGATGCTGCCCTAGGGGTTTCGTACCCGTGCCATTTGACCTAGAGTGTTGGAGCCTTGGTCATCTAAGCTAAGATCATTCCTGATTAGAACCTACCCCGATTGATTGATAGACGAAGTCTTAAGGTGTGAATCGAAAAAAATAAATTAAGTCCATTTTACCCCTGGCGCATAGAATGCCATTTGGTTTCTGTCGAGAGAGGGTGAAAGGTTTCCAGAAATTTCTCAAAGTTTTCCCCAACCTTTACCGTCCTCTTCAACCCCGATCTAAGCCACCGCCACCATCGGAGTGTCCGTCGTCTCACCCCGAACTCATCCTCGTCCTCTACTCGCGCAGTCGCGTCACCATCCGTCTTGGAGAACCGCGTGAAGGATTCGTCGAGAAATCAAGCTTTCTCCTTTGTTTTTGGTCGTTTCTGCCGTTGTGGGCTGTCATTTCGTAGCACCGACGCCACCGTTGTGATCGCCTTATCCTCACGAACAAACCCTCACCACCATTGGTCGTCGTTTGCTCAAAAGCATCTTGAACTCTTTCGTTTTTCTAACAATGAACCAAGTTTTGGTCGAAATTTGCACTCGTTGTTTCTGTTGAACCACCGGCGCCGTCGAGATCTGGGTAACGTAAACCCTAGGATATGATATCCTTAAGGTGTAAAGTTGTATTTGGTTGGATGGTGTGTGGGTTTTGTGTGTGTAATTTGGGTTAGGTAAGCCCAGTTCGGTCAAGCCCAAGGGTGAGGGAACCCAATTGAATCAAGCTCGTTTCCTTGAACCAAATCCGTCAGCAATTAATCCAACCCAAATTAATAGGTTAACTGAACCATTTAATCGGTCCAAGCTAACCCAGTCTAGACTCACACGAGCCGAACTGACGTTGACTTGACTCGAACTCGTTGACTAGGTCTAAGTTAACCTGACCCAAATTTGACCCGTTAACCCGGCTTTGACCTAGATAAATGTTGACCTTTGACTGTTAACTTTTCGGGTTGACTTTGACAAAAAAGTTGACTTTTTTTGAAAACTCTTATTTTGGGTTTTTCGACGTCCTAAGTCCGTTTTTGGAGTCTGTTTCACCAAAATCAAACTCGATAAGTTGTTTTCAACCTTTGAATTTCTGGATAAATCTGATTATCGCGTTTAAGTCTTGATTCTGATGTAATTTGTTTTTGTCTTGTATTCAAGATGTTGAGGGACGTCAAATTCGAGAGTGATCGAAGAGAGTTTCAAAGGTTAATCGGTGTAACTCAGAGTTGAGGTAATACATTACTACCAATTGCATGTTTTACGGTACTTGTTGGTAAATTGGTTAATGCATGAGTGGATATAATTGTTCATGTATTTATCATTGACTATTTTAAAGTTGTATTGGTTGCGGTAAAGGATAGTAAATCGGTTAAGACCCGAATGCTTCGAATAGAAAAATTGATGACCGGTAAGAAATTCAAATTCAGTGAATAATTGATAAAGTAGTTAGCCTTGAAACCTTCAATTCTGATTATTCTTATTAAAATATTTAATGCCTGAAATACTTGGATGAGAAATGACAAAAATGACATTGAGGTGTAAAAGGAACTTGAATACCCCTGATCGTGGAATTGACCTGGGAATTTATATTTAACATGATAGATAGAACTACTGATTCACTTGTTAAATTTCTAATCTGGTTGGAAAATTTCGATAATAAGTTTCTAACCTTCGAGATTGTGAAATGCCTAGATTTCCTTATTTCCTAACAAACGTCTAAAAGTTATTTTCTAGAAATACCCTAAATGATTGAATTAACAGAAATGACGGATATAACCTCGAGCTCTAAAATGTCTAAAATACCCTCGTGGTTGGAATAAATGAATTGCCTTTGATAAATCCTAGAAATACCAATAAAGTATAAATAACTATAATACATTTATGGGTTATGAAGCATGACTCATGTATGTCAGTCATTCCTGATAATGCTACAATAATGGAGGAATACCGCACAAATACATGTTCGACTACTCGGGGTAAGTCCAGTGATGTCTTATGAAAGTGACTCGTTCAGCTATACAATGCAGTATGTATTGGGAAATGTATACGCGTGGGGTATATATGTCCGAATACTTGGTAAGTATCGTAATGTTGGGATATGTTAGTTTGAATGGATTTGGAAACCTGATAAACTGTAGAAATCTTCAATTCTGCAAACCACCATTTTGTCCTTATTAGGTTGAATTACGAAATTACCCTGGTAGTTAAATAACCAAAATGCCATTGTTGTCCATGTAACACCCTCGACCCAGATGCTACATTTGGGCCTCAAGCCCAAACCATACCATAAAATTTTTCATTCACAAAGCCCAAATAAGATGTATTCCGTAAAGTCCAAATTCAAAATATGCAAATAGATAGATTTTAAAAGTATTTTAAACAATCCAAATGGAGCTCCAAATAAACCCAACATAAAACATTTGACCCATACAAGTTTAATCCAAAATAAGAGTTACAAATACAATAGGGTCATACGAATAACAATGCCCATTACATCAAGGTATTTGTACTCAACCACAAAAGTCAATGCTGAAAGTTATCCTCTGATGGTGCTTCACGGACCCACGAACCACCTACTTACCCGCGAACGAAAATAACAATTCCAAATGATAAGCTAACAAAGCTCAGTGGATACACAACCATTCGACCATGATTCATATGAATCATAAATGAGAACATGCTAATAATATGAAAGAATGGTAAGATAAGCAATGGCGCTACCATAACCGCCTAAAACCCATAGCAAGCATAAACACACCATCACACACAACTCATGTGTATCATACCACAAACCTGAAGTGAGGGTCGGTGTCACACAGCCTCGGGAACGTACACTCAGAGTGAGGCCTGGTGTTACACAGCCTCAAGAACGTACACTCATACTCGAAATCTCTTATCGAGTATTATCGGATGAGGCCTGGTGTCACATAGCCTCGGAAACGTACATCCGGCATCGCATCATCTCGTGTTGCAACACTCTCACTGGGTATTCGGATTTCACCAATAAAGAAACATAACCAACAAGTTCCCTTACCTGGCACGACCACACATGATCCACCAAGGATCCATAATATTTGCTATCACAAGCAATTTTCCTATTATTTACCAAGTTTTTGTCATTAAGTCTACATACAAGGTTACAATTACCATTCATTGGTTTTACTATTCATTTTACCCCTTAGGAGACCCATTGGGACATTGTCCTCGAATTATAGAACCTCCGAACTCAAAGTGAAATTTCTTGGGCAGATTACTTTACGCGTACCGATATGCCTATATAGGTAATAGTACACTTTCTCGTACTGGTACACCTCCCCGAGTACCGATACGCTAACACAGACTCTGGTGATCTTATACACACGTCGTATTGATATGCACCATATACGTACCGAAACCCCGTAACGATACACCTATATGGCATACCGATTTCTAACACGTACTGATACACCCCTTGGCGTACCGATATGCATTTTGGCTACTGGAGTTTCTAATAAAACAGTGGTACTGATACGCCCCTTAGCCCGTACCGAAACCCCCTTCTAAAACTCATCTGGAAGAGCCATCTTCCAAAGGGGCGTACCGATATAGGCATGCCCGTACCGATACGTGAGCCTAGGTTTTAACTATAGAGCTCGAATCTCTCATGTTTTCACCCTTAAACCCAATGGTTACAGCCCAAACTAATCTTACAAGTTATGAGGAGTTAATTACATATGTTTCTACCAATTTTACACCTTAAAAACACCAAATTGAGGATTTAGCATGGATGACCACTAAGCTCTTAACCTTAGCCAAACATCACAAAATCAAGCAAGCAACCGCATTGATGATATATAGGAACATATAGAAGTTAGTAGTGTACTAACCTTGAGTTTAAACTGTAAATGAACATTCCTCTCCACAAGCCTCAAGTATTGTTCTTCCCTTAAACTTTGGATGGCTCCTCAACCTCTTTCACTAGAAAAAAAAAGATTGCAATTGTGTTACCACATTGTTGGGGAACTTCAGGAAGTTAGAAACACAAATTAAACCAAGAATGGGGTCTCAAACACCCCATTCCCGTTCTTCCCAAATACCCTCATTAAAACCCCTTCCTCCACTATTTCTAACCATTTTTACCTTGGTTTAAAGATCTCAAGATGTTGAACCAACTTTTCTTCTTGACCAAAACGTAATTCGCATTCAAAGCCTTAAAGATTTCATCTTGACATTCAAACTTTTAGGTGGGGATGAGAATGAACGAGGGAGGGAACAAGAAAGCAAATGATGACTTCACTTGGGGATATTTTCTGCAGAGAAATTGTGAACTCCTAACCTCTTTGTCATCCATTTACCTTTTTACTAAAATATCCTTCTAAAAAACCTACATACCCCAAACTCACTACCACAAGACAAGCCCAACAACACAAAGCTAGCCCAAAAAGACTCCTAAATGCCCAACAATATAACCCAAACAAGAGGCCTATGCCTCAGTTCAACCCGACACTCGAGTTTGAAACCCGGGTCGTGACAGGCCAAAATGATTAAAACATTCTTGATATACTTGGTATCATGAATGATCATGATGTATAAATTCCTGAATGCCTAATTGGAGCCGTTAGTACCGAACCCCTTTGTATAAGGGATCTTGCTTCTGAAATCGACTTGAAATTGTTAGAAGAACAGTG
The DNA here is from genome assembly GCA_019671005.1 of Hibiscus mutabilis. Classification (NCBI taxonomy): domain Eukaryota; kingdom Viridiplantae; phylum Streptophyta; class Magnoliopsida; order Malvales; family Malvaceae; genus Hibiscus; species Hibiscus mutabilis. The sequence goes on from CM033724.1 coordinate 3,109,038, forward strand.
TCTCCTTTCTTGTGATTGCAAAGTGCATCCGAAAAATAAATTGTTCCATCTAGTGTGTTCCGCGTGCACATGAATATTCTCTATGGTTTAAAACCAATATTGTCTCTCTTATCTAAATCATGACTTATATCTATATAAAAATATACCTCTTTTTCTGATCTAAAAAACATGTTATTTGGTTTCTGATATACTAGAAATATATGTATGATTCCTATATTTTCACCATTACTATTGATTACTATTATTAATGTCTAAACTATTTTTCTGGGATACTTGGGATATGATATAAAGTTTCTACAGGTTCAACCCTGATCCGTCTGGTGATTCCTACTGTATCAGGTTCTTATGCTTCGGCTAGGGTGATTCCTACTGTACCATGTTTCTACGTTTCGACTAGGATGATTCCTACTTTGTCAGGTTCCTATGCTTCGGCTAGGATGATTCCTACTGTACCAGGTTCTAATGTTTTGGCTAGGGTGATTTCTACTATACCAGGTTCCTATGCTTCGGCTAAGGTGATTCCTACTATACTAGGTTCCTACGCTTCAGCTATGGTGATTCTTACTGGACCTAAGGCATCCTCTTAGGTCGGCACTTACGCCCAACGGACCTAGGTTAAAGCCTTTATAGATGCAGTTTTAGGGAACTGCATATTGGAGTTCGGTTGGAGGGTATGCCTCTTTTAAATCTACCCTACTGAAATAATTTACCAAAGTCTGAAACTCTCTAATGCTTCCAAATCTACACTTAATGGAACACGCCAAACTCCCTAGCTCAACTCCCGTAATCTACCTCTCTTCTAATTCTTCGGACTTTAGGCATATTATCTGGTACTCGAATGATCAAATAAAAAACTACCATGTTACCTTCAAGTACAATGATAATATGAATTTTCATATCATAATTGAAACCTATTGATATCAGGCTCATCATGTCTATTTTATACTTCACCATATACATGCTTGTGCCTTTAGCATCTCTTGGTAGTTCTGTATTACTGAGCTTTTCCAAGCTCGTGATGTTGTTTACCATTGAAGGTTAAAAGGGCATTAAAATGGTGCACTTGTCGACATCAGTAACGAGATTTCTTTCGACACTGTTTGTAGAGTACGGTACCTGTGTAATTAGGGGGCATGTATGTCACGTCTTGTTTATATTTGAGTATGAAACTCATTTTATAACGTGTATTTGTGAATATTGTCATGTTACATGAATAATTCCTGAACTTATATTTTAAATTTAAAATTTATTTTATGATTTTAAATGGTTTGAGAATTTGTTTATCTGAAACTTTAATGTGGGGCGTCAAATGTAACACCTCAGATCAGATCGGGTGACCCGTATCAGTCTCGGTGTTACATAATTCATGGCTCCGTCATGGATAAAGTATTAAAAAATTAACGTGGTTAATATTAGGAGTTAAAGGGGAAATTTAATCAAATTTAGTAAGTTCAGGGATAATTTGGGATAATTTAACATGTATAGGACACAAATGTTGGATATAAATAATTTTAAAAATTTTGAAAATCTTGAACGAGCAGGCGGAGCTAAGGGCAGGAAATGGCCTTAGCCCCAAGATGGAAAAATCACCTTTAGTCCTTTGAAATATGGTGAAATTATAACTTAGTCCAATGGTAAATTACACTGAGTCCCTCCAAAAACATTAGTACTTTTATTTTGGCCCCTAAAAGAAACGCTGCCAACGAGTGCAAGATGTGAGATTCAATAGGTAGAAATTAAGTGTGGGAAGTATACTTGTCATCTAAAAGGGGCAAATTCTTTTTGGGGGGCTATGTGAGTTAGCTGCAGTGACCTCTTTTGTCATTTATTACAATTGGTATTTACTATTTTATAAGTATTTGTCTTTTAAATATTGAAATTTATTATATATAATGAATAAATTACATAAATCATCGTTCAATATTAGAGAAAGTTTAGACTCAATCATCGAACTATTATAATTATCAATTTAAAATAAATATTAAAAACATTAAAATTTTTTTGTTTTAATTACCTTATAGTTAGAAAATATTCATTGAAAGAAGATGTAGTATAAGATACATATTAACCTCTTTTTTCTAGATTTTTTGAAATTAAAAATATAAATCATATATCTAAATCATCTCTAGAGTTAACCCTAGTTTTTTTCTTTTAAAATAATAAAAAAAACGCCTCATGTTCCCTTTTCATTCTTAATTTGGCCGGCAAAACCATCTAATTATTAGTTGTCAGTCGTCGGTATTCATTATTTCCTTACTTTAATTTACTATGTTTTTAGCTTTTTTAAGTTATTTTTTATTTTAATAAGAATCTCTCTTCTTATAGCACATTTTTTCTATACTTTTGTGACATCTTGTCTTTTATTTTTGTGATACACTTTCTCTTATGTTTGACATGGTTTTACATATCTTTGTGGTCGTTTGGTGCTCGTATAGATATCTTCACAACTCTTGTTTTCTGATTTGAGTTTGTCGATAGTCATAGAAAGCTTGATTCCTTTGGTGGTTGTCTGTCGATGTAATCAGATTTGGGTAGCGGGGCAATTTGCCCGATAGTTTGGTTCGCTTATTACTCATTTTTTCACCTTGTTAAGTGTCTCGTCTGGATTGAGACAAAAGAAATTCATGAAAATTTTTGGGTTCTTTGCTAATGGAAATCATTCTCAATGGAGGGTTCGCTTTTGTTTTACACTTTTGGTTTTTATGTTCTTTTGTATGAATATTTTAGTGGATTTAGTCTTTTTTTTACTCGGGTGTGTTGTATTTATGATTTATTTCTTTATTTATTTTTATTAAATCTAAATGCCATTAACAAAAGAGTATTACCTCGAATTTTTATGAAAATAACTATATAAAAAACGATGTAAAAGCAACTATAATATATGAATAAAACATAAGATAAATAATGTGAGAATACATATACTATACTTAAGATAAACACATATATTTACATGCAAAATTACCATTTACTGTATACACATAAAAATAGAAATAAATTTATACTTGCTCACTAAATATGTTAACAAAACTTCTTTTGAGTAAATATTTTAATAAAACTATATTTATTTTATTTACATATTATCAGCCTTTTCAAAATTAGAGGTTATTTGGAGATTTTTTATACTTGTTAAGAGTAAAAAAGTCTTTACAACTCATATGTCAAAACTTCTAATTTCAAAAAGTTCATATTAGCAGTTTTTCAAAATTAAAGGTTTCACCCCAATTCGCTATTTTAATCTGCTATTCATCAAACATTCAAATTAGCGGATTTAATTGGTCAAACCTCTAACTTTAGCTTAAACCTTTAATTTTGGCTCAAAACGTTATTTATCAAACATGACCTTATTAAAAAAATTAAATGATAATGAAATAACAATAATTTAAATAAGACTTAAACATATTAAAAGCCTTAAAATTCTTGGAAAGACTTTAACTATTAAATTTAATATTTAGCGTTGATCAAAAAGATAAATTACTGAAATTTTGAAGTATAAGAACTTATTTAGGTAAAAAAAAACTTAAAAACTTAATTAATATTTCTCTCCAAAATTTCAAGGGTTTATAAATACCCTTCAAATGAAAATCAATTAAGCTCTTAAATATTTTTACACAAATTAAGACATGTACTCTTAAATTATGGGAATTTCTAAAGTAACACTGCGAACTCAAGGCTAGATAAAGCCAGAGAAACTGCAACCATTGGATGAGAGTTGGTTGTATAAATATTAATCCAAACCGTTAGATAATAGAAAAAAAAATAAACCGGAATATAGGGGTAAAATTAGGGATGGCAATTTAACTCGACTACGTCAGATTTCGACTCGACCCAACCCGATAGAGGCAGATTTTCTTCTTTAAAAATTCGGGTTTAGGTCGGGTCGGTTTATTTTAAAAAAATAAAGTCAAGCCGGGTTGAGTCGAGTTCGGGTTTAGGGTAAAATTTCTCCGACTCGACCCGATATATTTATATATATTTATTATATTTATTATATATTATATTTTATATTTTTATTAAATTTTCCTGGGTCGGGTTGAGTTTAGTCGAGTTTTTTATTAAAATATCATGGCCATGTTATATTTTTATTATGTCGGGTCGGGATAGAATAAATTAGAGCTAGGTCGGGTCGAGTCGAGTGGTTTCAATTTCAGGGCAGAATCGGGACGGCAAAAAACCCGACCCGGCCCGACCCATTGCCATATTAAAACAGTGAATTGATCCTTTCCCCTCAATCTTTGTTTAAAATCGTGAAAACCTCCGCCTCTTCTGCTCCAATCATCGTTCTTCTTTGCTGTTCTTTCTCCCCTATTCAGGATTTTAAGGATATTTATAAACTCATTTTTTTTTGTGAGTTTTTCATGCGCTGTCTGCTTTATTACTTGCGGAGATTGTGTATGTTTTGAGTTTTTATTTTGTTTTGTCTCCGTTGATAATTTGTGTATTGTTAGCGAATTTTTCCACAACCAACACCGTCCACTACATATAATCATTTGTGTATTTGTTTCTGTTTTGTAATCTGTTAGTGGATGTTTTTTTGAGTTTCAGTTTGGTAAAAGGTTTATTGGATGGGAATTTCATTATTTTTCCCCCAGAAAAAAAGTATAGCAGAAACATAGGTTCGAATCTTGTGTATTGAAATCGAGAGAGTTTATTCTCGAAATAGAATTAGACTCAGCTTTAATCATAGTCCGTAGATAGTGTTCCTGTGATTTATCGAATATCAAAAGTATCAACAGTTGAAGGTAGAGTTTTGTTCTTGTCTTGGTGCTTAGTTTTCTTCATGAGTTTACTTTTAGTCTACTTGATTAATCAGTACTAATACCAGACTGTGTAGTTCTCTGATAGGTAGGTTTTTCCACTGAATCAAACTAAAGGAAAAATGTGCTTCTTTTACAATAAAAGCTAGATTTTTTGTTATGTTGGCTTATATCTCTTTACTTACACCCTTGCCATTCCTTTAAATCAATTTCTTATATATGCAGAAATGGAAGCGAGGAAGACTAGAAAGCGGAAGAATGTGGCGTTTGTTTCTAAACAAATGCCTGAAGATGAGCAACTCAAAATTGCAGATGCGAGTTTTGTAAACGTTGAAACGGATCGGGTAAGTAGTCTGTTAGAGTTTTAAAAGTTTGCAATACCTTCATCATTAGCTGATTTTGTAGTTCGCTTAAGCACTACTACAACAGATGTGGTAAGTGGCAAGTATTGTTACATCTTGTATCATTATAAGTTAATTTATGTGTTTTCCTTGCAGTCGGCGGATGATTTAACAGCTAAATATAGGGCGCTGCTCGCTGAAAAGATTAACTCAGATGCTCGTGCGGAATGGGCAGAGAAACATGCCAAGGAACTCGAAGAATTGGTAAAACTGAAGGGTGCTGAACTTCTTGCTGCGGCGGAACTGGTGAAGAAGGTACGCGAAGAGATGGGTGCGAGACTCGAGGAGGCTGAGAGGATTACAGCTAACATGAGAACTGATTGAAGCCGGAGACAAATAAGCTTGGACAATATAACTTACATAGCTGCTGGTTCTACTACAATTTCAACTTAAAAGTTTAGTGCAAATGCCAAGTTTTATTAATCGAAAACAGAACAACATAAAATAGTGGGACAGTGCGGCTTACTTAGCTGCTGTTCCAGACAAATTTAGACACCTTGTCAGGCACTTAAACCAAACACCACAAGGCCAAAACAGAGCAGGACTGATGGTACATGTTCGGAACAGTTTCGGCTACTTTTTTTTTCCATACATCTAACTACCGTAGCAGCTATTTGCTGCTTTTAATTATCATCTTGGAGCCACTAAAGTGTGGCTTTCACCGAACCTAACTACACAAAACAGGGCAGCATTAGCAGCTGCTGTTTGTGTAGCGCTTACTATTGTTTTTGCCAAAAACTAAGCACCGTGACAAGAACAAAACTCTACCTTCAACTGTTGATACTTTAGGGTTGGTTGTGGAAAAATTCGCTAATAATACACAAATTATCAACAAAAAAACAAAACAAAAACTCAAAACATACACACAATCTCTGCAAGTAATAAAGCGAAAAGCGCATCAAAAACTCACAAAAAACAAAATGAGTTTACCTGTAAAATATCCTTAAAATCTTGAATAGGGGAGAAAAAACAGCAAAGAAGAACGATGATTGGAGCAGAAGAGGTCGAGATTTAGGGTTTCACGATTTTAAACAAAGGTGGAGGGGAAAGGATCAATTCACTATTTTACCCCCACCCTACTATATTCCGATTTTACTTGTAGGGAGCGGTCGCCTTTCAGAAAGACAGCGCCTCAGCAAAACAGGATTACAGAATCTTATATTGAGGTAATCTTATGATTATCTCTGTCATTCGTTAATATAATTGCATGAGATCATAAAAAAATTTTCGTTGGATATTTTTTGTTGTTACAACAAATTTGGTTTGTGGTTCAAGTAGATGGTTCCCACCTGATGTGCCTTTGTTTAAAATTAATATCGATGGAGAGACACAAGAGTTGGATGGTTATGCATCTTTTGGTGGAGTGGTCTGGGATTACACGAGTCTTTGGCGATGTGGTTTCACCAAGTTTGTTGGTGTTTGTTCAGTATTAGAGGCTAAGCTCTGAGGTGTATATCTTGGACTATTGTGTGCTTGGGATACTGGTTGCGAACATGTTATTCTTGAGTTGGATAGTTTGGATGCTTTACGGAGTCTGCGGAATGACTCTAGTGATCAAGATTTGTGTATATAGGTAGGGCATTTTAATGAGTTGAGGCATCGTAATTGGGTTGTTCGGGTACAACATGTCCTTTGAGATGGTAAAAAAGTGGTTGATGCATTAGCTACGTTCGCACAATCCAATAGCCTGGATCCTCTCTATTTCTCAACACCATCAACTTAAATAATTCCTCTCCTGCATAAGTGTTAAGTATGGCTCATATACTAGAAAAAGGACAGATGCTAGAGCGGAGCGGGAGTGAGCGAGCGAACGGAGCGGAGGGAGAACATTTGTCCATTAAAGGAGTTCTTGAGTTAGTCTGTGGACTTGGATTAAGTGGGTTTGGGGGTTACGGGGAATATTGGTAATTGTACCGGGGTTACTCTTATATGGTGTATTTGTAACCTAATTGTTTTATCAATCTCATAATAAGACAAAAAAGCCACTCATCGCTCCCGAGGACGTAAGCATATTGCTGAACCTCGTTAAAATCTTGTGTTCTTGTTTATTTAATTCCTTGCTATTTATCGCGATTTCTCAACAAGTGGTATCAGTAGCCAGGTTTGAGATGGCGATGTCAGGTGCAAAATTCGAAGTGGCAAAATTTAATGGTGAGGGTAACTTCGGATTGTGGCAGACGGGGGTAAAGGATCTGCTAGCACAGCAAGGGATTTTAAAGGCTTTACGATCTGCAAAACCAGCATCGATGGAGGATGAAGATTGGGAAGAAATACAGGAGCGAGCGATAGGAACCATACAGTTATGTTTGGCAGATGAGATTATGTATCACGTAATGGATTTGTCGACCCTAGAAGAAATATGGAAGAAATTGGAAAGTCAATTTAAGGGGAAATCTCTAACAAATAAACTGTATCTGAAGCATAGGTTGTATGGGCTGGAGATGCAGGAAGGTCATGATTTGGCGCAACACGTGAATGTCTTCAATCAAATAATCACTAATTTGGCTCAACTTGATGTGAAGATTGAGGATGAAGACAGAGCAATGATTCTGTTGTGTTCATTGCCTTCCTCTTATGAACACATGCTGACTACTCTTACATATGAGAAAGAAACAATCAAGACTGAAGAGATTACTGCAACTTTGTTGGCTCACAACCAGTGGAAGCTGAATGCAGGGGAAAGCTCTCATGCTGATAGTTTATATGTTAAGGGTAATCAAGATCATGGAAGGAAACCAGATAAGAATGGTTCTGGAAAATGAAATTTTAGATCAAAGTCTAGAGGCAAAAAGACGATTTATTGCTACAAGTGCAAGAAGCCAGGACATATGAAGCGAGACTGTCCAAAGTTAAAAGGCGGACAGATGATAAACATGATGCATCATCCAAAACTGTGAATGTGGTGCAGAATGACAGTTCAAATTACAGTGATGGTGATATACTTTCTATTTCAACAACTCAGTTCACGGATGCATGGATTCTTGATTCAGGATGCTCTTATCATATAACGCCTAACAGGGAGTGGTTTTCTACTTATGTGTCGGTTAATTCTGGTTTAATCTATTTAGGTGTTGATAGATGTTGTAATATTGTTGGTATTGGCGAAGTCAGAATTAAGATGTATGATGGCACTGTTAGAACATTATGTGATGTTAGGCATATACCAGATTTGAAAAGGAATCTAATTTCCTTGGGCACTTTGTATAAGAACGGTTTTATTCCTAAAACATATGAGGATAGGGAAACCATTAGAATTGTTAAAGGTGCATTGACTGTGATGAAATGAAAGATATCTGCAGGGAATATCTATAAACTGTTAGAGAGTACAGTTGTAGGTGGAACTCATTCTATTGAGTCATATGATAATAATAAAAACTGTGGCACACGTGTCTTGGTCATCTTAGTGAACGTGGAATGGCTGAATTGCATAAAAGAAATTTGTTGCATGGTGTTAAAAGATGCAAGCTTGATTTTTGTAAGTTTTTGTGTTCTTGGTAAATAGACTAAAGTTAGTTTCATGACTGGAAAGCACAAAACTGAAGGGATTCTTGATTATGTGCATTCTGATGTATGGGGGCCTACCAAGGAATCATCATTAGGTGGATCTATGTATTATGTTACTTTTATTGATGATTTTTCTAAAAAAGTTTGGGTGTATTTCTTGAAACAGAAATCTGAAGTATTTGCCAAGTTCAAGATGTGGAAAGCTGAGGTGGAGAACCAAACTGGTAGAAAGATCAAGTATTTAAGGTCTGATAATGGCACAGAGTACACAGATTCACGGTTTCAAAAATTCTGTGAGAAACATTGGATTCAGAGATATTTTTTGGTCGCAAGACACCACAACAAAATGGTGTTGTTGAAAGGATGAACAGGTCATTAACTGAGATGGCTCGGTGCTTGAGACTGAATGCAGGGCTTCCTAAAAGCTTATGGGCAGAGGCTATGAGTATGACATACTACCTCATTAATAGGTCACCACGGGCATCTTTGGGTGGCAAAGTTGCAGAAGAGGTATGGACAGGTAATGTAGCTGATTTTGATCACTTACGGATTTTTGGTTGTCCTACTTATGTGCATGTACCTGATGATGAAAGATCAAAACTTGATGCAAAGTCGAGGAAGTGTATTTTTCTATGCTACAAGAAAGGTGTCAAAGGGTACAAGTTTTGGGATTTGATTGCAAAGAAAATAGTGATCAGTAGAGATGCAACTTTTGATAAGCAGTTCATGTTGCAGCAGAACCAAGACAACGTGCTGGTGGATTTAGAACAGTGTCCAAGAGCAACTGAGAAAGGTGAAAGTTCTAATTCAACATCTGGTGGTTCTAATACAGTTTATTTGCAGGATTATAATCTAGCCAGAGATAGAGAAAGACACACCAATATAAAGGCTCCATGCAGATTGGGTTTTGAAGACATGGTGTCTTTTGCACTTCACATTAGCAGTGATGATCCAGCTACTTTTCAATGAGCTATCACTAGTTCGGAGAAAGGGAAATGGATGGCTGCAATGGTTGAGGAGATGGAGTCTCTGCAAAAAAAATAATACATGGGAGCTAGTTTGGATTCTTAAGGGAAAGAAGGCTATTGGTTGCAAATGGGTGTATAAAAGGAAACCAGCGGTATCAAAAAAAGAGGGGGAAAAGTTCAAGGCTCGATTGGTAGCAAAGGGTTTTTCACAGCAGAAGGAAGTAGATTATGATGAAAACTTTTCTCATGTGGTTAGGCATACTTCAATCAGGGCAGTACTTGCATTAATAGCTAGTTGGGATATGCATTTAGAGTAGATGGATGTTAAATCTGCTTTTATGCATGGTGATCTAGAAGAGCAGATTTATATGCAGTAGCCAAAAGGGTTCGCTCAATCAGGATATGAGCATCTGGTTTGTAGGTTAAAGAAATCTTTGCATGGGTTGAAGCAGTCTCCAAGATAGTGGTACAAACGATTCAACTCCTACATGATTCAGATTGTCCACAAGCGATGTGAGTATGATTGTTGTGTTTATGTTAAAAACCTTGATGATGGTTATTTTATTTTTCTGCTACTATATGTTGATGATATGTTGATTGCTGTGAAGAATATGCATGATGTTGTTGGTTTGAAAGCTTTATTGAGCCGGGAATTTGACATGAAAGACTTAAGAGCTGCAAAGAAAATTCTTGGAATGGAGATTCACAGAGATAGAGGCTCAAGGAAACTGTGGTTACCTCAGCAAGGCTATGTTGAGAAAGTGTTAGACATGTTTGGGATGAGCAATGCAAAGCCCGTGAGCACTCCATTGGCAAATTATTTTAAGCTTTCTTCAGAACAGTGCCTGAAGACAAATAAGGAAATTGAAGAGATGGCAAAGGTTCCATATGTCAGTGCTGTAGGCTGCCTGATGTATGCGATGGTATGTACTCGCCTTGATTTAGCTCATGTTGTTAGTCAAGTCTGTAAATACATGTCTAAACCAGGTAGACGACATTGAGAAGCTGTCAAGTGGATTTTTAGGTATTTGAAAGGTACTGTAGGACATGGAATTATTTTTGGTAGTCAGCAAAATGATCATATGGTTGTAGGATATGTGGATTCAGACTATGCAGGTGATTTGGATGATAGAAGGTCTACAACTTTGTATGTTTTTACTCTTAGTGGAGAGCTTATATGTTGGAAGTCAAATGTTCAGTCTATTGTGGCATTATCTACAACTGAAGCTGAATACATGGCAGTAGCTGAAGCTGCAAAAGAAGCCTTATGGCTTATTGGGCTAGTGAAGGAATTGGGTATTCAGCAAGGTGGAGTTCAGTTGCATTGTGATAGCCAAAGTGCTATTCATTTGGCTAAGAACCAGGTGTATCATGCTAGAACTAAGCATATTGATGTGAAGTTTCACAAGATTAGAGAGTTGATTGCATCTAGTGAGATATTGTTACAGAAGGTGCATACCACAGACAATGCATTTGATATGTTGACCAAGCCAATTACTACTGACAAGTTCATACATTGCTTGGACTTGTTGAATGTTTGCAATTGCTAGAGAAGCATGGTAGCCCAACCCATTTTGTAATTGTACCGGGGTTACTCTTATATGATGTATTTGTAACCTAATTGTTTTATCAATCTCATAATAAGAAAACAGACGCTCATCGCTCTCGAGGACGTAAGCATATTGCTGAACCTCGTTAAAATCTTGTGTTCTTGTTTGTTTAATTCCTTGCTATTTATTGTGATTTCTCAACAATGAGGATGTTCTCAATTGATTGTTTTCTAGTTTAATTGAGCGTGTAGCTTTTTCCCTTTCTTCATAAAAAAATAAAAACACTATTAAAAATATGTTAATCAAAAGTATCTAGTTTTTGTATGTTTAAGATCAATATAAAGATTATTTTTTTAAAATAAGATTTATATAGAAACACGTGGACACAAGTATGATTAGTCAAATCATGTAAAAAAATTGTGTATTATTTCTCTTTCACTATATGAATATATTTTCACCATAATAGTTAAAGGCGGTGGTTAAGCTGATTGAAATAAGAGACGAGAAATTTTGAAAGATGTTGTTTCAATGACGTAAGACTAAACATTTAATTAAGTGGGATGCATCAAAGTTTTAGTAGGAAGTAGGGAATGCATGACTCAAATAAAAAGCCTAATTCTGAATTCCAACCGCATTGCTTTTTCCCGAGGATGGTTGAGAAAGAAAATAGCCTAATTTTGATGAAGGTTTTAAAAAAAATTAATATTTTATAAATATTTTCTAAGTTTTAATTTTTGAATTATTTATTATTTATAGTTTCTACTATTTTTAATTTTTAATAATGTTTTATTTTTGTAATATTTTAATATTATTTTAAAAATATTTTATTAATTTTATTAATTTTTATGTTATTTAAATATTTAAAATTTTAATATTTTTTAAAATTTGTATTTTTGTCTAAAAATTATTTTTGCCCCCAAACTTAGTAAAAAAATCAATTTTACCCTAAGTTCTGTAAAAACTCAATTTTGCCCCGGTTAGAAATATATGTATGCTTAAGAGAAAATTAGCATAACAGTCTGCATACTCTAAAACTGAAGCTTCTTCAAACGGTGGTGTAATTAGTTAGATGGAACTGTGAGTTTAAAAGAAAATTAACTATGCATAGTTTATTAGTTTTGAATGGAGTTGTATGGTTACAGTTCGGGTTCTTGCATTTTTTTTTTGTGTGTGTGTAGGAATAGGGATGATTCTCCAGCAAGCACGTTCTGCCCACGTGCCCGACCATTTTTGCAATATCGTCATTACAGGTGTGCAATTTGACATCCTTTAATTGATTAGTATATTTCTTTTGTAATTTTTTAGGTAATGAATTTTGCCTCTATTGCTAGTTTACTAGGTTCTGGGATTAAGAAACCACCAATTATCTACTTATTGCCGCTTTTGTTTTTAGAAACTCAAACGTTAGATTTTTTTTTCGACGGTTGTTTTTTTTTTTTTTCCTTTTCATTTTCGGTCGGCCTTTTTATTTTTTTCTTGTATTTTTTGCAGCTTCCTTTGGTGGTTCAACGGTATTCTTCTCTTCATCAAAGCCCGAGCTCGAATTTTGATTTTGAAAAAAACAAGTATTTGTTTCTGTCGGCTCGAAACAAAAAAGAACGTGTGGAAAGAATCGTTTTCTCTTTTGTGTCTTCAATTTTAGTTGTATTTTTTTTTTACTTTTTGCTTTTTCAGGTTGGATGGAGGTCGATGGTGGTGGTGGCTCTTGCATCTCCTCCCTCTGATGTTATTCGTGCAGGTGGCCTTTTGGTTCTCAATACTGTGTCGGATTTTCTTTTAAAGAGGTATTCTCATTTAAATGGCACTTTTACCGCCGTCCTGGTTAGCCCGGCGCTTGAAATCCATTTCGATGTCACCGGTACCCGACGCTAAGACTATTGCATGCCCTTTATAGGTGTTGAAATTCGGCTTTGCTTCGTTGACGGTTACTATAACTTGTCTTTTCTTCTTCCGCACAATCACACGACGACTCTTTTCTCTATTTCTATGTTCCGTGCCTACTTGACGCCCCGGTGTTTATCGTTTTGGATTAAAAGGGAGCTTCTCCTTTTCTTTCCTCTTAGCAAATTCTCCATAATTAATTTGAGGACATTTATGTTGTTGAGTTGAACATGAAGCATACTAACATCCATTTACTTCAATTGATTTTATCGAAGTAAATGATTTTATCATGAGTGCGGCAAGATTTCTTGTTGACCGGCTTGACCTGATTGGTGGAATTGATTTTATCTTCATTGAGGTATGCCAATTACTTTGATATGGGTATGTCTAGAAATAAGATTGATTTTGTCCTATGCAGAACAGCAGTAGCCAACAATCCTGCAACTCTTGGTCTCCGTGTAACAATTTCAGCTATTTGGAGAAGCAGAGGATTCCAATTAAACTATAAAAATGTATTCAAACTAGTCAAAAGTATATGTCCACCAGACTCGTGTGTTTATAAAAGTACGATGGTAATTTTTACTCAAAATTCTGTAAATTCAATTAGTTCTCCTGTTAGCTCTAATCCTCGCAGCCGCCTGGAGTGTCTCACAGCCATCTCTTAATTCAATCAGTTCCACTGTTAGCTCCAGTCCTCGTAGCCTCCAGGAGTTCCTCAGCCGCATCGACTCTCACAGCCATCTCTTCCTTTAACTTCCTCATTTGTTCCCCCGCAGCAGTAAGTTTGCGCTCAAGTTCCCTAACACGTTTCTCTGCCCTTTCAGCACGAAAATCTGAAGCAGTCTTTTTCTTGCGCAGCGCATCATAAGCTTTTGTTAAAGACTCCAGCACAGCAGACACTCTGTCAGCATAATTCCTCAGCTGCAATGAAAACATACCAATTAAATCATCAAGCTACAGTAATTATAAACTTAAAATCGTTACAATACTTACCCCGCCTAATTCAGTTGTTAAAAGAATGCCAGGAGCTTGAGGGTTACTCATCGAACGCGAACCAGATTGAGTGTGACTCGGAGTTTGACCTTGAGGCACATTCTGCTCAGTACTTTGACCTTGAGGCACATTCTGCCCACCCCGTTGCTCATTTCTAACAACAATAGCATGCGCTGTTTGGCTTCGAGTGTTTACCATTACTGCAAGTCTAGACAAATAATCTTGGATGATATCAAAAACTCCAAAAGGTGCCCACTATGTTTCTGCTATACTTTTTTTTCATACATTGAACTACCGTTTTCTGTTGATATTAATTAACGGTAATCTACAGCAGCTATTTGTTGCTTTTAATTATCATTTTAGATCCACTAAAGTGTGGCTTTCACCGAACCTAACTATACAAAACAGGGCAGCATTAGCAGCTGCTGTTTGTGTAGCTCTTGCTATTCTTTTTTCCAAAAACTAAGCACTGTGACAAGAACAAAACTCTACCATCAATTGTTGATACTTTAGGGTTGGTTGTGGAAAAATTCGCTAATAATACACAAAACAAAATAAAAACTCAAAACATACGCACAATCTCCGCAAGTAATAAAGCAGAAAGCGCATCAAAAACTCACAACAAAACAAAATGAGTTTACCTGTAAAATATCCTTAAAATCCTGAATAGGGGAGAAAAAACAGCAAATAAGAACGATGATTGGAGCAGAAGAGGCGGAGATGTAGGGTTTCACGATTTTAAAAAAGTTATTTGGTCCGAGACAGTTGCGCAAGGATCCGTCCAAGAGGTTCAAAGCGGATCATCGGACTTGCCAAGACCACCAGATTTGGCCCAACACTTGGAGAATGCTAGAGAGCCCGATCACACTAGCTTTTCAGAAATGGCAGGAGACAAGAAGTCAAATGAAAAATCTTGTCATATCGGGTGTGATCAACTGTCTAAGGAAAGAAACCTACTAATTGATGTAATTAGGTAGGATTTGATATTCTTTCCTAGATTAGAGATTCTTATAAGGATTTGGGCTAATCCTGGCCATCCATGTAAATCGATCCGGACCATTGATTGAGTGGGAGCTCAACTATAAATAGAGAGCCTCCCACTCTCATTTGTATCATCCATCATCCATCTCATTCCATTCATTCTCTCATTTGAGAAGAGTAATGAGACTCTGAGGCATTTACTCTAGCTTTTCTCTTGTCCCTTTCAATTGTCCTTGGTTCTTTGTTCTAGTTGTCTCTCGAGTGGCCAAGAGTAGCCACCATAGTGCTTAAAGCGCTTCCGCATCCATCGAAACCTGGAGGGCTTGTCCGAGCCGATGTCGAGCAGGAGTACTCGCAAGGCTGGTTGAAGGCTTACTTAGGCGCATGAATCGACCGATTAGCGTCAAAGGCGTCTAAGGCCGCATGGATCCACTAGGGTTGAGCCCTAGCCCCGTGACAAGTGGTAGCTTAACTGATATATTTGGTTGAAAAGTATTATAAATTTTGGAGAGAAATACTAATTAAGTTTTTAAATTTTTTTACCTAAATTAATTTCATTAATTGGTGTAAAAATATTTAAGGGCTTAATTAATATTTATTTTCAAAAATTTTAAGGCTTTTGACACTTTTAAGTCTTACTTGTATTATTGTTATGGGTAAAACTTTGATACACACGCTGTGTAATTTTGTAGCGAAGGTCTCGCTAAATAAAAACGATAATATTTTTTGAAATGTTTTTTTTCAAAAGTGTTTGTGATATTTAAAAATATTTATTCCGCAGGGTTTACAAAAAAACCTCATAAAAATGGAGTCGCCACCGCCACTTAGGTAGGCGGACACCACAAAACCGAGATTCAAAAAGACAGGGTTCGGGAGTCGATTTACGGATGGGAAGGATTAGCACCCCACACCGCCCAAAAAAATTGGTACTTTAATAATTACCGCTTTATTAATATTGGATTTTCCGGATTAAAGTGACGATTATTTTAAATTTCGGTCATAATTGCGAATATATTTTAGGGTCTCGTTATCCGAGAATAAACGCCCAACCACTATCACTACGCTTGATATCGCCCCGTTTACGCTCGGATAAAAGGACACCGCATTAACAATTTATATATCATATGCAATCTTAGTGGCAAAAAAATATAAAACATGGTAAAATATTTATGTGTAGTAAATATTGTCATAACAGAATATTAATCTAACATAGATGATATTCTAGATTAAAACATGCATATACATATTATTCTAAATAATAGATAAAAACAACTATCATATGTCAAAATAATAAGGCAGGAATAAATATATATATACGAACAAATATTTCAAAAAGACATGTATACTGGTAATAAAACATATTTCAACATATACGGGTCAACATATCGTAAAAAGGGTAAATATACTAACATGTAGCCCTAAAAAAATAAGAAAGCTCACACACATATAAAATACAGAATACGCCATGTACGAACCAATTAAAACATAATATGCTTGATATGAATAACCAGATAAAAACGAATATCATACTTGACACATATATATACATATAAACATAAAATGAGTCATATACGGGAGACATAAAATGAAATAATATCCACATATACGATTATAATTCGAACAATAATATTTACAAAGAAAATAGGACTGAAATGAAAGGAAAATGAAAATCAGTGGCAGAAATTAAAGAGCAATAACATGTAATTTAGGGACGAAATCGAAAAACAAATAAAACCTACAAAGACCAGAGTTGTAATTATACCAGGCGGACGGACTCAAAATGAAAATTTCAAAACGCGGGGTGATTAAGGCGTAATTTTACCATTCGTGTTCGATCGGGTGTAATTTAGTGACTAAATTGTGACTTTTTGGAAACTCAGGGGGACTGGGACTGTGATTATACCATGCGGCAAGACAAAAATGAAAATATTGAAAACGCGGTGGGATTAAGTGTGTAATTTACCCATTTAGTAAAATAATAACACCTATATAACGGCTATTTTCAGTCGAAACCAAATTTTCCCCATTTTTCATTTCATTCTTGATTTCCAAATATCCCACGCTCATCTTTTTCTCTCAAGTGTTCTTGAGAAACCCAGAATCCGGCGGCCGGCCGCCGCTAACCGGCGCCGGTGGACTCCCGAAATACACCAAAACCTTCCTCTTGTCGTCCTCAACATGAATCCATGGTTGGATTCAGAGGATCCCCTTTTATTTACCCTAGATCTAAGAAATACGAACCCAAAAAAATATATTTTCTTTAGGTCAAAACGAGACCACAAAGGGTCTTCCCCTCCCTTTGTTCACGGATCGGCTTGTAGAAAGCGAAAGGCTTGTCACAGAGGAAGGGAAGACCCATGGACAAAGCCGGTAAGACTTCTTTACTTGTTTTCTTTTTATTTTCTTTTTGTACTTCGTATATGCATGCAAGGGAAACAGGTAAGAAAAAAAAAGGCAAAAAATTACCACTGGATCGCTTTCCGATTTCTTGGTGGTTACAAGTTTGGTTTTACAAAATTTTCTGTTTTTTTGTGTTTACTACTCTCTCTTTTTTTTTGCCCGTTCCTCTCTAAAAATCCGTTACATGATCCCATTTCATATATACCACTATCTCTGTATTTTGGTTGCAACTTGTATCTTCTTTTCCAGATCTGACATTTGCTTGTTATCTTTGGCATAATCTGAACGCGGGGACTGAATATCGGCGCGGTGGCGGTGTGGTCATTTCTGCCAGAGGCCAGACGCATTTTCGGCCGTTAGATCAGATCTGATCTAACGGTCGAGATGGCTTGAAGAACGATCGGCCTGGATGAAGCCTCGATCCGATAAAACGGCTTCAGATTTTCGCCACGTGGAGCACCACGTGGAGTCGTAACGCGTGGATCTTACGCGCGTGGGATAATAAAGCGTCCGCGCGTGCGTGGCACTCGAACGGCGTGTGGAGTACGCTACTGGCGGATATTTTTAACCTTCATTGCATCGTGGCCGTTGGATCAGATCTTGATCCAACGGCCCATAGTTACCTGCACATTGTAATTAGATAGGATTCAGAGTTGGGCCAAACGGGCTTTGTAATTGGATTTTTGTAATTGGACTCGGACTTTTTACTTGGGCTTAATATATATATTTAATTTTACATTTAGTCGACCCACTAATAATAATAATAATTATAACAATTTGTACATGTACATACGAAAATATATATTTCATATTATACGGTCATTAATTAATAATATTCTAGTATCCATATGTATAATTAATATGACATCTACATACGCTTATACCCTAGATACATACGTGACATACATACGACCCTAATACGCATACACGTAGCTTATACATGCACACACCTTATATTAGTAACATTCATATAATAAATATACATGCAATAGTAATACATTTAAGTAAAAATGAGTGATTCTGATTTGCCCCTCTTTGCTTGTTCTCATAAAATGGGAAACAATGCAAAGATTCATAAGCACTCATTTTATCGGACTTCCTGTTTGTAGCCTCGGAAAAACGAATTCTTTTGGACATTTCCGCTCTTCCTTGGCGAATCTTGGGCTCGTAAGTTCTTCCTATATAGAACTTCGTCACCTTCCGATCTTGGAGCTACAGGTTCTTTCGACATTGAACCCTTCGCTCTCATTGTAGCTTTGGAAAAACGAATTCTTTTGGACATTTCCGCTCTTCCTTGGCCGAATCTTCAGGCTCGTAAGTTCTTCCTATATAGAACTTCGTCACCTTCCGATCTTGGAGCTACAGGCTCTTTCGACATTGAACCCTTCGCTCTGATTTTTAGCTTTGGAAAAACGAATTCTTTTGGACATTTCCGCTCTTCCTTGGCCGAATCTTCAGGCTCGTAAGCTCTTCCTATATAGAACTTCGTCACCTTCCGATCTTGGAGCTACAGGCTCTTTCGACATTGAACCCTTCGCTCTAAGACAATGAAGCTCGGAGTCTTTCCTATATAAGACTCTTTGCTTTTGACACAACAGGTTTCCTATATAACCCTGTGTCATAGGTGAATTGCTTTGACTGGAGTTCTTCCTATATAGAACTGCGAGTCTTCACCTTGGAGCCATCAGTTCCTCCTATATAGAACTTTTTGGCGTCTGGAATCTCAGAGCCACAGGTTCTTTTCGACACAGAACCCTTCGCCCTAAGACGATGGAGCTCAGAGTCTTTCCTATATAAGACTCTTTGCCTTTGACATAGCAGGATCTCCTATATAATCTTGCGTGTCATGGGTGAATTTCTTTGACCGGGAGTTCTTCCTATATAGAACTGCGAGTCTTCACCCTAGAGCTGTTAGTCCTTCCTATATAGAACTTTCAGCTTCTGAAGCCTCGGAGAGGAGAGTTCTTCCTATATAGAACCTTTCTCCAGAGCTTGAAAACATGTGCCTTTATGTAAAAACATTGTCTCCTCATTTGGGACTCACATCATGATGACCCTTGATGTCCCTTTGGATCTGCAAATACGAGATGAAAACAAAATGCTATGACAAATGAATGAAT